>JARVLU010000528.1:18253548-18286959 GCA_031762415.1 Simpsonichthys santanae | reverse complement strand
ATGAAGGTGTTTTAAACTCTTCCTACACTCTTGCAATATTCTAAACAATGTTTCTAAACTCTAAACGTTCTAAAAGAGCACAGCGTGTCATGATTGCAGCTCTCTGCCACCTGCCAGCGTTCTTGGCCACGCCCACTTCTCTGCAGCAAAGTGAAGATACAACACGCTGCAGCAGGAAGTGCAGCAGGTGCTAAATAATTTAAAATAATTTATTTAAAATAAAAATCCTATGCCAACCATGCGGCTCATCCATCAATCAGCCAATTGTGTGTCATGTCTAATCTTATTTTGAAAAAACCGCGATAGAGCGACTCCGCAAAAACCGAACAGCGAAGTAGCGAGGGACTACTGTACTGCATAGTGTTTCAAGATGTTTTTCACTTCATAACATCTTTTCATAATAACATATTATGAAGCTCCTAAAACTTTGTTTCCATGTGGTGTGAAACAATAAAAAAGTTCTTCTATAGATGAACTCTGAATCATTCTGCATAGTGACCCCCCAAGGACCAGCTTTAAACTACTTTGGTCAGCGTTCAATGAAGAAGAAAAAAAAAAACAGAATAAATATCTTACCTGTTAACTCTTTGAACACCCGGTTTAGAAGCAGGATCATGATCAAAGAAGACTAATGTTATCTTTAAATTATTCCAGTCACAAGAATATATTTTGGTTAATTTCAACACCACGGTACTTGATAAATCTTTACACTGCCATCTACTTTACTTTACTTGGTTATTTATTTGGAACTCTTTGGTGATTTACAAAATAAACTGGATGATGTACAAAATGTAAAACTAAATACAGAATGAAGGATTATACTGTAAAAAGTGTTTGTGTGAACTCCCATTAATTATGTATTTTTTACTTGAAGTTGTATTAAGACAGCTCTTGGTTTTGCTAGTTAGCCATTAGTTAATTAGTCTGGCCTGAATTAAACTGTTTCACGCTCAGTTAAAAATACCTATAACCTCTCTCCGAGACAGACGTGGGAGAACCTCCATGTTCCATCCTCACCAGAGCAGCAGTTACATAACAGCACTTGGACTCATGTTTCCAGCATGCTACTGGACAGATCAGCCCACATTGTAGTGTACGTGTGAGCTTCTCGTTAAAATCAGTCCCTCGCACACTTACAGCACAATCCCTCCCCTCACCTCTCCCAATGGACACCCCCTGCTGCAGGACACAGATGTAGAGCTGCAGGGTGAGCTGGGGGGCCGAGCCCAGGAAGGCCTGGATCACGGAGGTCCGAGAGAAGGCTGCTCGGTGAGTAAACAGTTTCCCCTCCGCCTGTCCCACCTGCCGCTCCACCTCTTCCGACTGACCCCTGCGGGGCATCTGCTTCTTCCTGGTGATGCTGACATACGGCTCCTCCACACGGCCCACGCTGCCGTAGATACAGAACGCCTCCAGACACCTGGAACAGCAGGAGAGCCGAGACGTTCAGAGGCAGCAGCTTCTCATCTGTGAGCTTTTGATTCAAATAACATTCAGCAACGTTCACAAAACTGAGTCACCACGAAGAGACGACTTCTTTAAACCAAACTACAACCAGAACAACAGCCAAAGAAAAGTCATAAAAGAGAAAACACATCAATTGTATTTTTCATTTTGGTTTATTGGATTTATTCTTTTCTTTATTTCTTTTGGTTAACAGCCAGTATCATTCTCCAAATGATTCGTCATGTGTCCTCTTTCCATCAAAAGTATTTTATAAACACACGTTCCTTCAATGAAGACATAAATCATGGTGGTGTCCCGATACCAGCCTCAAGTACTTATACTGTACTCGTAAAAACACCCCGATACTTTGGACCGATACCATTTTTATGCTTGGTGACATCTTTTCCTCTTCTTCTATGCAAGTAATCGTGGGCAAAAAAATAAAAATTGGTGATAGTTTAGAGATATTTTAAGACCAACACAGGTGATGTTTTTTTATGGGGTTTTTTTAATAAATGAAATGTGTTTCTAAAGACAATATGTAATATTTAGGTACTAACTCATTAATTACTTGATATCAGTACTCAGTATCTGCAAGTACCAAAACCGACGTACTCGGTCTGAAAAAAAAAAACAAAAAAAAAACTAGTTCCTGGACACCCCGAGCATTGTTTGATTTTTTTTTTTTTTTAACATAATTTACATTCTTTGTGTTGTTTTTACTTTACATAAAAATCACATTTTTCTTTGTTATTTAAATAAAAAAAAACAGTTTGATTACAAAGAAGCTGGCAGTCCCGATCTAAAAGCATTTAAAGTTTGCACATCTATATTTAACAGAAATTATTCAAGCGGCGGCCAGTTTTTATTGTTTTTATTATTATATGTTAACTTTAAAGATCAGTGCATAAACTTTAGTGTTCAGTTGTTTGAGGACAGCTGTAACGTTTAATGAGACAGAGGTCTTTTAATCATCAGGATGAACCACTTTGACTGTACAGACGTCAAAAAATAAAAATGGTTGGTGACAGAGAGTCATTATTTTACCAATTTGACACTGAAACCCCTGAAGTGTAGCAGGAGGGCAGAGGTGGAGCAGCCATTAAACAACACGGCAGCAGGATTCAGACTCAGAGACCAGCTGTTCCATCAGCTGTTCCATCAGCTGTTCCATCAGCTGTTCCATCAGCTGCAATAATGAGGACTGACACGTAAAGCGAACACATTACTGAATAATTCAGAATAAACCGACTCTGAGGGGGTTTAGGACGTCCTGCATCATTAAACGTGTGGAGATAAAGCTCAGAGTGTGTTTAACCTTCAAAGCTTGGTTCTTTCTGTCAGACGAGCAGCAGAACATAAAACCCAGATGGGCTCACAGCTACAGTAAGCAGAACAACTTTTACAGACCAAGATGAAACCACGCCCATCGCCTGCCACCTCACATGCTCAAGTTTTTCATGAACAAGGACACAGATCAAACTGAAGATCTGAATACCATCTGAACCAGACTGCTTAGATGGATGTTTTTGTCAAGTGACCTCCTGCACAATGTCACTGTTTCTTTGCTATAATTATCGATGCTCAGCTTCTATAATCAATATGAAAGTGATCATCTGATGCATCTATTAATGTCCTCCATACTTGCCTGCAAGTCTTTTATTATACGAGTGTGCCGCCAACACATTTTTTTATATAAAGTAATATTAATAATTTGCTCTTTTAATAGAAAATTGAAAAATAACGCTAAATATTGAACGTTCCAAATATTATTTAAAAAATGGGTGAAAACATTTACCCACAGGACATTTAATGATCTTTTTGCAGTTAAAAAGTGCAAAAATATTTAGGTGGACATTTTGAATCTTAGGTGATAAAGGGTTAATGCGTTCAATTTTCTCATTAATTCACTCCAATGGGAGCTGAATCTTTTTTTTTAAGCAGCATAAACAACAAAGTAGCAAACCCTGAACTGAAATAATTACCATATTTTTCAGACTATAAGGTGCACTTAAAATCCTTGAATTTTCTCAAAAATCAACAGTGAGCGTTAAGTCTTAATTCTGGTTGTGCTTACTGACCTCGAACCGATATTATGTGGAACATGATGCTCAAAAATCTGTCAAAATGAACTAGTTTCACTCAATGTACCTTATAGTCCAAAAATATGGTAGGTCTAACTTTTGTACTACAGTAATTTATGATAAATAGGCATATTTAAATCCAGTTCTGCATAAAGCAACAACAAAAAAATTCAACGACAAAATAAAAGCATTAGACGAGCAGGGGTGCTAGTTGGAGGTGATGCATGAACAAAAACACAAATGAAAACAAGTGGACCAGTATGTTCAGCAGTGACCAGCTGTGTCATTGCACAGAGAGATAAAGGTTGTTGTGAGTGTTGCTCCGGGTGGATAAGAAAAGGAAGTGCAGCCTCGCCGTCTGCAGCAGAGACGGACGTCCCCTTCTCTGCTTGTGTTGTCAAAGATAAGGACCCAGCAGGGACGAGGGCTATTCTTAGAGCTGCTCTTCACCGAGGAGAGATGAAGAAGTCTGAAGAGCATGCCGGAAGGTAAACAGGCCTTTCACGTCAGACTTACAAAGGCTGCTGTGAAAATCAGCATGAGTGTCACTGAGTCACAAACAGACCAGGATGAGTTCAACGTAACACTCTTGTTCCACGTGCACAGTACAACAGGTTCATTTTCTAAATGTCCAAATTAATGGTCAGGCCTTAAAGGATTTTTCTTGTTCATTCATAAGTCAGTTTTGTAAGTTCCTCAAAACACACCAGCAAACTCGACTCTTAAAAGAAGCAGGGTCTTGTTCTCCCCATGCACGTTTGGGTTTTCTTCAGGCACTTTGGTGTCCGCCCACACACCAGAACGACGCATGTTACAAGAAGTGGTAACTCTAAATTATCCCTATGTGTGAGTTAGAGTGAACGATTTGTCTCACTTGCCTTGTAAACCTGTCCAGGTGTCCCCTTCCTCTCGCAATGAGACTGATGGAGGTAGGCCCCAGCTCCCCAAGACTCTGAACAGGAACATGCAGGTTAAGATCATGGCTGGATGGATGGATGGATGGATGGATGGATGGATGGATGGATGGATGGATGGATGGATGGATGATGGATGGACGGACGGAAAAACGGAGGGCCGGATAGATGGGTGATGGATGGATGGACGGACAAACGAACGGACGGATAGATGAATGGATAGATGGATGGATGGATGGACAGACAAACAAACGGACGGATAGATGGATGGATGGATGGATGGATGGATGGATGGATGGATGGATGGATGGACGGACGGACAAACGAACGGACGGATAGATGGATGAATGGATGGATGGATGGATGGATGGATGGATGATGGATGGACGGACGGAAAAACGGAGGGACGATAGATGGGTGGATGGATGGAAAAACGGACGGATGGATAGATGGGTGGGTGGATGGATGGACGGACAAACGAACGGACGGATAGATGGATGGATGGATGGATGGATGGATGGATGGATGGATGGATGAATGAATGGATGGACGGACAAACGAACGGACGGATGGATGGATGGATGGATGGATGGATGGATGGATGGATGGATGGACGGACGGAAAAACGGACGGATGGATAGATGGGTGGGTGGATGGATGGATAGATGGATGGATGGATGGATGGATGGATGGATGGATGGATGGATGGATGGATGGATGGATGGATGGATGGATGGATGGACGGACAAACGAACAGAAGGATAGATGGATGGATGGATGGATGGATGGATGGACGGACGGACGGACGGATAGATGGATGGATGGATGGATGGATGGATGGATGGATGGATGGATGGATGGATGGATGGACGAATGGATTTGCATTCTCTACAGTACTGCAGCACCTCTGGCCACCTTCTGCCTGAGTCACTTCTGTGTTTTAAAGCCTCTGTCACCTGACCGCCCCGGCCCGCTCTGATTGGTCAGGTGCTTGTTCCTCTGAGTTGTGCCAAACTACCAACCAGACTTTGACTGTGCACATGCAACAGCCCTCCATCACACTTTTGTGTTCCAGCGTTTGGTGCACTGAGATACATAGCTGTAGGAAAATAACAAAGTATTGTCTGTTTACGTGTCTAAAACTCTGGCCTACGCAGCGTGATCTCTGTGAGCTCTACACAAAGTTCTGACTGTGGTTTAGGGCTCGTTCATGGTTGATTATCAGCTTGACTGCGAGGCCTGTGCAAGTTTAGTCCATCTGAAGAGCCAACACATCCCTCAACGTGCAGCCATTTACTGTGTGGCTGTGCTGACAATAAATGCTCAACTACAGTACTTTGTAAAACACTGTTCAAAAGTGACATGAATGACACAACAGACAAACAGCTTTGTGAGTAGAACGCTCATCTATGGCATTTAATTATTTGGCAACAATGTGATCAAAAATATGGGTCAAACTGCAGCTGATAAATTAATTGTAGCTCTTTTCTTTTAAATGGGCAGATGTAAATTATTGAAAGTTAGGCTGAAAACTCATGGTTTAAACACAAAAGTAGGGCGATCAGAGCAAAGTGCATCAAAAGTTTTACACAGACAGAGAGCAAATGGAAGCCTTAAGACTGAAAATAATTTAGTCTGGAGCCACACAAATACAAAAGTATCACATCTTATGTGATTTCGATAAAAATAACAAATAAGACAAAAAAGAAGTTAAAACCTGTAGCAAAAAAAAAATCAATTTTGTAAAACTTTTTTACAGTATCTCATCAAACTGTGCAAACATATTTGCAAACAACACTTCTCCTTTAAGTTAAAATATTTAGAAACCATATCTCTCCTACAAGTCAGTCTTCAGTACACTACACCTTTTTCTCTTTCCCCGTTCTCAGTCAGTGAGGTAAATAAACTGTTAAATGATCTTGATCCTAAAAAATCTGCAGGACCAGATGAACTTCCACCCTATTTCTTAAGGCTGGCCACTCATATCATTGCAGTACTGGTGTCCCACATTTTTAACCTGTCCATAAAACAAAACTCCATTCCAGATGCTTGAAAAGCAGCTCCCTTTGCTGAAGGGAGGTGACCCCACCTCACTGAACAACTATCGACTGATCTCTAAACTCTGCATTTTAGACAAGGTTCTAGAAAAACTGATAAACTCTTCCAGGTCTCTCTTGTAAATGAGTCCTCGAGGCTCAATGGGATTAACCTGCCTAAATAAAGGTTGAATGAAAAATATACTTTAATTTTAAAAAAATCGCTAATATCGGCCGATACTGATACCATGCCGATAATATTGTGCACCCCTAGTTAAGATGTTTTAGTTGAAAAATGTACAACTTTGTTGTCAGATTGTCTTAAATGTTTTAAATTTTATTTGGAATGTGGAACTCTTGTTTTTGTGCCTTTGTATTTGGCAGGGTTAAAAAGACCAGAAACTCAAATATTTTATGAATCCATTTGAATCAAAGCTAATAATGAAACTGGGATGACTGATATGCAACCATCCCTCTCTCCCAACTGGTCTTAAAGGACATTCTGACTCCTCCACATAGTAAATGTGCCATCCAACTGTGAGACTATACCAGTTGTTTTAATGTCTATTCAAGGATCTGCACTATTTGGGTTTGCGTTCACTTTACTGTAATGGTCACTGCATCAGTTAAACACTAATGTAAGTGGTGTCAAGATGCATGTCCAATAAAAACAAGTGCAATAAGAAGCTCTGTTCTGACAAATAAATGACTGTGAAAACCTAAAAATGCATCATTTTTGAGTAAATGTACATACTGTACTTTAACAATTAAAAAGACAATTTATATGTCATTGTACATGTGCAATGAGAGTGTATGGAAGCCTTAGGATAACATAATTAAAATTCAAAGAGATTAAAAAAAAGTAAAGAAAAATGGAATCCTAAAATGGTTTAAAAGTCGTAAATATACCATACCATTTTATTTAAAAGCGCTTTAAACAGTGTCAATGCACACAAAAGTGTTGTACAGGACAGACAAACCAAGCACACAGCAACAGATTACAGAAACAAAAAACAATAGTGGATAACAACAACAGAAATATGACCAACACATTATGATAGACACAGGCTCAGCACAGATCACACAGTGCCGAAACGGAAGCCAAGGAATAATAGCGTGTTTTTAAGCGAGATTTAAAAATGGTGAGGGATCGGGCCTGTCTGACAAGCATAGGTAACTCGTTCCACAGTCTTGGGCCTGCTACAGAGAAGGCCTGTCACCTCTGTGCTTGAGACGGGTTCCTGGAACTGTGAGGAGCAAGTGGTCTGCTGATCTGAGAGAGCATGGTGGGACATACGACCGCAGCAAAAGAGCTGTTTAGTGATTTATAGACTTACAAAAGCATTTTGAATTGGATTCGAAGATGAACTGGAAGCCAGTGCAGGGAGGCCAAAACAGGTCTAATGTGCTCTCTTTTGCTTGTGCTGGTTAAAAAATCAGGCTGCCACATTTTGGACCAGTTGAAGTCTAGCTATAGAGGTCTGACTGATACCAAAAAAGAGCAAGTTGCAATAATCGAGCCTGGATGGAATGAACACATGAATTACTGTCTCCACTCTCCAGGTTATTTTTGGACAACATGGGCTTCAGCTTAGACCGCCACCTCAGCTGGAAAAAGCAGGATTTAACAATCATATTTACGATTGTTTTGGAGAAGGGTCAAGTATCTTTCCTAGATCAGTGACTCTTTGTTTCACTAACGGTGACAGAACGGACAGGTCGAAGCAGTGGTTGGTGATTGTGTCATTGGAAGGGAAACACACAACTTCAGACTTCTTCTCATTGAAACTCAAGAAATTTAAAGCCATCCAGTCTCTTATGTCAGCCAGGCAGTCCAGTAACGGTTGACTAGAGCGAGTACCATTGAGTCTGAGGGGGAAGTAAATTTGGCAGTCGTCGGCGTAGAAATTAATAGGTATGTTATGTTTCCTGAAAAAAGCACCTAGTGGCAGCAGGTGTTAAGAAAATAAAAGAGGACCGAGGATGGACCCTTGCGGTACCCCCCATTTAAGCGCTGCCAAAGCTGAACTAAAATCTTTGGTGAAGCCGCAAAAGGACCTGTCAGCGGGGTAGGATCTAAACCATTTGAGGGGTGACCCTGTGATGCCCACCCACTGCTCCAATTCGCAATGAGGATCTCATGGTCGATCGTATCAAAAGCAGATGTGAGGTCCGGTAAGAGAAGGAGCACGGAATCACTAGCGTCTGTGAATAGGAGAATGTTGTTAAAACCTTAAGTAGAGCAGTTTCAGTGTTGTGGAGAGGTTTAAGGCCAGAGTGGAAAGATGGTGTGATCCTCTAGAAAGTACTTCAACTGGGACTCAACTATTTTTTCCAGCAGTTTGGCGACAAATGGGAGTCTGGAGACCGGCCAGAAGTTAGACATGACTGAGGGGTCAAGGCTAGTTTTTTTTTTTTTTTTTCAGGAGAGATTGGACAGCAGCATGTTTAAAAGATATTGGCACCACACCTGAGGATAAGCTGCTATTCACAGTGACAAGAACAGGGGGGCCCAGAAAAGGAAGAACCTCCTTTAGGGGTCGAGGGGGGACAACGTCAAAGGGGGAACCAAATGGCTTCATGGTGCACATGACCTGCTCCAGAGAAGACAGAGAGATGGGCTCAAAGTGGTCAAGAACAGCTACACAATGAGATGGGATGGACGGAGCATGAGCAGGTGGAGAAATGAGTGCCTGGGTGTTCGCAACTTTTTCTGAAAAGAAATGGAGGAAGTTTTCACACAGCTCAGTTGAGGCTTCTAGAGGTAAATATATCTATATATGCACATGAGCTGAGATATCAGTATGAATATTAACATAAAAGTGGGAGGGGTGAATAGAAGAGGAGAACCATTTTTCTACTGTTGAGTAGAAAGAGCGTGAAAAGACAATATGTACCGTATTGTATTGAGTTCTTGACAGGGTAGAAATCTAAATTTAAATCTTAATTCAAACACTCATACAAAAGTCAGAATCTGGGATGTTTATTCCCCATCAGCCAAGTTTCTCACAGCTTGTCTTGGACATTTGGGTGATTGTTTGGGTCTTTATTTTGCATTAAGCATCTATGAGATGTGGCACAATTTAACAAAAGCAAGACTTTGATCATTTAGATTATACTTTAATTTTTAAAAATGCTGTAATGTTCCAGTGAAATAGCAGATGGGACTTAAACAAAAATGTCAGATTTTTCACTAGCGTTCTTAAAGAATGCTAAAAAAAAAAAAAGAAATAAATCCCATTTCTTTTCATATTTGTTGGAAAAATAGTAACTCCACATATCTGCAGCAACCGCTTGTATCGAAGCTGAAGGTTTAGTGACATTTAGTGAAGCTCAGAGAGGAAAATGGGTTCAGTCAGTGCCAGCCCAGTCGGTGAGTGGGCGCTCAGTTATATTTAAAGAACAGAGACGTGTCAAACAAGTTGTTGGAGGAATGCTACGGCATAAACAAAGATCTCCATGGACCTCAATGAGTGATCTGCTGCTTCTCATCAGACTTGAAATAAATGCAAAACATGCTCGAATTCACCCACTCCAGCAGCAAAACAGCAGCCCAACAACAAGCACCATGTCTGCTTTATAGTTTTTACAAAACACAGCACATTTGCAGAACAAGACATTTATCTAAGCACACACAGGTTTTTACCACACTTCTGAAAATGAGAACATTCATAAAATTATATGATCAGACCATCAGTTTCAGGTGAGCAAAGAGGATTTTCTTACCGAAATGGGATTCTGTGGTTATTTGCAAGCCCAAACAACGAGCTGCAGCACTTTTGGCACATCAAAATGTTTCTGCTGAAATATTCATGGAATGCAAAGCTGACAGATAAAAATCGAAATATTTTTTTTTTTTCGTGAACCGCTGTGAGATTCTGAAAATCAAAGATGTTTCATGAAGGAAAAGTAACAATGCAGACCAAGAAGACCCACCTCCACAACAGATTTCACTGCCTTCAAACTCATTGCGGAGCTGCTCTTATGATGTGGCTGGATCTGGACAAGCTGTTAGCTCATTAGTCCTGTTGGACATAAATTTCATATTTCTCCACAAGCCACTTGAAAAGCTTTAAATAAGGCATTGGATTTTTTTCTTCTTCACAGGATGCTTTCAAATTAACAACATAGCCCTTTTCCATTCAGGGTTCGTAAGTAAGTAAAACTTTTTTTATATAGCGCTTCTCAAGATAAAAATCACAAAGGCTCCGTCTCCTTTTGTTGTCAGTTTTGTCTGGGGGACAATCAGCAGGTCTCGATCACAGGACCTCAAAGGCCTGATCGGGCTGTAAAAGTTCTGAAATATAAATTGGTGCCTGTCCATGCAGAGCTCGCCAAGTCAAAACCAAAACCTTGACATCCACTCGATAATGAACTGGGAGCCAATGGAGTTGCTTTAGAAGTGGAGTTGAAGATCCAGTCAGGAGTCTAGCAGCAGCATTCTGTAACCATTCTGCAACCAGTCTACAGAGGTTTTGGTTAAACAAGTGTACAGTGCATTACAAAAATCCAGGCGAGACGAAACAAAAGCATGAATTTACATTTCCAATTCTGGACAAGAAACAGTATAGCTATTGGTGAAATTTTGCTGATGGTAGAAACAGGAATGAACCAGAGACCTGAGTCAAAGGTTATCCCAAGGTTTCTAACCGTAGATTCAGCTAAATGACCAAGAGGCCCAAGGGTCTGCTTTATCATTGCAGTATTTTTTTTTTTTCCTGAAGCAACGATGATTACTTCAGTTTTCTCTCCGTGTAGCTGGAGAAAATGTTCAGTCATCTAGCTTTTAATTGAATCCAAACAATTAAAATGTGTAGTTCTGAAATTTCATTTGGAAGAAAACAAACATACAACTGGATGTCATCAGCATAGCAATGATAGGTGATATCCTTAAAAGATGAAAGTATCAGACCAAGAGGGAGCAGATATGAGCAGAAACAGCAATGGTCCCAAAACAGAGCCCTGTGGAACACCTAAATGAACAGGACAAGAATGGGATCTTTACATTGGATGTAGCCAAGAAGGTTGATCAGACAGGTAAGAGGATAATTATTTCAAAGCAGAACCTGAAACACCAGCCCAAATCCTCAGCCTATAACAAGGTTGGATGATAAGTGTCAGAAGCCGGCGTCAGTTTCAACATAAGCAGTACAGAACATTTACCTGCGTCACGTTGCATCATCATTTGAGACTCTAAGAAGAGCTGTTTCAGTTGAGTGGGATTTACGAAACCCTGACTGGAAGTGGTCCAGATTACTGGATCCTGAGAAGGATCTCCAGTGGGCTACAAGCGGTGCTCACGCTGGAAAGGGCGTTTAAAATGTTTAGCTTATTCTCAAATTTGATCGAATGACCAATAGGTTGTCATATCTGACACTAACAATTACTGGCATGAACAGTTTCGTTGGAAAAAAAAAGAAATTTATCAATCCTGAGCATGGGCTCACCATTTTTTACCATGTTAAAAAAAATGAAAAATGTTGTTTCCAGTGGTACACTCAGAAATATGAGATCGTGAGGTCAGGCAAACCCTCCGTGAGGCATTACAGGAACAAAATAAATGAAAAATTTTCTCTCCATCTGCTCATAACCCATTCCTTCAGGAACAATGTGACACTTTACCTTTAAAAAAAACCCTGAGAGGAGTCTCACTTCAAGGACAAACAGCTGATTGAATTCACCTGCCCATTCTCACCCTGATGAGTGTTAGCTTGTAACATCTGTACTGTCACTCCTAAACCCAATTTTTTATTATTATTATCAAGCTTTTGTCAAAATGTCCACTTCACAATGTTTCAATGTGGATACTAACAAAAAAAAAAATATTTTCTCTTATTCAAAAATAAAATTACCTTTTTTGTTTGTTTTTCACAGCAGCTGATAAACAGACAAATATAAATGTGAGAACCTCTCTTTATAACTGTTCCTCCACCTTTAACACCAAACAAATGATCCACTTCAAAGGGTTTAACAAGAATAAACGTCTCTCAACCCCATTCACTGCTAACGTTGACTCTCCATCCACCTGGAGGAGGAGGTAAAAGCGAGGGTGGGAGGTCAGGGGTGGAGAGGAGTTGCTGAGGTATCTCTTGTTCTGCCTCAGCCTCTTCTGTGTCTTCTTTAGTAGAGAGATCGCTGCAGAAATAAATAAATGAACAGTTGGATTCTAAATGAACAAGAACGCTTACTAGGCATGCTAACCACGTTGGCACGAGTTTAAAACAAAAAAGCAATGTGAGTACCCTTTGCTGCTGAGGGCAGCTCGCCTCTTCTCCCTTTTTGAGAGCCATTCATCTACACTTCGCCCAAACACCATTCGGTCCTCAGAGTCCTCTTTCTGCCATTTTTCCTCTAACGAAAAATTGAAATAAGTTTCTCAACGTACACCACAAAACCTGTGATAAATTGTGAGTATGATGTTGACAATATCACAGCAAAAAGAATAGAACCCAGACTACTTCACATTGAGAAACATGTATAAACAATAACGTGGTATACAGCGCCATCTTCTGGTAACAGTGTACCTTCCAACTGTCTCATTATCTTGTATTGCTCCTCTTCAGACATGTGAGAAAATTTGCAGTTTGAACCAAAACCACACATTCCTACAGGAAAAAAATAAAAACATGAGGAAAAAAAAAATGTTAGAAACTGGGTATCTTAGAGCATAAATAAAAGGTTTTGTACAACTGTTATGTTACCTTGCTGGATAAACTTGCAGGGTTTCTTTCTTTGCTCATCCAAGAGAATAGCTGTAGCATCTGTAATTAAAAAAAGTATGTTTTAGATGGTTATTGAATTTCATTATGAGTAAAACATTAGTGAAGACAATCACAAGTTCATAAAAATGCTTAAGATTTGCTCATCGTCTGCACACATACCAATGTTTCCACTACCATTATACAAGCGGGGTGCCCCACCCCGTCAACAGAACTGAGCACCCCGCCTACCAAACCGAACTTGACCCCCACACCCCTCACCCAGCACTGACATAGCACTAAGCTAGCAGCACAAAATACAGGATCTCTAGCTAAAAATCTATAGGTGCCTCTTCCCTCTTGCTGAATGCCCCCACCCCGCTCAAAAACTGTTGATACAAGCTGTGCTCTGACATGTCTCCATTCCTCCCCATCAACAAAAATCATGGATGAGATGAGCACCCCGCCATGGCAAGTTAACTAGGGGAAACACTGCATACACAGATTTGAATCGAAATGACTTCACATCTGTTGCGTGAGTTCTAAATTGTATTAAAAAGGTGAAACACTGGAAGCTTTCTAATTGACTTCAGTTCAAAGATACCAAGTCTAAGAAGGTTTTTATTGGCCCTCCAAACCCTTCAGGCCATTTCTGACTGTCAGTTAAAATCTAATAAACACATTAACTCTGTGGTTCAAATGTGTTTTCTGCAACACAGAAACTTTTTCAAGCCCATATTAATTCTCGCTAATAACAATATGAAGAAAGTTGTTTCAGCGAATATTAGTCCCAGGTTGGATAATAGTAAAACTCTATTTTAGTATCAGATGGAGAAGGATGACGTGCTGTGGTGACCCCTGAAGAGGGAAAAGCTGAAAGAAGAAGAAGATTTTAGTATCAGTCAGGCTCTGTTGTCCCATCTGCAGCTGGTTCAGAATTCTGCTGCCAGACTTCTAACTGGTACCAGGAAAAGAACTGATATTTGTGCTAGTGTCTCTCCACTGTCTTCCTGTTAAATACAGAATTGATTTAAAACTATTTAGGCTCCTGAATGTTTATTTGAACTCACCTGCATTTACCTCAATTGTATTAAATAGATAAAGCATCTAAATGTCTTAGATCTTCTGAACAACTCCTTTTAAATGTTCCACTTTGAGACTGATTTATTTTCTTGGTATCGTTTGGTCTTATGGCTTTTACGTAATTTAGCCGTTTCACCTCTTTTTATACTTGGCTTTTTCTGTTTTAACATTTTTGTTTGATTTTAGGCTATTCCTGCCTTTGTTTAAATTGTTTTAAGATTTTTTGTACAGCACTTTTGCCAGTCTTTGCTGATCGGATTTGATATTTTCACATAAAAAAAAACAAAAAAAAACAACGACATCTTACAAACAGTGCCGCAATTGGTTGTGCCGTCACATGCAAGTCTCACCTCTAAATTGGTCAAACCAGGCTTTTTTTGCTTTGTGATGCTGAATGCCATTCAGATGTTTCTTCCTGTTATGCATGTTATCCTGGAAGGATCGATCGCAGTAGTCACAATAATACCTCTTCCCCATGGTGCAAATTCACACATCTGAGACGTCTCCTTTAAAACTGCAGAAAAACTCTGAAGAGGAAAAAAATAATTAGATTGTGGCAAAAATTCTTCTGTCAGCAAACCGAACAGCGTTTGTAAAATACAATGTATTGTAAGTGGTGCTACAGACAAAGAGCAAAATAAACATTTGAAAGCACCACACAAATAGCTTCTCTCTCCTCCATCCTTCTGCCTATTATTCTTAAAACGATGCAAATACCCTGCTTTAAAAGATGTCTCAGGTCCTAAAGATCAATCTGAAGAATAAAGGAAGCTTACAGGAGCTTTAAATCTTTGCAAAAGCCTCGTCTGCTCCTGTGAGGCACATTTGTTATCTGTCATCAACAGTGTAGATCTTATCAGTGAGAGACTATATAGAGTGCTAGACTTTAACAAAACTTTAGACAAATGAGACAAATGTCAATTTTAAAGGCGCTTGTTAAAAAATGATGTGAATTTGTTAAATGCCTGTTCTAGTCATTTCTCCTCCAGTCTTGAAGGTCAAAAAGTAAAGAAATCAACCCAACGAAACCTGTTCATTTATAAGATTAGCTTGTTGTATTAGAAGTTAGAAGCTTACCGGTAATTTATCTTAAAAGCTTATCCAGGGACAAAGACTGCAAATTAAGGCTAAATTTTGACGCAAACCTGAATTTGAAGAGTTCAGGTTGAAAAAACGCTTACTGTTATAGCAACAAACATTACATGATGAGGTGTAACACAGAGACGTAACTGCAGTTTTCCTCTCTGATATCTGCCCTGAAGTTCAAAACAACATGAAATTACGTTTTGTTTTCGGTCTTCGAGCTTCCGCATTTCTCATCCCCAAAGCGGAAGTTGACAGTCAACTTCCGTTCATGCGCAGTGAACGTCAGACCGACGACATGGCGCTGTCGCAATCTATCTACAATGCTCTCTTCAAGAGGACGTCCACTTTCGCTGTGACCATTGTGGTTTCAGCTATATTGTTTGAGCGAGTCTTTGACCAAGGAGGCGACGCGCTTTTTGAATATTTAAATCGCGGGGTAAGTGTGTTCCTTCGTGTTTTATCGACCCTGACCTTGTTAGCAAAGGGCAAATCTTTTAGCTTAGCTTAGCTAGCTTGCCCACAAAGCGTCCAGAATGAACCACTTGTTGATATTCTGTTCGTTTGTTGAATGACTTGTCTAATATGACTTAATATTCGTCCTATTGCAGAAGCTTTGGAAACACATCAAGCACAACTACACGAATAAAGCTGTAGAATAAATACCTGGATAAGGCTGGCGGTGCGAATGTTGTCAGGATCCATTTTCTTCCTGGATTCGTCTTCTAAATCATCAAGCATCTGACAACATGGACAGTGTGCACCAAGTCATAGCCGGGCTTGAAGCAGCGATCAGACGACCTGTAGAAGGTGACACCAGACCCACGACGTAGATGGAGCAACGCTTTCTGTCTTTGTCCTTCCTCTTTGTTGATATTTGTAATTCCCTCACAGATAGTCAATTGTTGTATTAAACATGCATCATGTCACACGAATCTTGCTTTTTTATTATTATGATTCATCATGTTAATATACAGCTTATATATGCAACATGCATCATTAAAAACCTTTATTTGCTACAATCATTGCACACAATAAATACAGTGTACATGTATTGGTAAAATAATAATAAATACTGAATTTATGTGATTTCACTACTCTCCTCACCAACATCTTGGTACTCCCAACATAATTCTGCTTGGTGACTAACACATATGAAAACTAATAACCCACTACTTAAGGATTTCTTGTTTTGTTTGGTCCGTTTTGGTTTTCAGCAGTTCATTGATTTTTCCCACCATTCCAAAGGACATGTTTTGGACCTCAGCTATTCTGGTATCGCCCATCAAAACCCTACGCTCCTCTTAATGTAACACACTATGTAAAGCTAAACCAATGCATGTCATATCTTAGAAATATAATGGACTCAAATACTGGTATAGCAAACCTCCCCAGCATAAACAACTTGTTCTCTCCTAACAAGCTAGTACAGTATTGCTCAGTTAAAAACAACTTCCGCAACACCTTGGCCCCACTCAAAACCTGGACTGTCTCCTTCTGCCACTTTGTAACCTGGTTGACACCTGAGCCTTGCTGTTTGAAGGTCAAAGGATGACGGCTTGAATGCCTCTTCAAGAGAACAGGATTCATAATCTCCATTGCAAGAACAACATTTTTGCCAAATCACAATATTACACAGGTGACATGAATACGCTCATCTCTCCAGCAAACCGAACACTACTCCTACCAGGGCTTGACATGCTGAAATATACTACCGTACATCAAAGCCATCCACCTGTTGGCTTGCTCCCCTTACAACTACTGTACTCTTGTTAAAGCCTCTGTTCATCCCTTACCCCATTAATAATATAAAATGTTAATTCCTCTCTCACTTCTGGTATTGTCCTATCATTTCTTAGTACAGCAGCAGTCACCCATATCCTCAAAAAACCGAGATCATACCCCAGTGACTTTAATAACCTACCCATATCTTCCAAAAACTCCAGATAAAATCTGGCTTCCGCCCACTTCACTGTACTAAAACAGCTCTTACCAAAATCCCTAATGACCTCACAGCTGCTGACTGGATTTATCATCCTCTTCGATTTACCTTGACCTTTGACACCACCTTTCACATGAACCTCATTGACAGTTGTTCACTTATTGGTATTTTAGGGGAGCAGATGGTGGGGCCTTGCTGGAGGCCAGAGTGGGGCAAATGAGGGTGGCGGCACATGTTGGTGTTTCACCTTTCCCATCCATATTTTGATGTCAGTCCGGGGAATTGAACCAACAACTTTCTGATCACAGGTTTGCTTTCTCTAATCTCTGCACCACCCTCTTTAGTTTTTAACCACATTTTCTATTGTTTTTCATTGTGTGGTGTTCCAGAGTGCTATGAAAGTTGCCTTCAAATAAGTTTCATTATTATTGTTACTACTAAAAGTTCCTGATTAAACAAAAGAAGCATTTATGTAAAATTCCAGTTTATTTTGGATCTCTTTAAGTCAATAAATTAGTCATTGTTATATATCAGCAGCTGTAGTCCTGTTTGTCTGCAAGGCTCCTTTCCATGTGGAAAAAGCTGAACAAGAATGTGTCAGCGGGTGTTTGTATTTCAAACTTCAAAATTTACCAGCTGATAACGTCACAGCCCAGGTCCTCAGAGCTCACTGGTCAAGGAAGTGAAATGATAGGAGACAAAAACAAAATGTTTAAGTTAGTGAGAGTATTTCACACTTTTCCTTTTATTATACTGTATTATTATTGTTGCATCATCTCATGAGTTAAAAAAAACGCTCTCAAACATGAAATTAGCGCAAAAAGCATGTACATACAGTAAATAAATGTAAAAATTAAATTAACAAAACATGAACTTTTCAAAATCTCAAAGCTTTTTAGTCAAAATCATCATGTCAACCCTCATGGTAAGCCATTCTGCAAAATTTGGTATTGATTTATTGGTAAGTAAATATATCACTGTTATTGATCTGATATGTCACATTTAATTTATAAGGTCAGCTGACACAGCAGACCTAGTTAACAAATGACCCGTGGGCCAGATCCTGCCTTTCTTAACATTTCTTTGGCCTCCACAAAGCTGCCAGAATCTTATGTCTAATACGATGCTGAAAACAAACATTTCAGAGCTACTTGCATATCATAAATTAACATATTTCACTCAATACAGTTTAAAATACTAATCCAGTCATGCACCTTTATAGGTTAAATGCCAACCAGTTATTTACAATGATTACACACTTGTATAAAGCAGCTACAACAAAAGCATGAAAACAATTTTTACAGCATATTCCATCAAATCCTATGGAGAGCAGTGGGAACAATAAAAAAACTGTAACAAGCACCGTCGAACAGGTGGCTCGAGGCAAGTGCGCTTGTCTTTGTACAAGTGAGTACATATTAATGAGAAAGGGAAATGAACGAGACAAACTTTAAGCTTTCTTGCAGATGATTCCAGTCATCTGCAGCACACAACTGAAACAAGAAGCGACCAAAGGAGTACATGCAAGGGGCTTGATTAGGATACAAAAAAAAAAAAAAGACTGCAATACGCGTTGTGTGCATTGTGAAAAGATGTGACTGTTGACATAGCGGGAGTTCCCAAGAGATTTGAGAAAACTGATACCAGCAGATTTGTAAGAATAGATGGAAGACCAGTTTATCAGGGTGTACAGACCATTATATCTTCATAGAGCCAGTCAAAGTCTGTGTTACTTAAATGACTGGACATATTTTATGAAAAAGTCAGGGGGGTGGACTAACTTGGTAATTCTGTCATTTCAAATCATCACTGACTGCTCATGTTGGAGATAATTTAAAATATCTGTAGTACACTAAGAATTTCTTGAGTGTGTGCGCTGTAGAGATATACATCTCTGAAGGGAACATGGTCTTGAAGATCCACTGGTTCCAAACAGCTGTTCAAATTTGAACAGTAGTGACATCAATACATACACATACTATATAGTGGCATACGATCTAAGGGCCACATCACATGATTTTTCAAGCACAACCCCCCTTGTTTCCTATATACAACAACAGCTGCTGCTTCCCTTTGCTTGTTCTACTTCTCAGTGTAAAAGAAGCACCGGAGCTCCCCAGGGCTGTGTGCTCAGCCCACTGCCATTTGCTTTGCTTACTCATGACTACATCAATGCACAGCTCAAGTTCCATCGTGACATTTGCAGATGACACAACTGCGTTGGGACTTATGAGCAAGTCCCAGTGCATACAGAGAGGAGGCGCAACGACTAACGGACTGGTGCAAAACTCAACAACCTGTCTCTGCGACGATGCTGCCAAACCAAAGACAAAACCAAAGAGATAGTCCCCACATCTGCGGAATGTCTACGTCACTATGTGCTTTTTTGTGCAAGGTGTTTTTTAATATTAGAGTATTTTTCTCAGGCAAGAAGAAAGATTTAATAGGAATTTTTTTCACCTCCAATTCCTAATGTGTCCAGTTTCATTACTTTTGTCTGTCTGAGCAGATCTCACTTGTAAACGAGTCTTCTAGGCTCAATGTGACTTATCTGTCTAAATAAAGGTTGAATGAAAAATTGACTTTAGGAAAACACCAAAGGACCACCCCCCCACTGAACACTGACGGGTCCTCTGTGGAAATCGTCAAGAACACCAAATTGTTGTATGTTGCATGTATTGCACCGTGATCCTGGCGTAACGCTGTTTCATTTCAGTATGTGCTTGTACATAGCTGAAATGACAATAAAACCTCTCTGACTGTGAGAAGCCTGTGTTTCTGTATCTGCAGAGGAAAGCTCAAAGAAATCACTTTTTTTTTTTCCTTTAAAAAAATGACTGTTTGTCTGTGAATCGTTCCCATCATTCATTGTAAAGAGCTGCTCAAAAGATTTGGATCGTCCATGAACGTCACAACGTTTAGCGCTCCAAAATGTAAATACAAAATTGTGCCAGAGAGGCTGTGTTTGCTTAAACCCCTTTTTTACGTGTTGTAAACCATGTCAAACATGCCAGAAAGCACAACGTGAATCCACCTGAAAACACATCTTTTAAAGCACTGAGTAATAGTTTTCAAATGAAATACATTTTCCACATGCTGATACTGTGTGATGACGTTTTCTGTTTCTTTTATCGTCCCTGAATGACAGAGAGGATTTTCCACTATCTTCTTATGAGAACATCATCAAAGCACCTTTAGTTCAACATTTGGTTTGATGAAAAAATGAGTTTAGATGTGTATCTAATACACATTACATCAAACTTAAATAAAATGATTTAAAAAAAATAACCTCACAGTCAGTAAATTCGATCCTTAAACCAACCCCACAGTCTGGTAATCCAGAGGCTCACTCCTAAGTCTGATAAATATTGTATTTCTGGTGTGAGCATTTTTTCACAAACCATCCTGAACTTGGGATCAATATCTTGTCTCAAGTTGTATCCCAGGATGGATTTCTCTCCTATCGGCTGCCAAGGCAGGAAACGAGAGTTCTGAATGTTTTGGGCCTCGACTGCATCTTCACCCTGGATACAGATGGCATTCATCTCAGCATTTCTCCTCCTTAGCTCATTGACTTCCTGTTCCATCCTCTCTCTGCCGTAGGCCTCCACTCTGGCCCAGAAGGTTGCGTTAAAGTGCTGATAGAGTTCCCAGTCGGCCCAGTTCCACTGTAGCGCTTGGGTCCTCATCTCGGGGTCCAGCCGGGACACAAATGAGCTCTTGCGAACATTGAGTTTAAAATACAGGATGTCCTCCATGCTCCAACAAAGTAAATCCTTGAGAAGAATCAAAGACTCCTCAAAATATTCTGCTATGAGGACCAGATGAAAGTGACTGGCTAAGTACTGGATGCCTTTCTTGATCTGGGAACTGTTGGCTTCCAGGTTGTTGTCAAAGCCAAAGTCAAAAAACAGCAGATTCTTTAGGTAGAATGAGTTAAAAGCCTCTGGCTTGTAGAAGGCCTGTGGATTGTTCAGAAACTCCATCAGCTTGTCCTCCCCTTCGATGCCCCACGTGAGGGGAACCGCCCTGTGGAAGTAATGGAAGGCCGACTCAAAGAGGTCCGCAGGGTCACGTAGGATGGTGATGTACACAGCGTCTGGAGGCAGGAGTTTGGCCACTTCTTCCTGATTGAAGCGCATGTGGTTGCACGCGATGTTGAAACACTCCCCCGGCCTGTAGTCCTTCACCTGGGAGCACAGGAACGGCGATGGGTAGAAGAAGTCGTTGCGCCCGTCAGGGAAGGCAAATCTAAGATTGTGCTTTTCCCCGAATCTGAAGAGGATGTTGAGGATGGTGCTGCTCGCAGTCTTATGGGTCTTCATGAACATGATGTTCACCTTGGGGGAGCACGCCTCGGATGTGGAGTTCGGAAAGCCCGTTGCTTTACTGTCCCGCAACGACTTTGCAACACTGAGAGGACATGTTTCTTCTTGGGCGATCCTGTGAACAAACGACACTGTGAAATATACCGACTTACATTAAAGAAACATTGTTTTTGTGCTGTTTTTTAATTTACCTGACAGTCACTTGGTTTGAGTTTGACAAGTTGTACATGACCAGCATGACGTTGGTCATTAAAACCCAGGGTAGCAACCCTCGAATCGCACCTAAATGTTTAAATCCTTTCATCCAAGACATTATTAAAAGGCAAACGGGAGCTGGAGAATGAAAGCAGAATAACACCTATGGAGGGAAACAAAAAAATAATAATTATGTTGGCACACAGCTTGCCTTTGGTAGTTCTACATAGAAGAAGGTAAAGTGAAGTCTGTGACCAAAATGTCTCCATCGAAGGAGGGGAGACGAAGGACAAAAGAAGGAAACGTCCAGCAAACAGCCCTCACGCTTTCTGTGTTGACACTAAAAACGTGTGTACAGTGATCAAGTTTCCATTTGACCAAATAGTCATTTCAAGCAGGTGTTCGTGACCTGCTCTGACTTATCTTTCACTTTTATAAATGTTACATTTAATACAAACATTACTTTTATATCGTCTTAGTCTCACAGAGTAAAGTAAGTTCAATAAACGGTTGTACTTAGTGAAAGCCCGCACTTACAGAAACAGTCTAAAAAGCTGAGTCAGAGGGGAAATGACAGTTCAGAGCAAATGGAGCATAAAGTATGACTTACCTGGAGATAGTAGCATTAGTTGTGACAGTTCGATAACTGTACTTGTTTCAAGTGAAACCTCTTCCAGGAGGTTGCACACATTCCTTGAAGTGACATTTTATTGGCTGCTGGGGACTGGAAGGCTGTTTCTCCTCCCACAGGGGCTGATTTTGACTCATGCGAAGTTGGTAAACAACACACATCTGCAAGTTTGTAGCAATTATTTTATTATTATGATGATGTGGTGTTGTAGAGATGGGTACAAACCATGTCAATCAAAAATACACATATGAAGTGGCACCTTAATTCAACTTAAAATAAGCTTTAGTAATTTGTTGCACTCTTTTTTTATTGTTTATAATCCATGTCAATTTATCCAATAATTTATAAGGGTCTGATGGTATTTTAAGTGACACCTTTAATCAAATAGGAACTCAGTATTAAAAAAAAAAATAGTGGGTGCATATTTATATTTTCCATTTTACGTGTAAGTTTGACAATAGTGATTGCAGAAAAACGTTAAAGAACAGAACTTTAACATAAAAATTCTTCACTGTATTTGATAGAATTTGTGAGTTTTGCACTAAAGTGTAACCTAAAATCAACTCGAGAACACAGAAACCTGACATGCATACTTGAGTTACAACAAAGAGTGCATGCCTGGCTCGCTGTGTTGTGCTATTGGCGCCGCAGACACCTGATCTGCAGGTGCCGCCTCAGCTTTCAGCCATAGACTGAAGAAGTGTAACATTTTGTTCGGCATCTTTCAGCCGTCTGAAAGAGGAAGTCAGGCCCAGCGTGAATACGTAGACTCATATCACAGTTCCGGGTTAATCAGGGAACAATCAGAACGTCCATTTCTCTTCAATATAAGAACAAGATTACCATATTTCCCGCCGTACATGTCGCACCGCCCTATAAGTCGTATCAGTCCAAATAAGTCTAATAAAGTGCAAAAATGTATAAATATGTCACTTTGCCATATACATTGCATCTATTATGCATCACCGCTGACAACCTGGAAATGTGGGCCGGTGTTGTGCCAAAAATTGATTGGCTGCCAAATGGCGGCCATGGGGGCGTTGAACTTTTACTTAATAAATGCACTTCAATGGTCAAATCAGCTGCATTTCGCTGAGGCAGAGCGAAATGAAGCTGATTTAACAGTTGCTCCAGGCAGATGACGGTGCCATGCTATGGCAAGCTGATCATGTCATTAATAGCCACTTTTACCTGTCACATGATGAAACGGCATGCCATACTACTCAAGTGCCATCTAGTGGCTGAAAATAGTAGTGTTCAATATTTGCAGTCAATGAATAAAAATGGTCGTATCTCAGCCAAAAATTTATAAATATGGAGAAATATTCATAAATACGTCGCTTCGGTGTGTGTCGCAGGGCATGCAAATTATGCAAAAAACTGTGACGTATAGGGCGAAAAATATGGTACATGTGTCAAATGCACAAAGCACCAACGGAGGCAGGACTTGCATCACACTGCATGACTTTAATGAACATTGTTGGTTTATTCATTACAACTATATTTTATTGAGTCAATCATACCTGCATTCTCATACATGTGCAAAACGAACAAGCACAGTTCATCAAAACTTGCCTTTAAAAAAATAAATCCCACTGTAACACTACAATAATAAAGAGCTCTTATTAATGGTACCCCCCCCACCCCCACCCCCCCAAAAAACCTTTAAATACAGTTTTACAATTATAGCATTAATGCACTTTTTTAACACTGCAACTTCTAAATAACGCAAAAATGTGGGACTTCTTCCGTCTGTCACAACCTGAGGACATGACACATGAAAGTCAGCATTCTTGTTCCAAGGAAATGGCTGCAATTGTTTCACGTTACCTTCAGAACAATAGGGTGCTTTGTAGTCCCCAGTTCAATTCCTTGAACTGCCGTTTTGTTAGCCAGCCTGGACTGGATGAACACTTCCCAGAAATCTAAAGGTGGGAGCACCTGGAAGAAATCATTTAAGCATGCAAACAGTGACAAATCACACAGAGTTGCTCTTTTAACATTTTGTTGTCAAAACACACAAACAAGTTGAAAACCATGAAGGTGTTTAAAAAATAAAAAATAAAAATCTCAGAAATGTTCATTATTTTTTTTTATTAAACAACACATACCAATCACTCAAAATCTACAACAAGCATATAAATTCAACAAGCTGGAAGCCCCTTGGAGTGGTCTACAGTAATAAAAACCAGGCTTTAAAGGTTTAATTGCTTCCTGGTAAGCTGGTTTTAAAATATAAGGCACTTTGAAATGACTACTTGAGACAGATGAACACAAAAAGTGGGGATGCACGATATTATCGGCATGGTATTGGACGATATTAGCGATAAAGTTAAATATCGGCCATTTCATCACAATAACGCACCGATATAAAAGATGCTGCATTTAATATACAGTATATAATGCACTGTTCTGAACGTTGTCATTGTGTTAGAGTAAATGTCGTGGAAAAAATTTGACTTTAAATATAATCCAAGTTGAAAAGTCTTAAATCATTTTCAGCCCCCTTTTTAGCATCTGCATTTGGTAGCAGGCCAAACTGACAAAGACCATGCAGAACAATGTAGTATTTTAATACCACAGCAGAGAAAGCTATGTAGTCTCTGTAAGTAAATCTAGAGAGAAAAATATCGGTATTGGTATAGATTATCGGCCAAATAAGTTTTAATATATCGGCATATCAGATATCAACCAAAAATCCAATATCGTGCATCCCTAACAAAAAAGTATTTCATTTCAAAAGAACATTACATTTTTTAAGTACAAGTAAGACCATGACATACACAAAACACTTGAATAGAAAATAGAGGCATAAAAAGCCTTTTGTGTTCTTCAAAGAAAGAGAACTTTTTTTGTGCATTTTGCAAAACTGATCAGGGATAAGTAGAGTTCAGTCTTATGACGTTTTGTTTTGGATACAGGGATTACAAAGTTCAATCCAAAGCTAAACAGACTGATTTGGACAGAGTGGAGCCACTTTATGCTGCTTTCTATTGCACCAGTGCTTTAACCCATCAGTTTCTAAAGGTAAAACAATCTCTTTGAACGGGCAAATAATGTTGAAACACTTCAAAGTGAAATATGATTCAATGCAGCTCTGAAGAACGTCTTTATCCCTCCACAACAAAAAGGATCTAGCAGCACGCTGAGCCAAGTGGAATGATTACAGACCAACGTGTAGTCGGTTTGTTGTGACGTTTGGCTGATCAGTAAACAGGTTTGTAGAAAATCTGACCGCCCAGAAGCCTGCGCCGCAGCTCCTTCCACAGCAGGCTGCGCTCCCTCCGCGATCCTTTCATGAAGCCTCGGTTTTCCAGCGCACGTCGAGACAGATAGGGGATGACTTCGTTGACGGGACCATAGGGAACGTACTTGTAAACTGGAAAACCTGCTTGACCTGTTCCAAACACAAAGACAGACAAAGGCGTTTCAAAACCACCTCACCGTCATCATCGTAAATACAGATTTTTTTTCTCAGTGGCGTGCATGACAGGGAATACCGTGTGAACAGAACTTAAAAGAATATTATTGTACGTTGAAACACGTTCAGAAGTAATTAGCTTGGGAGAACATTTACTAAACACCGACTGTTATAGAGGCTGACTGACCTCTAACAAACAGGTTTTTTACACCAATAATAAAATAAAGAACAGTGAAAATACAATAAGTATTCAGCAATATTGTTTGTTTAATCAGTTTATTTGAAACTATTAAAATTGAATGAAGGAAAAAATAAACAGCACTACATTCATAGATAATACTGTGGAGAGTGTTAGAAATAAAAGGAACATTAAAAGTGGAGATGCTTCTTCCTTCAGCTGAATAATGACAGCATGAACAGATTTCAGCTAAATGCTCTGTGAATCGCCTTGTTGCTGCTAAAATACAGTTTTTGTACATCCGGCGACTGCCACTGTTATTTTTGACGCTAGAAACACTAAGGGGTTAATTTGACCTCTTTTATTTTTAAATGGGTGTAACTTTTTTTAATTAACCATCATGCGTTTCATAGTTCAGGACTGTTAGCACCACCCAAAATGTTTTTAATCATAGTTTAGGCTGAATAAGCTGGGAGCATACAGTTGATCACGTGACGTGATTCACTGGAGCCATAACCAGAGAGGGCAAGCGTCTGGACAGTAAACGCTGATTTAGACCAGTCACGATAACAAATTTTGCTGGCCGATTCATTGTCTCAGAAATTATTGCGATAAACGATAATATTGTTTGAAATTTGACAATAATTAGTCATTATTGTCTAATTTAAGAATAAATATTTGTTAATTTGAGTGTAGTGCCGTTGTTTGACCCCTGGAATCGAGCCTTTTGTCATCCAGTGTCTTCTGTAGAAAGAGAGAGACATGAAGAAACGATAAAGTCGATAAATGAAAATGAGGTCGATAATTTTCATTTATCATGCGATTAATTGATTTATTGTTTATTGTGACAGGCCTCCGCTGATTATGTAAAAAAAAAATTAATGATGATATTACTATACAGTATTAGAATGTAAACAAGCTTTCTAATTTATATAAAAAAAAGTAAAATGCCACAAAGCTGTGTGTGCTACGGCTGTACCAAGCAAAGAGACACAGTAAAACATGTCTCATTTCACAATTAAGCAGATTTGATCTTATTTACCTCAATGCGAATGTGATCCAACCATGACTGAAGCTAATAATGTAACCGTTTAAAATGAAAACTAGCCTATAAAGCCATGTAATCGCTGTTAATTACTGAATTGGCTCATAGCAGATATTATGTGACATGCACTGTGCTGAAATAATATATGAACATATATATGTGTGTAAGAGTGGAAATCTGGAAACTATCAAACTGAATTGCCCTTTGGGGATAAACAAAGTTGTCTGAATCTAAATTATTATATAATTTGCCGCAAATTATTAAATAGTACAATCTGGTATTGCCTCTGATTTATGTCATCTTTACACAGTGTAAAACTTTATTATATATTTGGCTATTCTAGGTCAGGAGAAGATGGTTAGATGATAGAGACAAGTCTCATCCTACGAAGTATCATTTGGTATTCAGTGAACATTTTCCAAGTAACAGGTAAATAATAGTAAATATACTTCATTCTGAAACTGTTATACAATACAGTACACTTCATACGTAGTTTGAGTTGTGTGTGAGAGAGAGACTGACTTAAGATCTACTTTAGATCATGATTACTTATAAACAATACCCTTACAAATCAACCGTTTACACAACTGGTAGAGCTGCTGCCTCTCAGCGAACAGGTCCCTGGTTCAAATCTCGGTCCAGGGGACTTTCTGGGTGGAGTTTGCATGTTCTCTCCGTGCATGCGTGGGTTTTCTCCGGGTACTCCAGTTTCCTCCCACAGTCCAAAAACGTGCATGTTAGGCTGATTGGTAACTCTAAATTGTCCCTAGGTGTGTGAGAGAGCGTGAATGGTTGTTTGTCTCTATGAGGCCCTGTGATGACCTTGCGACCCGTCCAGGGTGTACCCCGCCCCTCGCACAGTGATTACTGGACATGGGCACCGGCGACCCCCGTGACCCAAAATGGAAGAAGCGGGCAAAAGATAATGGATGGATGGATGTTTTAAATTTAGCACCTGCTGCACATCTGGGCAGCCCACACTGCTGGATAAACTTCCTGCTGCAGCTGATCAGCTGTTCTCTATGCAGAGCGAGAAGTGGGCGTGGCCAAGAGCGCTTGCAGGTGGCTGAGAACAGCCGTGGCGGATCCCCTGCGATAAACAAGGGACTACTGTAGACGCCACTGGTGGCTATCAGTTCAAACTCCACTCCAGACATTTTAGATTTGGTAAAGTGAAACATCTTCAACATCAGAATAGTAACTTTTTTTTTTTGTATTTCCACACCCTCACACTTTAATAGTGTGCATTTAATTTAGTAATGTCACATCTGTCCTCTGGAAACGTTATTTACTGCTTGTTTTCTCCTGCTGAGTTCCTGTTTATAAATCTGCACCTGTGCAACGTGGATAGTGATACGAGCTGAGCTCAGGGCTTCCCGCAGAATTCAGGGAGACATAATTAGATTTGAGTTATGATTAGTCCGGCTGCCTGCGGCTCTTAACTTTCTATTGATGGAAGGGAACATGGCTGTCGGTCTCATAACTACCTCGGACATTCCTCTCTGCTCAAATCACTCTCCCAACTTGACGCTCTGCCTCACATGCGGCGTACCAAATTATTACATGAGCTTGTTTATCCACACTCACAATTACACACTTAACAAAAGCTTTAACGTAAAAGCAGAGGCCAAACAATTTACTTACAAACCTTAGAAATCATTGGTTCATTTTTTTTTCCCATCTCCTCCCGTTGCAGGAAGGAACCAGCGGCAAAACGGCTCTTCACCTCGCCGTGGAGCTGCGTGACGTCCAGTCAGTGAAGCTGCTGCTCAGCAGCGGCGCCGATGTAGACGCTGCCATGTACAACGGCTGCACGCCGCTGCACCTCGCCGTGGGGAGGCAGGACATCGCCATCGCCAACCTCCTCTGCCAGTTTGGCGCCGACAAGATGCTGCGGAACATGGAGGACGAGACGGCGCTGGATCTGGCTGACGGCAACGATGATGTAAGCAATTTTTACTGATGGTGACGGGCCAACAAAGTTCATAAAAACAACAAAAAAATTATATTTGTAGACTTTCATAAACGTATTTGACATGTTCACATGTGCTGTTGTTTTATCTTACATTTAAAAACACCTTCCTGCTGTCAAGAATTTATATTACAGTAATCTTAATTTTTTTTTTGTAAATGTTTTGGCTCTTTATTTTATTTTACTTTGTTTTTTTTTTTTTTTCTCCTGATTTCATTGTAAAAAAATAAAATAAATAAAAGTACTGGTAGGAGGTTACATTTAAAGAGAGGAAAACAAATCATCTCAGCTCTTCATGAATGATTGATTGATGGATGTGCTGCATTTATTTATTTATTTATTTATTATTTTTTATTTATTTATTTATATGGACAATGATTTTTTTTTTTGTGTGTGTTACTAAACCATTATTTGTGCCAAACGGAAAATTCAAACACATTAGTGTCCTTATCTTGTTGTGTGCTAAAGACGGTTTACAGTTTCAGCACAATTTGACCTTGCATGTTTTTTTTTGTGTGTGTGTTCTTTCAGATTCTGGCCCTGTTTCCTTTTGATGACCTCCAGATCTCTGGAAGAGCAGTGATCAGTGGTCGACATGACGTTTTGAGCTGAATCACAGGCTGGAAACAAACAAAAAAGAAAAAAAAAAAAAAAAAGACAGTTTTCAATTTTGTGCGGAGCCTCTGCAGAGCTGGAACGTTTGAGTGAAGTAGTAACTGGTTTTGAGCTTTCATTAAATAGTGCCTTTGTATATTTTAGTCTGAAATCCAGTGCCTCACATTCATCTTTTTTTTTTCCCCCTCACAAACTGAGTGATTCTGCTTAATTCAACACTGACCAAAAAATAAATAAGAATAAATTGGGGGTTGTGCTCAGTTATAAAATGCCCCCTCACTGCTAGTGCCAAACGTTTTAATAACATGTTGAAAAATTCTACCTCCTTTTAAAAATTGACTTAATTTTACTTACAGTTCTTAAACTCTTATCTTTGCCTTTGTGATCATTTTTGAACTCTGGAAACGCGACCACGTTTGTCGTGTCCAGATACGTTTTTATTTAAGAATGCAACAACAGGCGTTCGTTAAAAAAGTTTATTTTACTCTTAAAACTGAAAAATGTTCATTTTGCAAAATAAATGCATCCCTTCTTCTGTTAAAAAGTTAATAACCAGTACAGAAATGTAACATATTACACAAAAAGCAGCTTTTTTTTTTCTTCTTATTTATCTCGTCTCTTCTTTATTTGCAGAAAGCATTTGATATTATTTTGTGTGTAATTACACTGGGCTGCATTTATGCATTTATTTTTTAATAAAACAAAAGAAAAACATTTTCATTGTGCTCTTTTTTTCCCCATGGGAGAGGGAAGCTTGAGTTTAATAGTTTATTTTATGTATTTATTTTGGCACTGGTGTTGTCGGTGCACACCCAGAGCTGCGGGATCTTTCTGTTCTACAGTGGAAAGTCCATATTTATTAAAAAATAATGAAAACTTTTCCACACAATGTAAAATGATCTGTTGTGATATCTGAATGCTAAAGTCCTTTTTGTTTCCTGTCAGCTACTTATGCAAGGTGTTTTTTGTTGTTTTTTCACAAGTGTCTTCTTCCTCATGGCCTCTGCAACACAATGAGTTGAGCGGCTGGAAATTCCACCAACCTGGATCTCATTTGAACACACCATCAGTAAAACTGGTTCACATTACAGTATGCTCAGTAAGTTTTATGAGCTAAAATGACTCTTGGTCACTATTTACTCATTTAAAACTGAGTTCTAAATTTTATAAAAGCAGTTTTGTGTGCAAAACGTTTGATAAGAGACACGAAATGGTCTCGTTTCTTTGGTAAACCGCTGGAAGAAGTTATGAAACCTTACCCACTTCCCCATTCAACTGTGAACTGGGAAATCCTGAAGTTATTTGTGTTACATGAACTATAGGTCATGTTGGTGCCAGCGGCAATGAAAAGTTGAAAATGTTTCAGGTATTTTACTTTGTAGTTTTTCTTACTTATGGTTGCTCTAATAATAGAGACTCATCTCTCACCTAATGTCACAGGTTTTCTTTTCAAAGAAAACTGCACCTCCCACGGTTTTCCTCAGGCTTCATTGTCTATAAGGACAGAAATTCTTTACGTGACTGATCAGTTCAGATGTTTTCATTGGACCAGCTAATAACTTTTGTTAAAAATCAAACTAGATATGTGTGGCCTTCAAAAAGTTCTGGGTTTTAAAAATCAAAGTCAGCCTTACTCGTCTAAAACATATTTTATTGTTATTTAGAACATGAACAATTGTAACAAAATACAGTCAGTATACTTACCAGGCACAAGTGTCCCTGGGCAAGACACTGAACCCCTCATCGCCTCTGATTTGTGTCCCATCGGTGAATGAATGTGATAAAGTTCTGATTATTCTTTGTATAGATCTAGTGGAGTGCTGTATGAATGGGTAAATGAGAGCACAGATTGTGTCGTGAAGTGCTTTGAGTATCTTCATAAGATAAAAAGGCGCTAGATGAGTACAGTCCATTTACTAACAGGCTATGATACTTATTGGTTACTTACCTGGTACTTACAGGCTTCATACCTGATAAGTACTTACCTGGGTTACATTTCCTCGTGAGTGGTGCGATCTTACCGTTCACATAAAATATTTGATAATGTTCATATAGAAACAATTCCTGAATGTTCATGCTATGTTTGCCTCTTGACCCTACAACTGGATAAGGTTACGGTAGACTTAGCCCATTACTGGAGTTTTAATTGGGTATTTTAAGCTACTAATAAACATAATGGATGATGATCATATTGCTTTATGCTAGGCCATTGGTAAGAAGGAGTGATTATTATCGTTTCATATTGGCTAGTGAAAACTGAAGCACTGTGTATTTTTTCTAAACTATGAATCGTTTGAACACTATAGATGTTCACATTCGTAAATATGTTATTTGAAATCTTTGATACGAGCAAGTCCAACAAAGGTAAACTTCGTGGTAAATATTCTCACAGTGCCTTGTTTCAAACATTCTGGTTTTCTGAGGTCACTGAAAACACAGACAAAAACAATAAGACGGGCATGTTATGAGCTGCCTACATTTCTAAAGTACATGTGTGTCATTCATAAAGAAAGTGCGACTGATTTGAGATGGAAAAACATTCCACTTTACCAGATCAGAGTTGAGTAATTCTGCTTGCCCGTCTTTATTTCCACCCACCTCCTGACCTCTCGACCCTCTGAGATCCGCCCTCGAAATGCTCTTTTATTGATGAACTCTTGGAAACTGTTTGGTTGTTCTGTTACACTGAGCTGCAGGAATTCATGTGTCCACCCCCAGCCTTTAATTAAGCTGAACTCACAAATAAATTATATCTATAAAAGACAAAAAGCGCCAACTGACTGATTTTCATATGAAGAAAACATTAAGGGGTTGTCATTGATATATAAAAAATACATAGATTTTTACAATCAATGTAAAATAACATTTAAACAATAGAATAATATTGTCTTTTTTTATTTTACATGGTCAAACTCATGCAATTTATCTAATTTTAAATTAAAACTAAACACACTACTGTATTAGTTTTTTTTTTTTAACTAATAGTGTGTTTAGTTTTCTTCTCATGACTAGGTCTGTCACAATAACCAATTCTGCAGGGCAATTAATCATCTCAGAAATTATTGCAATAAATGATAAAATTGTTTGAAATTTTACAATAATTTGTAATTATTGTCAATAATTAGTAATTATTGTCAAATTTAAGAAGAAATGTTTGTTAATTTGTTTTGCATGTAGTACCTTTTTTCAGCCATCAGATGACAGTATATGACTGTTTGAACTGAAGGATGGATAGTGAGTGAGTGAGCAGCGTGCCTCTTTAAGAAAATGGCGGACACTTGGTGAGGTTTGAGCTCTTTAGCATAGCATTTTTCACACAAAGCTTTTAATAAAATATCACTAAACAATTTCTCAGCTTTTTTTGCAGAGAAAAACTTTTTACACGAAGGCACGAGTTTCAACCATGAATTTTGGAGCTTTGACAAAACAGAGTTTTTTTTTTTTTCCTCGAGGTCGGCCTGTAAGCTTAACTTGTAGCTCAGCTTAGTAGTAGAAAGAGAGAGACACGATGAAACGATAAAGCCGATAAATGAAAATGAAGTCGGTAATTTTCATTTATCATGCGATTAATTGATTTATTGTTTATTGCGACAGCCCCTACTCATGACACCACCATTTTTTCTTATTATTTTTAACTCCCTGACTATAGAATCAGAGAATCAGAGAGAATCAGAGAATCTTTATTGTCATTTGCACCACATGTGGTACATGTGATGAAACGAAATTATGTACACAGGGTC
>JARVLU010000528.1:18219690-18234849 GCA_031762415.1 Simpsonichthys santanae | reverse complement strand
GGTAAATCTGGACTCATCAGACCACACGACCTTCTTCCATTGCTCCAGAGTCCAATCTTTATGCTCCCTAGCAAATTGTCGCCTTGTTTTCCAGTTAGCCTCACTGATTAGTGGTTTTCTTAAGGCCACACAGCTGTTCAGTACCAATCCCTTGAGTTCCTTTCTCAATGTGCATGTGGAAATGCTCTTACTTTTACAAAAAAAAACATAGCCCTGAGTGCTACAGTTGTTTTTATTTCCTTTATTTTCACCAAACGTTTTAAGTGATCACAATCATTCAGGATTTTTTTTCCGGCCACATTTCTTCCTCGAAGATGATGGGTCCCCACTATCCTTCCAGTTTTTAATAATGTGTTGGACAGTTCTTAACCAAATTACAGTAGTTTCTGCAATTTCCTTAGATTTTTTTCTCTGCTTGATGCATGCCACTAATTTGACCCTTCTCAAACAGACCAACATCTTTTCCACAACCACACGCTGTGTCTTTCAACATGGTTGTTTAAGAAGTGAGAAGCAACTCATTGCACCAGTTGGGGTTAAATAACGTTGGCAGCTAAAAGGTAATCGCCCATGCAGTAATTATCCAATAGGAGGCTCGTACCTCTTTGCTTAGTGAAATCCAGGTGGCGACTTTTTTTTTTGGCCAGGCAGTGTATAAAGGTGTTTAAAACTCTTCCCACACTCTTGCAATATTCTAAACAATGTTTCCAAACTCTAAAAGAGCACAGCATGTCATGATCTCAGCTCTCTGCCACCTGCCATCACTCTCGGCCACGCCCACTTCTTCGCTGCAGAGCGGAGATCATAACATGCTGCAAGATGGAGCTTCTTCCTATACCTGTGAGCTGCACACAGGTGCTAAATAATTCAAAATAATTTATTTTAAATAAAAATTCCATGCCGATCGTGTGGTTCATTGAGCAATCAGCTAATTGTGTGTCATGTCCAATTTTACTTTGAAAAACCACGAAAGAGCGAGTTCGCATAAGCTGAACCGCGAAGTAGCGAGGGACTAGTGTACATAAGAATGGATTGAACCTGACTAGCATTGGTATTTTCTGATCCCATTATAAATGTAATAAATCAAAAATACCCATGGGTTGCTTCCTGGTCCCTCTTAACCATTAATATTGGAAAATTATTGCATTTAAATACCAATTCTGACAGTTTCATTAGTGTTATTTTTGTACAACAACAACATAATAAATCACAGACTGTCACTGAGCTATAAAACATGAACATACTTGTATGAGTGAGCGCATATTTGCAAAGTGAGTGTCCATGGCCCCCCCGTGAGGAAAGTTCTGGTTCATCCTCTTCATGAGTTCAGTGAAGCAGCTGAACGCCATCACCTCTGTGAAAATGTCCCAACACAAACAGGCGCAGCTCAACAAAGTGTCTGCTGAGCCATTTAAATGCATTTAAACAAAGCGTTGGTGCCTCATAAAGTTTTACTAACCATCATCCAGAATAACCAGAAGGGGAGCCAGCAAATCACACATGCCCTGCACGTAACCTATATCCAGATGCTGCCACACGTAACTGCAACAAACAATATACAGTATTTTTTTTTTAATTAAAGGTTAAATATTCGTTATAGGAGTGCATTTCCCCTGCTGCTTTTGTCAAAGTTTTAGACCAAAATCATCTTAAGTTGAGAAAATACTAGACATTTTGGCTAAACCTTAAAAATAACATGCAATAATAGCAACACACCAATTTTTAGCGCATCTGTGATTTTCACAGCTGTTTTTGTGTAGTCTAAGGCTGATTAAGTGAGGTTTTCTTGAATTAGTCTGACTCCAAAAGTTCACTGAAGGTGTAAAACAGCAAGTAGCTGCTGTCTAAACGTTTCACTGAAATCTGTGCAGTGGTTCATGAGATATTTTGCTAACAGACAAACCGGGTCCTTTAGCAAAGGAAAAAATGAGTACAAAAAGTTATTTGTTCCCTCTGCGGTGACTGTAATAAACGCAGCCTCACATAACAAACCATTGTTTGCTAGAATGTTTCCATATTTTTAATGTATCATGTATTTTAGAATGTTTTTAATTGAGCTAGCAAAGCTTAAAAAAAAAAAAAAATACGTTTTTATTTTTATGAGCCAGACGTCAAAGCCAAATCTCAATTTCATTGAATGTTATGGACAATAAAGTTGAACTGATTGATTGATTAAAAGGTTAATGCAAGGTTTTAAACAAATATGTCACCCAGTGAAGTACAGTCAGAGTGTGTGTTGAGGACTATGCTCAGCTGCTACCACACTAAGTTTTAGTCTAACATCTGCACATTTGGCTGATTTATACTTATTTTACTGTTTTCTTAGGTCAATAGTGGTGACAGCCATTTTGAATTAGCCTTAACCCAAAAAATAATTCATTGTACATGCACACCAAATGATTAGTTTATGAAAGTGTCATTCAAATCTGTTTGGTGGTTCATGGAATATTTTGCTAGCAGCTAGAAAGTCCATATAGTTCTTGTCAACATTTTAAAACTAAATCTGCATCAATCAATGAGTATAAGTTGATCAATCTCATTTACCACTACAGCAAACTGCAGAATGAATGTAAAAAATGACATAGTGGCAGCCATCTTGAATCAGGTTAACACCAAAATCTAACTAGTTGTAGATGTTCGTCCATTTTTCATGAAAGATTCGTTAAAATCAGTTCAGTAATTCATAAGACAATACAGAACACACACACACATACACTTCGGTAGTGACTGATAATGATTTTCTTTTTGGGTTGAAACAAACAGACGACGTCGCAGTGGGGACGTGTTTACCTGCACATGATGTTACGCAGCTTCTCCAGGTTTTCAGGAGTGAAGTACAAATACGTTCGGTCGCAGCGTCGGACATCTTTGTCGATGCGGTGCAGGTTGATCAAGTACATGTCCAGCGTTTCTTGCTTGAGAAATAAAGACATCTGTCGGTGTGTGTAATAAACAGAATACCTTTATACTCTTGGTCGTGTATGATACTTACTGAATAGGTTTGCTCCTCTGACGAGTCTTCATGTTTGACACCTCCCATGTCTGTGGACTCCTGTTCAGCGAGGACATTGTCCATCTCCGGCTCCTCTTCAGAAAGGCCCAGATCGGTGACCTCAGGACTGGTGTTACAAGCTGTGTCCAGATGTTGATCTTGGACAAAACTCTCGGACGCCATTTTTTCTCTCTGGGCTAAAGGGATAGGAGGTGCAGCGAGTCCCACCAGAGGCCTGGCTCTGATGTCCTCCGAAGTCACACACGTTATCCCAGCAGGAATGTCCTCCATTTCCAGGGCAGAGGGGGAGTCGTCTGAATCGGCTGTATCCGGAGACGGCCGAGAGTGCGATAAGGAGAGGCTGCCTCTCGATGCAGACTGCAGAGCATTCAGAACTTGTCTGACTGGAGAATTTGAGCCGGGCTTCTCAATCTCTGCAGCTTTTTTGGTTTCTGCAAAGTCACACGCTGCTGTTTCTGCGTTTTCAGTCTTTTTACTTTGCAAATTACTTTCTCTTGATTCTAGTGGACGATGTGTTTCACCTTCTACATCTCTGCTCTTGTTTGTTTGGAAAGCTAAGGTCTGTCCGAGTAGAGGGGCTTGGAAATATTCATTATGGATCTCTGTTTCTAGCTTAAGGATGTTAGTGTTCTCTGGAGCAGATTTCACATTCATGTTAGTATCTACTGCTTCTACATGAGTTGTTTCCTTATTCTCAGCTGCAAAAGTTTCCTTGGACTTTTTTGCATCTTCTTCACTTTCTAAATTTGTCTCCATCTTCTTCATTACACCCTCTTCCTCCACATCCGACTGCTTTCCATCTTTTTCTGCTGATTCGCACAGATTGAGATTACTTTTCCCTGACTCTGAACCAGTTGTAGTTTCATCATCAAGTGTATTGTCCGTCTGCTGGGAGGCTGTAGGTTCAGCTGTTGACTCAGTTTTGGGAGGATTATCTAACCCTTCATGCTGGTTTGACACATCAGGGGAGGAGGACTCGCAGGGGAAAAACCGTGGACCATCTGTGGTTTTCACAAGGCTACTTTGCAGCGTTTCTTCTCCCTCGGCCGTGGACTCAGCCTCAACTGATTCAAATACCTTGTGACATAAAGGGAAAGGGAAAAACAAGCAAATCTTTTAGGATCTGTACAAATGAGCTGGAGTTAAGAAGCCACAGGCATCTTATGTTAGTGTAAATCACAGTCACACTGTGTGTGTTTGCATTTTCTTTTGTGATGCAGATTTTAAAAGAAAGTACGTTGACACTAAAAAAAGTATGATGGTAAAGCATAAATGTACAGTATTTTAAAACTAGACACAACCAGAAGCGGGAAGTTGAAGCCACACGGGAAAAGCTTCCCCTAGCTGTGAGCTGCAGTACAATGTTTAGGCCCCGCCCCTTCATGTAAACAAATGGGACTTTTTCCTAACTGAAAAATAAACAAACCCTTCAGAGTTTTTATTTTAGTTATGATTATTATTGATTCAATGAGTCCTTGCTGCTTTATGTTGAAATTTTCTCATAAAAAATAAATAAAACATTTTTTAAAGTGTGGTTTTTAAACTGTTTAAAAAAAAGACAAGAATTTACTGAATTTTAAATGTGACATTTTACAAACCAGTTTATAAATATTAAGGTAAATTTTGTTTAGAGAAATGTACTTTTTGTTTCACTTTGCATACAAGACAAAAATAACCTGTATGATCTTTTTTAACAGCGTAAAATAGTTTTGATGTTCATTGTGTATAAAAATACCTGTGCGCTGCTGCAGAAATCACTTTGCGAGTGGACATTCTGTTGGTCTGAGCTGCTGCTCAGAGACGACTATAACATTACAAAACATAAAAAAACAAAGCTATAAGTTGAAAACATTTTCTAATGATACATTTTCATTTGCTACATGGAACTTTTTTCAACAAGAAAAGCGATAACTTGCATCTGTGCTGATGGTGGAGTCCCGCTGTACAGGTCCTCGTTCCACACTGGCACCGGACGAGCATCGTGCGAGGGCCTCGGCGTGCTTCTCCCTCTCCCTCTGGCGAACAATGACCTCACAGCCCTGCCACTCCTTCACAGTCTGTTCATACATGCTCCGCATCTTCTCATCAATCTGAGTCACAGAGTGCACATGAATAAACCGTCCTAATACAACCCAGTTTGTGCGGATGTACATTAATACATCGGCATGAAATACCTCCAGCCTGCATTTTTCGCTCATGCTGAACCGGTAATGTCCCAGAAGGAAGGGCCAGACATCTTTGCGAAGTGACGGGGCCACGCCACCAAAATACACAAGCCTGTGGATCTCCTTCTCCTCATAGGCCTACAACATATGTTTGTTGTTTTCCATTAATATACATTAAAAAGAAAAGTGAATCATTAAGAATGATGTCACACTATCAAGTGTGTGAATCTTACAGAGCTGTCTTTGAGGAAACTGGTCCAAACCTCCACAGTGAGGCCCCCTCGAGCATCTTGTGGAACATTAGGGTCAACGATGGTGGTGTTGACCAGTGCAGAAAGGTGTGTACGCACTGTGGACAGATGGCGACAGTATGCAAGCCCTGCACAAAACATATTAGAATTAAAACAAATCAGCATCCACTTAAAAAAAATAATTTAATATATCTATAAATTAAATGAACTCACATCCATAGAATGCACGGGAGATTATTTGGTGTTTCATTGTGTCACAAAGGAGCTTTATAGGAGCCCTGGACAAATTGGAAAACGACTAATTTAGACAAATGGAATAATTTGAAGGTCAATTAGAGCCAGTCCCACAGTAACACTTACCTTTCATGATTGCATCCATTAGGTAGAGAACCATCTGAGGAGCCATTCTGGGAGCAAGACGAGCATGAGGACTTTCTGGGGGTCGGTTGCCACATATTAACACCCTGATCTATAATCTCAAGGGGCACTAAAAGCATAGAGACGCTTATCATTACTGTGGCTAACAGAACAAAGACAGAAGTCAATAGAGCTGGACATAAAGTTCTTGTCTGAAAATTATAAGAACAAAAAAAAAAGAAAAATTTGAGAAAAGTAACACAAGAGGTGAACAATACAGATTAGACAGATGAGGATTTCCACGCCAAGGCTTGTCACTGTGAACTGAACAATAACTTCAAATTAATATATGCACTAAACAGACAAGACATTAATAGAACTCTGGCAGATAAACATTAGAAATAATTTAATTACCAAGGTGTACAGAGAACATACACTGAAGGAAAGTTAATACAAAGTGAAAGCAATCGTTGATGTAATCCCTGATGATTCTTCATTAATTGATCATTTGGAGGCAGAGCAGGAAGACACTTACTGAACTCCATCTGATTGCCGGGAAAGATGATCCGAAACACATAATCGGTTGCTTCATCCTCCTCCTTATCCGACACAGAATCACATGAACTATGGGGACTTCTCTTCCGCAGTTTAGGGAACACCTTTCCCTGGCAGAAAGGCAGTGTTAGATGCTAAAGCGTTTACTGTTTAAAATAAATTATGTGTAAATAGTGTAGGCTAACTTTTCCTCTTTGATTCCATAGCGGAGGGTCCAGCTGCCCATGAGGAAGCAGGCCGGTCTCGAGGCAGGTAAGAAACTGCAACAGGTGACCCCCTTTGGGAAAATGCAGGGGAGGTCTCTGGATTCCATCTTGGCTGACCAAAACTACTGTCCCACCACAGTTCACTAAATAAAGCAGCATAAAACAGTTTAATAACACCCAAGGTCAGTTTCTTTGGAAACTTGGGGAAATGTTGAGGGTTTACCTTGCTGGTGACAGTGAAGATATACAATCTCCTCCAAATGAATCGTCATCGCATAATCCCAGAAAACACTGAAAAAGATGGGTAATTAAGAGACTGGATGGGGAATAAGTGTTTATTTTGTTGTGGCTTGAGTTTTTAACCTCTTTTCAGAATCTAGCTCTCCAACATTGCCATTCATCAGTTGATTGGGAGTCCACTTCAGTGTCATAACATCAGCGGTTTGATGAAGTGAGAGGTAGCCCGGTATGGCTTCCATCCCATCTCTCTGCAAGCAGAAACAAACCCTGAGAGGTTTCAACATTTCTCATTACAGCACCATAAAATCACTTTAAGTATTGCTTTATGATTGAAAAAGTCCATCAGCTTTCTCACAAACATTGGAAGAAACGTACCGGCTGCACCAGGACATTGTTCTTGCCAAACAGAAGCGTGGCTCTGGAGTTCTGGTGGAGTGATTCAACGTATTCTCTGGCCCACAGGAGAGGCCGATCATCCATGCTACCACTGGACTGTCTCTTCTGGATCTAGTTCAAGAAAACATGGGAAACATTATAAAAACCAGAGCCAAAATGCAAGACTGGTTGCTGAATGCAGCATCCTACCAGGGCAGGCCTTCTTGAGGGAGAGTCCTGCCGACAGTGGCCACTGTGGATTCGATGACGCTGTACGAGCTCGTCAGCGGACGGATCTGTCCAGAAATGGTCAGCAGTCTTAACTTTGGTGTACTCCAAAGCACAGGGGCCAACTGTAGAACAAGGTCAACAGGGTTAAACTAGAATGCTGTATGATTAAACCTCTAAACTGAAAGTTAGCACAGTAAGGGAAGGTACCCAGAAGAGATGCAAGGATTGGTCCGTCCACAGGATCCATTAGCATGGCTCCTTTATCATAAAATGCACTGAAGCAAAACGTAATAACACAACATAAACATACAGGAAATATAACAGTTAAAAAAAAGCTTTTTAAATACAAGTACATGTATACAATTTTCTTTTATTGTTCTCTTCTGACTTGCTCAAGACGGACGTTTCAGCTCTCCCCCGTTTTCCTCTTCCTCCTGCTTTTGCTCTCTGTCTGTCCTGAAGCTCCTGGTACACATCTCCCAAATGAAAAATACTATAATGGATCTGGTGAGCTGGACTTTCAACGCAATTGACAACATTTTTCAAGAAAATGGCAGGTCCTGGAGAACCCTTGTCGTTCTGAGACTCGCGCTGTGGACATCAGAGATCTGTGGGGAGTTTGGCAGCTGATGTGTCTCTCATTTCTGTCTCAGGAAGACGCAGAAGACGTTTATATATGTGGTGTTATGATAGCAGGGTTTCTGCTTTTTGGCATAAGCAGGGCTTTTTTTTTTTTTTTTTTAATCAACTTTTTTAAAAAGTATCGGCAGCAGTTTCAGCCATGGCAAATTTTCAGAGTCTGTGTGAAGGTTTGGTTCATTCTATGAGTACTCTGGGATCTACCTTGAGAAAGGCCCATAACACGGATCAGTGGAGTGACCCGTAAATTTGGTCATTTTGGACCAGGAAATTTCCAGCAGGACTCAAGGCTGACATGACAAAAACAGTCTGCCTGAAGAAAATCAACAATGTGGCTCATCTGAATCTGACTCCCCCGTTCGGCCTCAGATATGAGCCAACTATTAAATTTCTCCTGGGACATGGGTGATTAGGGACAAAGCTTTGTCTATTGCAAACCCCGCCTCCACCCAAGAACTTCTTGCAGGCTTATCAGAACTGCCGGCTGAACAACATCAGGACTGTGGCCTATCTTATAAACGCTCATGGACAAATCTCAACACCTTGACGTCAAATGCATATGTAATCATGTTTTTAAATATGCTTTCTGGTAGAATTTTTTTTTTTTTTTTTTTTTTTTTTTTTTTGGATGTCTCAAATCGTGTCCTGATAGGACAAAATGTGAAGAGATCTTTTTTTGTAATACCACTATCCATCCTCATGGCTCTTACCTTTTTTCTGTATAAAAGTATGATGAAGAATAAGGGGCCGCGCTATTATGGCAGCAGCAACGTGCACTCTGCCCATCTTACGGACATAATCTCATTAAATCCAGGTAAAATGATAATAAAGCTTATTCTGATTATGATTATTCAAGACATGTAGAAAACACTGAAATAAGATTGATAATTTCAAAATCCACTAAACGGAATAGTGCAAAACCCCATCGGCTGTTTCTTTGAGCAGTAAATTAATCCAGTTTCACGGAGATCAACTTTAGAGATAACTTTGGCTTCTGAGTTTTGTCACCTTGTTTTAAAACCTGAGATTGACAAATACAATAAATAACATACCTGCTGTTTTCCACCAAGTACAGAACGATCTTGTCCAGGAGTTTCTCTATCAAAGCTGTTCGAATCCACAAATGTTTCAGCGCCTGAGGAGGAAGGTTGGGCATCTTGGACAGTCGGCTGCGGTCGTTACTCAGTGAGGAATTGTTTTGCTTGCTAGAAAAAATTTAAACACATTTCAAATACAGATATGGATTAAAAATTAAAGAAAAATGTAACATGGGACAAACACCCCCTACTGAAAATGTACATAAAATCATGACAGACAAAAAGCTTTCAGTGTTTGTATCCAATCTTTTTTTTAAGACGTAATAACAAGACAAGCTATCTTGTAAGTCAAAAGTAAAAAAATAAATATATTTTGGGGAAAAAAATCAAATATGTTGCATCATGACTTTAGTTTATCTCAAATGTTTCATCATGATCTTTTAATGCAAACATATTTTTTCAAAGTTCTCTTTAAATAATAATTTTATTGATAAATGGAAAATGAACCTAATGAGTATTACCAGTTTCTAGGAAAAGTTATTTGTTATTTAAATCAGCACTTGGGAAAATTTTTAAAAAGCTAACATTTTTACACATATATCTTTCTATAACCAAAAGTTAATGTGATTTTGATTTTATTAATCTGCTGCTAACTCATGTGATGTCAAATCTTTAAGTGTTTAGTTGTTTTTATGTTACAATCGTTCTTTATAATCTTATCCACTGCAACCAGTTCATATGTCACAAAACAACACCAAATGATGATGCTACCACCACCATGCACACAACTGGAGCAATGCCTTTAGGACTCTTCACCTCATTTTTACAGCTCAATCTTTGTCTCATCTCAAATCAAAATGTTGTTTTTATTGTTAAACTTTACTTCAGTTTTAAACTTCTGCCCCAAATTCGTAAGACTATTTCAATATTTGCTGTAATTTTAATCTAAGCTATGATATAAAAACACAAGCAAGTGAAAAAATGTTTGAAAATAAATACTATCCAGCCATGACATTAATGCCCATTATGGATTTATGGAAATAGGGGTAGAAACCACAACACTACAGAGAATGAGTTCCTTTTAATTGCTTCTCGCTGGCAGAAATGACCTCACCTGTTTTCAATCAGCTGCTCCAGCTCCTGGACTTTACGGCAGAGCCCCTCGGCAGGAGAAAAGCTCTTTGCCACCTTCATAAAGAGCGCAGCCACCTTATTACTGCACAGCAGGCCTGCAATACGCCGTTTCAGCCCGTGTAGCACACATGCCTCCACTACAGCTGTAAACACACAACCACAGGGAGCTTATAGGTTAATGTATTGTTCAGGTGGTTTCCTTTACAGTTCCATTCAAAGCTGCCTTTTGTGTTTTCATTTGAAGAGCACAATCTAATTAGAGCTTTAGCAAGCCTTTACGTATTTTAATATCAACTATATAAACATGTGAAGTGCAAGTGCAGGTGGCACAAGCAGGTATAAACTGAAATCACTGTCTGGTTGCAGGGATATGAGGGAGATGACATGTCTCATTTTTGGCTAATAACACCTTCAAAAGGTGTTAGCCTGCTTTAATCCAAAATCCTGAGTTTATCCAGTGTGCCAGCTGATTGGATACTAATATATGTGGTTCTAGAGAGGAAATCTGAAAGATTTATAGACACCGAACAAACTGGACCAGTCTTTTGGAGCACATGGAGATAAAATTGAAGGAGGTAGCTCAGCACATCTGCAGCGTTGTGATAAAAACTCTGCTTTACAATATGTAGTTTAACACACAATGTGGTGCAAAAATAACATTTAATTTAGGTAGAACAATATAATCACAATGTTTATTTAGCATCTCCTCATTTCTGGCATCGTTTGAAGCTTTCACCTTCATGTAATTGCTACAAACATCATGAGCAGAGAAACGTTTACCGCAGAAGGAGATGATGTGGCTGCTGTCTGCATGCACAAACTTCCTCGTTACTGCTTCCTCCATAATTTGTTTCACCTGAATGAGAGATAAATACACAAAGACAAGTCTTAATTAGTCTGGTAAAGTTATATTTATAACACCAAAGTGCCAATAATAACCCCAATCTGCACTGAGGTGCTGTATGATGAGAACTAAAGAAGCTAATCCTCTTCTGGTCACAGTTTATCACATGATGCCTTCACAAGCAAACTCAGAAGAATCATGCAAACAGGATGGGAGTATGAAAATAGTGTTCCAACAACTGGATCAACACTATTTTAGCTATTTTAGCTTTTAGCTAGGCTCTTGCCCTCCTAACTTTTAGCTAGTATTTTTGCTTTATTTGCTCACAGTTATCCTTCTGCTACTTTTTGCCATCCTTTTGCTATTTTTAGCTTTTAATTAGCCTTTTGGTACCTTGAGCTTTTTGCTAGAACCCTGATACTTTTAGCTTTTGGCTATAGCCTACTTAAATTTTTATCTAGCCTTTTTCTGCTTTGGCTTTTAGTTACCCTTTTATTTCTTTTGGCTAGCCTTTTGCTACTTTTAGTTTTTAACAAGCCTTTTGGTGTGTTTAACTTTTCACGTGTTTCGCTTCTTTTAGCATTTTGCTATTTTTAATATTTACATAGAGTTTTGCTCCTTTTAGATTTAGCTAATGTTATGATTCTTTTAGCTTCAGCCTCATTTGCAAATTACAGCCGTCATTCAGGTCTCATTTTTAAATGCACTTTTCACTTGTTTCTCGTGCTGTTTGTGTCTTGCCAGTGTACCTGATTTTGTTTATTCAACTTTATTTAGCTTTGCTTAACCCTTTAGAGCGCAGTTTCTCATATCAAGGTGAGATTTTTGTTTAGCAAACTTGTGATGCAATCCAAATTTACTAATTAAACATGACTGACTCGTCTAGATCTAGGACTATTTTATTCTGCCAACTACAACACAAAATGGCTGGCAACTGAGAAAAATAATTATTTTCCTTCGTCCTGTCTTTCAGTTTAGATGGAGACAGAATTACAACACTCTTTAAAATACTGTAGTATCAATTTGCACCACTTTACATGTATAGATTCCAAAAACATCACAAACATTTGCAATAATACTTGGATTTTCAGTTGTTCTATGTTTTCACTTTAACCACTGTTTCCTTTTTAAACCAACTTGTTCTCACACACATCATTATCTCAGTCAAAATGGACCAAAAGCAAAAAGAAAGCACAGTGAAAACAATTTTTTTGTTAAACGCACATTGCTTAATCTTCATATATGAATATTGATTACACATCTGATAAGATTTAGTGAAACAACTTTTAATGGGATGTTCTGTATGAACAAGAGGGAGCATCATTGGACCCAAAATTCATATTGATTCATTACAATTAGTGCAATCAAAGGAGGTAGTGGTTACAAACATTTAAATTCTGAATTCATTCAACCTTTATTTAGGCAGGTTAATCTCATTGAGCCTCGAGGACCCATTTACAAGAGAGAATAACCTGAGCAGAATCTATTTATCAAATCTAGACTCCTCCCTGCAGCAGAACCTGAGCCACAAGAGCCATGGGTGTGCTTTTTTATGAAGCAATGAGTCACAGGTGAGGGCGAGCATGAACACAAGAAAAAGTCTAGAAGGTGCATGCTCTGTTTGCATCCACTGAAACCCCTGATTTAATTAGTTCTCAGAGTGAAACGAGCAACTTAGATGTTAGATGTGCTTTTCATTATGAGCAAAACAAGCTGCAGTTTAGAGCTCGTGATGAGGGTTGAAATCAAAAAAGGATGGCAAGGTCACACCTTGAAGTTTAGGGTGCTGATTATTTAAATAGTAAAATTCAGCTTCTGCACATCCAGTGCCAAAATCTGTGCAGGGCACAATGCAGGCTCCTCAGATCATCATCACTGTCGTCATCATTATCATCAGCATCATCGTCATCCTCAGCAGACAGAAGCAGCTGGGCACATCTGCAGCAGCCTCCAGCATCATTTGTGTTTTTTAATAAAAATGTGTTATTTATTTATTTATTTTAATCACAAACAGGCCTGTCAAACCATGATCCACGCTCCCTGTAAACACGACGGGAGCTAAAAGAAAGGCACGCACCTCCTTCTTCACATTGCGGAGCAGCTTCTGGCGCGTCTCGGCCTCTGTCACGGGAGAAAACATGATGAATGCGCGGATCAGTCATGGGGGGGGACATTACTGGTGATGTGCGGCCGTACCTCCCATCGCTCCGGGGCGGAAACAAGCAGCTTTCACCGGAGAGAGACCGTCTGGGGAGGAGGGAGGGGAGGGAAAGGGCTACCAGACGACCAGCAGAGAGGTTCCTGGATGCACGACGTGTTCAGGGACTAAATTAAACCTATCTGCTATCTCACCGTCAACCACCACCCCTTTAAAGGGCCAACACACGCGCGCACCAGGGGCGATACTAACGGGGTGGCCTAGGGGGGCATTGCTAGAGATTTGTGATCTGTCAGTGGCAGCTTAAAGACAGACTGATTTTTGCTGCCATTTTGTTTATTTGTTTAATGAACATGCATTTAGTTTATTATAACTAGTTGAATGGCTACATAATTTTTAAACTCGACATTAGCATAATAAAACTCGAGTAGATGATGACGTCATAGGATCTCAAGATGCAAATAAATAAATAAATAAATAAAATCGCAAAAAACATTATCATTTACAAAAAAAAAAAAAAAAAAGTCCAATACATTGGGAGCGTATATTACGCTCCTACCATTTATCATGCTGCAGATAAGTCACAGGAAAACCAAAATTATTACTTATTATTATTAAGCTGCAAAAGTGAAAGTAACGTGCAGCACGTAAAAAACGAAACTTAAAAACAGTGGGGCGGTAGACCACCCCGCACCACCGCCTGCGATGCTGCGCATTAGGTTTAGTTTTAGAGATTAATATGTCTGCGATGAGTGCTGTAGCATCCATGTGGCCCTGTGATGGACTTGCGACCCGTCCAGGGTGTACCCCGCCCCTCGCACAGGGATTGCTGGACATGGGTTAGTTCAGCATTTAAACAAAATCAAAGTAGCTGAATCTTAGTTCTTTGCAATTCCAGCAAAGTTGAACATGAACTTCCCTTCTAAACTTTGGTAAAAAAAAAAAAAAAAACTTGGTCATGCAACATCACAATGACCTCACATCAGTTTATAGCAGAGTGGCTGAAAAAGGAAGTGTTGCAGCCAGGACACAGACCTCAACCCAGCTGAAATGTTGTGGTGGGTGGAACCTTATTAAGAACTGCAAGCCTCAATAATGTGAAGTCATGTTGCAAAAACAAGGGAGCCAAAATTCCTCTACAGCCATGTGAGAGACTGATAAAAGTCACACAAATGGGATTAATTTGATTAAGATCCAGATTTAGAGTTTCACAGCCCTTTTGCATTTTGGCTTATTTTTTGTTGGTGCCTCACCAAAACCTATCATGGGATTAAGTCAGGAGTTATACTCTTCAACTGATATGACAAAAGCGGTAGCATTTAAATTTAATACTGCAGATTTAGTGTTTTCATTGTCCAGGCAGAAGCTATTTCAGTTAAACTAAAATAATCCATATTTTCATCTTTTACTATGTGCTTTGCTGATTTTGTTGCAGGAAAATACTTTGTACTACAGCTATGCCTAGAGGCTGAAATGTATTTTATAATTTAACAGAGACCATTAGTGTTCTCCTATTTAAAGAGAATGGTATGGCTTAAAGAAAGACTACTGCTGATGGTAGACATGCATTGGTCTGATTAAAGTCAGCCGTAGTAAGGCAGAGTACACCTGTGCAGGTGGAACAGTGAGGCTACAAGGAGCAGAGGTCACAAAGGTGCAGGACTTCAAGTACGTAGGGTCCACTGTCCAGGAAATTGGGGAATGTGGTAAAGAGGTGAAAAAGGGAGGATGGAGTGGATGGAAAAAAGTTTCAAGAGTGATTTGGGACAAAAGAGTGGCAACAAAGGTCAAAGGAAAAGTTTACAAGACCGTGGTGAGATCAGCTATGTTGTATGGCCTGGAGACAGAGACATGGACAAAAAGACAGGAGACAGAAATGGAAGTGGCAGAAATGAAGATGCTGAGGTTCTCCTTAGGAGTGACAAGGATGGATAAGATTAGGAATGAGATCATC
>JARVLU010000528.1:18177953-18195815 GCA_031762415.1 Simpsonichthys santanae | reverse complement strand
CGCCCCCCCCCCCCCCCCCGAAGGAATTCGGATACTGTAATAATAATATTAAAAAAAAAAATAATAACTTTTAGACCATAGTAGCCCAGAACACACTATAAAAGTGTTTTTTTCTTTATTCATTTTATTTTAATTTTTTGTTCAACCTTTATTTATAATCCCATTGAGCCTTGGGGGCTCATTTACAAGATAGACCTGATTTCTTTAACAAACAGTACTGACAACAGTAGACAACAACTATAGACAATCATAAAAGAGGCGTACATACATTATAAGTTTGATTAAAACAGGTTTTTGTGATTACATTTTTTTTCATTATTATTGTTTTTTTGTGTGTTTTTTACCCTTTATTTATCCAGGTTAGTCTCATTGAGCCACAAGAACTTGTTTTCAAGAGAGGCCTGTTTTAGGGAGCAGATGTGGGGGTTAAGGGCCTTGCTCAGGGGCCCAGGGTGGGGCGAATGAGGGTGGAGGCAGGTGTTTCACCTTTTTCCACCCACATTTTTTAATGTTGTTGGTGCCGGGGCTTGAACCGGCGATTTTCCGATCACAGACCCACCGTCTCTAACCTCTGCGCCACCACTCCCCTCAAAAACCATTAAAAAAACAACAACAAGAAAAACACATAGTGTCTTTATGTACTTAAAGCATCTCTGAGTATGTATTTAAAAAAAGCACCATACAAATAAAATGTATTATTATTATTATTAAAGTATTTTCTAATGGTATCCCTAAACTTCTGTTTCTTATTTGCATTTGTTGGGACATTCTACTGGAAAAAAAAAAAAAAAGTTACGGTACTTTTACAAACCGGTTCCGCCGTTAGTTGTGACAAAAATCCATCTTCACCGACGAGACTTCAAAAGTTGAACTATAGAAAACAGAACCAAAAGGGAAGTCTGACCCTGAGATCATCATCAGGTTAGAAAGAAAAGAAAGGTTCAGCATCTGAGTCTGAGCAAGGAAAATGTTCAGTATTAAATTTTCTCCCCAATTTTCAACACTAAATTGCTGTAATACATATTTTTATTATGATGTTAAAGTTAAACCATTTGCCTTAATGTTCAGAACTGCACTAATAATGCTGTTGTTTTTAATCATATTTATTATTTAAAATACCTTCCTGTTGCTGTGACAGTTTCATTATTATCCTCATTATTTTTCACGCTGACCTGACCAAATTTTATGATAAAAAATATTTGAAAGTGATAAATTGCTTTTGTCTTACAAAGTATGTACTGTAAGTAATTTATATTACAACACATAGTGGACTTCCCTTAAACACCGGTGGTTCGTAACATTTTTTCCACACAGTGTTCAATCTTTTTGATAAACTAATGTGATTTTTATTTTTATATTATTTTAACAGTAAACATAAAAAAAGGTAAACATTCAACACTGATACTTCTTGTATGGGTGAAAACCGATAAATAATTTTAATGATCATATGATCGTTTAAAGTGTGGATTAAATTACTGATGTGCATTTTTCATTTTTTTTTTTTTTTTCTACAGCCTTCAAGTTTAAAAACAGCAGTTCTTACCTGTTAGTGGTTCCCAGTTTGGTGTGAAGGGATCTTTGAACTGTTGCAACTCAAAATTCAGCTCATTTCCTTCTCATGCAAAACTCAGCTCAACACATAACAGCATGACTGTGGAAGACATGGAAATGAGCTGATCAGAAACAAAGCCTGCTCTGCTGAAGAACATGATCCAGCCTGGAGCTTCAGACCTTCACCTCCCTCAGATGTTTAGTCTTTCAATGAATTCAGAGGTGATCAGTAAACACTCACCTGTCCCGTTGTCCACTCTCAGTCCAAATCTCCTCTCTGTATCTTGGACATAATTTGGATTAGGAGCCAGCACTTCAAGGATACGTCAGATTGTCCAATCACGGCGTTGAGTTGGAGATGTAGACGCTGAAGCTCTCCTCTTGGGTGCCATTGTGTCTGTTTGACCCGTTCGCCCGACAGATTTTACATGAAATATGGTTTTATCAACCGAGAAGGTGGTAAAGCGGTGAAAACGGCTAAAGATGTGAAAGCCGACAGTAACGGGTGTGGTTGAAGAGGAAGGAGCAGAAATGTTGTGGCACTGATTGACAATGATGCAACAAACCTGACGGAAAATCGGCGGTAAACAACTGATGCAACCGTCCTGAAAACCATATCTGATTAAATTCACTGTAACATTGTGTAACACGTTACATGAAGCCAACGTGTTTTGAGTCTGAGGACTCGGAAACTGTGACCTCTGACCTTTTCACAATAAATCTTAGTACATTTAAAAGACTGCGGAGTGTGGGAGTCTATTCCCTGAAACACCAGTAAACACTCTTAATGCTGTCGCTTTATTAAACTCCAGGGTTCTGTCATCCATGTTGTCTTCTCGACTGGGTTTGTTGTCACAGTGGGACGTTGGTTCAGGCTGTTTGAACTGTTTTATTGTCATGGTTTAACCCTGGTTTATTTATTTTAGTCTGTTTGTGTTCGAGCTTCTTTGCATTTGTGTGTCTAAAGCAGACAAGTTGGCAACATTTTGCAGCAGTGCAGCAACACACACAATTAAAGCTTTTTTTTTTTTTTAATCAACTCGTTTTATTGATCAATGGCACTTTATGAAGTTGCAAATGAATCCCACTAATTTAAAGACATTTATGAGCCTAAATATTTGATTTGTATTCATGTTATGGCCTTTACTCTGTTCAAAATGGAGAAATCGTGTTTAAACAAAGTGATAGTTTTGATAGTAAATACACGAGTGGAGCAAAAACAAGGAAAGCAAAGCCTGAGGAGTAAAATATTCAGTGTTAATTTTAATATCTAACATGTTAATATTAATAAAACCAATAAATATGAAGTGGGGCTTGAATGTTGCAGGTTTTGCTGCTATTTTCATTTAGCAAAAGTAAAATTTTTCTTGATCATAGCGCTACACTAAAACAAACACTTATACAAAAGCAATTACATAAAACAATTTTTAAATATTTATAATAACAAATTAAAATATGAACATAAAACCTGCTCCTTCAGTCTGAAACAGGAGAGTATCTGAAAAATAATTTAAAAAAATCAAAATTAATTAAAAAGAATGGCGGGATTACGCAAATCAGGACAAAAATCACTGATGTGTTTTATGTAAAATTGTTTGACAGAGATATTTTAGTGCTCATGACGCAGTCATCAAAATGAAGAAGCAGTAAAGAAAAGGAAAGCTGCAATAAAAAAATACACTGAATACATAAAATAGAACCAATTGGATTTTATTTGACTGCTTTTACTTTTCCCCTGAAGTTTCAGTACCAGTTTCATCCCAGAAGTACCATAAAGACAAATCTTCTTTCTACTGCCACCCACCCACTAAACACAGCTGTAAACGTTTTACGGCTTTATGGTTTTAAATCTAAAAGCGTCTTGTGTTCAGGATTAATTTGACTAAAACTTATTTGAAGATAATACAGGTGTTCCCATGTGTTAACATCTTCCTCAGTGGAACACATTTTGAGCTGTAAACATGCAGCAACAGAACTGAGCTGCTTAGTTTTGAACTGTTTTTTGTTTCTGACAGATCAGAATCATCTCACAGCGCCATCGATCGTTCTTCACAGCTTTCTTCAACGTGCAAACCCCCAGATTTCTCAAGTCCGTCTCTCTTACATCTTTTACAGCTGTAGACAGTCCTTCCAGCTTTCCATTCACGTTTGAGGCATTTTTACGAGTTCACTGAAAAGTTACAGCTACCAGAGGAGTCATGGCAAAAATGTACCGTATTTTTCAAACTATAAGGCGCACTTAAAATCTTTTAATTTTCTCAAAAATCGACAGTGAGCCTTATAATCAGGTGAGCTTTATGTATTAATTTTAATTGTGCTTGCGGACCTCGATCCGACTTTATGTGGTTATTGTGAATGAGTTGAATAAAGTTTGACTTATCTGTTTTGTTTGCGCCTTATAATCTGAAAAATACGGGAAACATTTACATTTTTGGGAGCAGGTTATTGTCCAGGGAATCCAGAGCAAGTACTTATGTCTTTTGAATGCATGTTCAATGTATTGATCAAGGTAATAGTTACATCGTTACAGATAAGTGAGATAATAATTGTTATAGACGATGTTCTTTGAAAGGGCCAAACTGATTCATTTCTCAGTTCACCTGTGAAAACAACTAAAGAAAGTCTCAATATGAAACAGGCTAATATAAAATACAGAAAACCATTAGTGAAAAAAAAAAAAAAAAAAAAACACTGCAAAAACTAGAAAAAATACAACAAATATACATCAAGAGAGAGGAAAGAAAATGTCTTCTGAAAGTATCAAACTGAAAAAAGGAGTATGATAGGTCACAGCAAGTGGGTGCAGCTGGTTGTTTTCAGCTGCAGAAGTATGGCATTTCATTCCAACACTAAATATTCCTCACCGGCCAATAGCTTTGTTAGTGCTACGTTAAGTTCATGAGCTGTTCTTTGTGAGGTTGAGCAGCAATCGTACAACTAAGTCTTTTAGGAGAGGGACAGGAGATTTTGTTGTTGCTGCAAACCAGCAAGAAATGGAGTGACTGGAATCATGGGACCTGCCTGATTTCACGAGTGCTTCAGTCTTTCAGCTTCGATCAGGCAGGAAAAAAAAGAGCTTTTCATTTGGCTCACACAGGTCAGAACTGATCATATCCAGGTAGTGCATGCTTTGAGTCCTGTTGTAGTGGAGGGTCCTGGTGTGTGTGTGAATCTACTAAAGGTGCATTAATGTCATAAATGGTCAGTTGGGTAAACTTGTCTTGTTCAGTTCTCCTCCACACCAGCACACATACGTTGACGGGACTTCATTTTGATTCCTGTCTGATACTTGGTGCTGGTTTCAGATAAAAGTGGAATCCAAAGTGCTGGTGTCCTGAGCGCTGCGAGCGCGAGCTTCAAAAAGTTGCTTAATCAAAGCCGACTTCTCCTGCTCCAGCTGTGCGATCCGCTCACTCTTCTCTGTCACCTCCTGCAGGAGCAGAAAGGAGAACAATTAAAGGGGGGGCACTTTGGGTGCATGAATAGTATTAGTTGTACGTTGGAAGAGAAAGGGACTGTGTTGAACCTGAGTGAGAAGTCGGTTCTGGTCCTTCAGCCTCTGGATGGCCTGAGGGGGGCCTGGGGTTGGAGATTGGGCGTTAGTGGACAGCACTGCCGTCGGAGCACCACCCGAAGGAAATGACGGCTAAAAAAAAAACACAGTGGAAAAGGAAAACCCACACATTAGTTGTTAATATAATCTTTAGCAGATGTTGCTTTTTATAAGTTTTATAATAAATAAAACAACAAAGTTCATGCTCAGTCATCCAGGTACCAAATACAATAATTCTCAGTCAGGTCATCTGGACAGTTTCTTTTTCTTATAGAGATGTTTCACCCTCTATCCAAAGGGCTTCATCAGTCAGAGGAGTTCCAGTAAACTGTTTCCCCACCAAGCAGTAAACTCCTTAAGTGGACCAACCAGTTTTCTGGAGCTAAGATGGTTTCTGGGGTCTGTCCTGTCCCTCGTCGACTCCTCCCAGGCAGACAGCCACAGCCAACGTGGTTCAAGGCAACAAAGTTCATGCTCAACCATCCAGGTACCAAATACAATAATTCTCAGTCAGGTCATCTGGACCGTTTCTTTTTTTCAGACTGACGAAGCCCTCTGGATAGAGGGTGAAACATCTCTATAAGAAAAGAAACTGTCCAGATGACCTGACTGAGAATTATTGTATTCACTGTATAATAAATAATTTCCATCCAGGTTTTCAAACAGAGTATTCAAGTTTGCATTATTGTCAAAACAATATTTGATCAAATGCTTATAGACTTTTTCTAACATTTCAAGGTACAACATCTTCTGCTTCTAGCACAGGTTTGGATAATTAATATATGATAAACAAATTATAAGCTTATTGTTGCTCATTTTTCTGCGGGTCTGGTTGGAAAAAACAAACCAAACTGAATCCCACAAACCGCTCACTCCCAGAGTGGAAAAAAATCCAGTTTGCTGGTGATGGCTTCCGGGGCCATCAGCATGGTTTGGTGGGCTCCTCAGGCTGAAGAAGTCCTTCGGATGAAGGATGAAACGTCTCAGCGACAAAAGAAAGCATCCAGATGACCTGACTGAACATTGTTGGATCTATACCTGGATTAACGAGCATGAACTTTGGTCTTTCAGAGGAGAGTTCTCTGAAATACCAAACTTTTTTAAACACATAAAAATCAATCATTAAAAGAAACTCAAATTACTTTATTTAAGGAGCACAAATCTACTTTGTGATCTTGAAAGTTTTGAAGTGGTAAGTTTGGATCTGATAGTGAACTTCCATAAAACAGAACAGTGTTGGGATTCTGCCAGGAACAAAGATTTTTAATCAACCTAAAATATACACTTTGTTATTTACTGGTAGCTACTGTGTTAAATAATTTTAATTTAAGAATAATAAGCTTATTTAAAATGCTACAGCAATGTAAAAATCATATTCACGAACACTTAGCACTCACCATTCCAGGGCAGGAAATCAGATCATTAAGGCAGCGGCTGACGTCTTGTAATTTGGGAATGAGAACATTCATGCGACTCTGGCTAGCTTCTGTGAAGAAGTCCTGATGAAGATCAAAACAAACAAAGTTAACAGAGAACTAATGGAATATAAGACAAGAAGAGACTATTTCTGCTCATAAAAGCTTTTGGTATGCCCCGCGTTTAAAATTAAGATGTTTTATTGAAGAAATTCTGCATGACTTTTGCCCTGAACACATTTAGTTTTTATTTGTCTGCAGGATTTTTAATGCATCATGTGTTTACATGTAATTTATAAACTGGTGATGCTAAGTTTTAGTTTATTTTTTCCATTATAATAAACATCTGCTATACCTGTTAAGACTTATACACGTTTTCCAGGTTCATGTGAGCATCCTCTTTTTGCTTCTTTTGAGCGGGCCTTACCGTGCATTGAGAACTCTGTCCGACCTGTCGCTGTCTCTCTGCGACGTTGTGGATTTGGCCCTGGTACCAGTCCCGGGCCCGCTCCACCACTTCCAGGCCTGCCAGCAGGGAATCCTTCTCCTGCTCCAGCTCTTTCATTTGCTTCAGCTGCGAGAGATGAAAAGTGAAGCACAAGCAACAGGACAGAGGTGAATGAATTTAAATCAGAAAACGTGCTTTTGGAGCCACACTCTGTGATTTGATCATGTTTTTAGTTTCTCACACCATCACTAAATTGCTGCCAAGGTTTCATCTAATCAAAGATGTTGCTCCACCAACAAAGTTTGTAGACACACTCATTTTTTTTGCAGGGCAAGGTTTAGAGGAGAAATGAGTCCGGCGCCATGGCAACCACACAGCAACCTAAGAAAGGGGTAAACAGTGGCTCCACTTCAATTATGGCCACCCCAGTGTGCGTCTGTGAAAGAGAGATGTGTGAGAGAATATGTGTGTGTTTGCAGCCCAGCAAGGCTGTATTGAGTTGTGCTGACCAGGCTGTCCATGTTGTACACTGCTTCAGTCCAGGCCTCACTGCTGGCATTCAGCCACGTGGTGTGTCACTTTTCTGTCCATCCATCCATCGCCCCTGAGCTGCTCGCTGCATTCCACTGGTCACAACTCATCCAGTTAGAGAAACGCTGCAATCATGGCCTGAAGTGAGACCAAACTCCAAGCCCTGCAACATTTTTTTCAGCTCCTTCCATAAAAGCCATAAACAAGGCATTTACAGACAAAGAGAACGAGGGAGTCGGGGGTCGATGCCAAGAACAAAATGAGACCCAGTGTCAGGCTGCACGAATGTGGACTGAGCCTCATGGAGGACAAACACATAGAAAAAAGGAGCAAAGAAGAGAAAACAGGGAGGATGTAGGGCATCAAAGGGATGAAGTTGTGGAAAAAAAGTGCATGTGGGTTTTTGTGCTCGTCTACTCAATTAAAGACAGAAATAAAAACAGCAAAGCACACCTAACAGCACCCACTGCACAAACTGTTTCACCAAATAAAACAGGCCGTGGAGCTTAAAGAACAGAACAGGTTAAATGAAATAAACAACGGATCATTAGTCTAAAAAAGTGTCTCAGACTAGAAGAGAAGTATTTAATTATCTCTGTTCTTGATAGTCAAGTTTTTTATGTTATTTCTTTTTTGAAGAAACGAGCAGAAAAAAACAAAACAAAAAAAAAAAAAACAGTTTTTGCTGAATCATCTCACATGTTTCTGCTCTCACTGAATTCTGTCAACACACGAATCCTTAAAGTTCCCTGAGATTCGTTTTGAGCAACAGAGTCATGTTTAAGTGCATTTTATGTAAAAATAAATATAATAATAAGTTTAACCAGCAGCAGAGAACAGTTTTTTTTTTTAATGGAGGGGAAAAGTAGTCACTAAATAACAAATCCCTTTTATTTTCATACAATAAATGTGCTGAAACATCTAGCTGTTTATTTCCTATGTGGTGCACACTTCACAACATGATAATAACCCAACACACACGTCTCAAAGTGTCTGGAATAACTGCATCTTCATAACCCTGTCCAACAAACAAATCACAGCCTCCTACTTCCTGCATTTCCCGTATTGTCTGAACTGTCACAACAATTCATCAGAATAACCGGATGCGCATTTGAAATACTCTTCACAAAAACAATATTTAAATCCATCTATTCTCCATAAACATTTCCAGGAGTCCCTCCCCACATATATCTTGCCCTCAGCCTACTCACCCAAAGGAAAAAGTGCAGAGCCTTGCTGCTGTACAGGCTATTGCTGAGGGGGATGAAGACAGTGGTGTAGGCAGCCCACACAGCCGTCCAGGCTGGGCCGGCCGAGCAAAGCGACTCCTCTACTTCTACCAGGCCCCTGGGCCCGACCTGGCTCACTACCATCAGGACAGCAGTGGGCCAAGTTGGCCAGGGTGAGAGGGATGGAGGGAAGAGGGGGAGGAGAAGGAGATGGGGCAGGGATGAAGGAGAGTCGATATGTTCTCCTCTCCAGACACAGAAGCCCGGAGGAGAGACGGAGACAAACACAGAAAAGAAAGAGGGAGAGGCGCTGGAAAGAGTGAGAAATGATGAAGCAGGGGGAAAGACAAAAAGCCAGAGGAGGCCCGAGCTCTGCTGGATGGTGGGAGGGTCAGAGAGGGGGCCGGCAGGAGTGGGGTGGATGCAAAGGGTTGGGAGGGGAATTTGTGTGAAAGGGAAAAAAAAAAAAAGCTGTGCTGGGAATAACTTTTCACTGTTTTACACTTTATCATACATGCATATATTTTATACATATGTAAATGTTTGTGTATTCATATTTATAACAGTATATTTTTCTAATTAAATACACTAATTATTTTTAACACATTTTCCCAACATGTTTAGTCCAAAATCTCTTCAACTTTATTCTTTATCATGCTCAAACAGGGTTTTATTTCCCCTCTCAGGATGACTTACCACAGAGTTTCTGCTTTATAGCCAGTTAAAAACTATTAAAGTAAATTAAAAGAACCATAAAGTTTACAGCAAATCTCATGTTGAACATCTGTCTATTGCTACTACAAGAAATGTGTTGTTCAATAAAAATACAATCTAGCTCATAAATCTTGAATAGCTACTTAAAATACCAGACATACATTTGAAATAAATAAATAGTCCCATCTGTTACATACCGGTAGATACAGTTTCTGCATCTAAAAATAGTTTAAATACATTTTCTATAAGCAAGCTCTTAGTTAGACATATTTTTATATTTTATTACACATATATATATTGTTTATATGTGTAAATGTATGTGTATTTGTATTTATAACTATATATCTTTTTTTTTTTTCAAATTAAATATACACTATTGTTTACTCTATTGTGAAGTACTTCAAGATAAACAATATATCTGCAAAAAGTGCTTTATACTTTTACCAAAGCAGCACAAATAGGAAGTTAGGAATTTGTTGACAACTAAACCATTTGTCAATACAGTATAAATAAATAAAAAGCACTTTCATAGAAATAGATCTTATTGTTGTTTTTCTTTTACATTTTATTGTTGGATGTAACTGGGACCCTGTGTACATACTCTCGTTCCACCACATGTACCACATGTAGTGTGTAAGACAAATAAATCTCTCTGACTCTGACTATTAAAAAAAACATACTTAAAATTAATTTAATCAACAATCTAAGAGATAAAGTGCAGTATTTAAATGAGCCACGTGAAGATTCTTGTTGTTTTTTGCAGGTGCAATCTTTAAAATGTAACTTTTTTTTTTATCAGTAAGCTCATTTTTATAGTTATAACACTTATTAATATTTGAATACTGTTTCATTCGTAACTAAATTTTTGGAAAATGTATTTGAAACAATAAATGACACCGAACAGTTTACCAAACGGAAAGTAAAAAAATAAAACAAATCACTATGGTTGTTGTTTTTATAAAAACTGTTATTTAATGGAATCGATTAAAGAATGAAGTATTTAACATAAACCTTGCCAGTGTTCATAATAAAGAGTTTTGTATCTTTAGAAACTTACGAATATAAAATATTTAATAATTTATACACATTTGATATTGACTTGACTCAGTCAAATTATAATGAGGCCAAATATTCTTCTTGGTGTAAAAAATATAAAGTTTGACACATAGAGTTATCTGTCCAAAATCTGCAGGACATATAAACACCAACAGCACAGTATGTGTAAGTGAGGGTGTGTGTTCATACACTAACCATTTCATAATCCACTCCGTTGGAAATGGTATGCCTCCTCTGCTCCTCCCGACTCCGCCCGTGTCGTCTGGAACCTCCATTAAAGCCTGTCGCTGATTCACTCTGAGATCTCGGTAAACCTGATTTCACAACGCCTGGACAGAAAGAGAACAAACACGTCTCAACACTGCACTCTGTGATCCTGGCTCAACTTAACTGTAAAGACAAAAAATAGTTTAATCCTCATTAATAACCAATATTTGATTTATTGCATAATTTATCGATTCAAAGACACTGAAATGTGTTGGAATGCAAACATATGGGTTAACAGACGTTACTTTATTGGCACATTAATGGCAGACAATAGAATTACACAGCATCATGTAAAGTAATAAATGAAACAGAAACCCTTTTTGTGCAACCAAGTCATAGACAAAAGTATTTATTATTCCAAAAAGAATAAATGTACGGTTGTGAGCTGGATCAAACATCTGCATCCTCTGCAGGTCAGAAACTTTTGTCACGTTTTGCTTTTGTTTAAATAATGTGAACAGCCAAGAGACAAGTACATACAGACAAAACCTTAATTTGAATTGCATTTAGTTTGCATTTCATACCACAAGAGGGCGCTGTACTCTCTGAACGTGTCTGTTATTACAGGAGCAAAACAGTTTTTCCTTGTTCCTGATTTGATTGTCTAAGATAAGTTCAGTGAAGCAGAAGAAAATATGTGGAAAAACCTGAGGCTCATTGACTCCCGGCTGATTATATCTCTGACTCTGAACATTTCATTCTCCGAGACACAATTATTAAAGCAAAAAATGTTATTTGAACTAAAATGCACTTGGACAACGATGCTGGTGTTTTAAATATTGCAAGAAGAAGTATATGACTGAATGAACAGTATACAAAAATGACCATATGAGTACATGTATTTAAATTAAAAATAGCAACTTTATATCTAGAACAAAACAAAATTTATATGGTATTGGGAAAAAACAACCTATAATAAAGTAGCCATTAGGTTCAAAAATGTGTTTATACAAAGGTTTTACTGCTTCATTCTCTCTCAAAACACTAAAAGATTGTGGTATGAAGAATTCCTGAAGATAAAGAATTTGGGGAGTTGCGTTCTCTAATGGGGCCAGGTCAGGATCGCTGACATTCCAGTATCTATACACTCAGGCTCCACTTTGGTCATACCTGTGTAATGTGTGCAGAAAGTGGTGTTGAAATGCACTTTTCTGTGTTAATGCCACCGTCACAGCGATGTAAATTACTTTTGCCAAGTCCTCTAAAAAAAAAAAAAAAAACTCCATGCCATCACAAAATCTGGCTTTAAATGTTTTTTTTAAATTCCTTTTTATAGTTTATCCCCTAATTGCTTACTTTTTAAAATTAGTTTTTACACTGTGAGGAAAACATGTTGTCTCTGAGCTATGAAGCTGCATGTTAAGGTTTTAGCACAACTACTTTGTAAGTTTTATTTTGTACATTATTTGGGATTTTTAAAAAATTTATTTAGATCTTTGAAAGCATTTAAATGCAACCAGTGCTTTCTTTCCTCAAACCGAAACACGCTGAAAGAGAACATGCTTGCAGGGAATTTGTGATGACTGCAGCAGTGAGTCACTGAGCCCTGGTCTGTCAGCTGTAATCTGGACTAAACCCACACATTTTGGCTGCACGTGAGAGATTATCAGAGCAACTGGTGTCCATGGTTTTATGATAGTCAGTCTGAATTGTAGCTATTTAAACTCCCAAACTTCATGCTGATGTGTAACAACTGGATGTTTCACTCTAAAACAGCAAACATCAGCATGCAGATGTGGACAGCTGCAGCTAAAGGACTCGTCTGCTTCAGATTTGTTGTATTCAACTGCAGAAACATGAGTTAGGGCACTGGTACTGAGAAATAAGCTCTAGTTCATGGTCAGAGAATGCAAATCTGAAGTGCTGCCTAATGTTTAAGGGATTCAAAGCAATCCTATAATTTTATTCTAAGCACCATAACTTCAAAATCCAAACAACCACTGACCAAAACAATCCAATTTGTTTTGTGCCAAAGATTCAGGCCACTGGACTCTTCACATGAAACCATGCTTCCTGCCAAAACCAGGAGAGCTTAGACTCCACAGCTGATCCTTGTGCAGGATGACAAGATGAGAAAAAAAGAGAAAAAAAAAAAAAAAAAAAAAAAAAAAAAAAAAAAAAATTTTAATGGTTATAAAACTGCAACATAAGCATGACTGGGTGAAATTATCTAGAAAGGTTTAAATGACAGATAAGATGTTTATGAAAGTTGCATTTGTATTTTAGAAAGTATATATGTATGTATTCCTATTATATCTGATACGTAAAAAAATGAATGTAGAGCATAGTAATAATAGAGTTAATAGCCTTATACTCCTCCCTCAGCATTATGAAACAAACCTTATCCATCCATCTATCCATGAGAAAACCAACTCTGTCCTGAGCTCAAGTGGTTTCAGCAGTGAAAGCCCTGAGGGCTGGACAGAGATAACAAGAGAAAGTCTATTTTGTATATTCCAGACAGGCCTGAGTTTATAAGGACAAATCAAACTCTGAGTCTAGCTGAGCGAGTATGAGTGTGCATGTGAGAGACGAAGCAATGTGAGAGTAAAACAGAACTGCTTTGACAACCTATATACAAACAAGATAATAATGGGGCAAGTATGGGAGATCCTCCAAACTGAAGTGGAGCAAAAATGACCGTGACTCATTTTTCCTATAATGATACATAAAACAGCAAGCTCCCTCTTCGGAAAACACACAATTTGTGTAATTCCTGACATGATCTCTGACCTTGTCTGGGGTTAACAAAAGCAATTATTCAACTGGAGCCTCATGATTTGTACACGGGCTGCTAACCCGGCCCTGTTTAAGCTGTGACATAATACTGATACATGAGAAGTGTGCTGTCAGGATCCAACGGTCGCTCCTACTGAGCCTCACTGAGATTCTGCTGAGGGCTCCCATCCTTTGTGCTATTGTTACCCATAAAACTCCAGCTATGTGGACCAACGCTGACATGCAACATCTCCGCACATATACACTTCTGTGGACAAGATGGTTCAGTGCATCCAGTGAGATTATGAAAGTGATGCACAGCTAGGGAAAATGTAACAATTAACTGAGAATAATTTCTTCCACCTTTTTTTTTTCTTTTTCATTGCTACTTTTGTTGCAATACTGTGTATTTCCCTGCTGGAGGATGAATAAAACTGTATTTAATTCAGTTCAGTTTACTTATACAGCACACGTTCACAACAAAAGTCATCTCAGGGCACCATACAAACAAAGTCTGAAACACACACCCAATTTAGATTCAGGTTTAAATCAAATTTGTCAATAGAATTCTTATTATCATACAATAAAGTCGCATATTATGAAATATAAACTAGTAAAAGACCATTACGTATTACTTATTTAGTTGTAATACATTATAAGGTGTATTCTGGAAGTTATAAATCAAAGCAAAGTAACTTTGGCACTAAAGGCAAACTAAAACATTGTAAAGGAAATTTAAAAAAATAATTATTTTTGGTTTAAAAAATGGGTACCCATATAGAAGACTAATAAATAGTTTAAAGATATCACATTATAAATAATTAAGAACTGCTTATTATGCATTAATTAAAGGTGACAGAGACAAAACTGACCAGTTTCTTGCCAAATACAGTAGTGAGCCAGATCTGTTCACCTATACAGTATATTTCATCTAGAGTTGTTATATTAAACATTTCAGACTAAGTTACTACCTTGTAAGCACAATAAGCACCTATTTCTTTAGCATATAATATTGTGCTTTATCACTGCATTATAAGCATCTACAACTAATATAGCCTAAAAAAAATAGGTTTACAAATGCTTATTGTGCTTACCAGGTAGTGATCTAGTCTAAAACGTTTAATAAAACCTCTCTAGATGAAATATATAAGTGGCAGATATGGCTCACTATTTGGCAAGAAATTAGTCAGTTTTGTCTCTGTCACCCTTAATGGATACATAATATAAAATATTAATATTCATAAAAAGTGTTTATAGAGGAATTTATAATGTATTTATTAGCCATCTAGAAGGGGAGCCTTATTGTAAAGTGGTACATCGATTAAATTAGCCTGTTAGTAACTTCTCCAACTTTGTTAATTGAATTGAATTTGGTACATTATTAATTAATAGCGTTCAGAAGAAATCCTGGCCAGAAGACTTACATGGGTCCTGATGGAGCTGTGGGGACTCCAGGGCCAGCGACTCAATCGCCCTGATCCTGCTTTGCTGAGGCGGTGCAGCTTTGGTGCCATGTTGGACCGGGTCGGTTCGGTAACCCCCATCCTCCGGAGCCACAGGAACCCGCTCCAAACACCGCCCGGATCTCTGGAAGCCCGCGCCGTAGCGCACCTGGCCACACGCGGGATACCCGGGTCCCTCCTCCGGCCTGGCCCGGCTCTGCAGAGAGGACCCCGGGTGCTGCTGCTGGGTGTTCGTCACGTTGCTCGGTCCCAGCGGGCGGACCTTGTTCTCCACCCCAGGTGCGACGCCGCACGATGCGGGAACTGGTCTCTGTGGCAGAGGGTACACAGCAGCCTGGGCCTTCTTGAAGTGGGAGCTATTCTCCGGATTGAGCATGGAGTACCGCAGCCCGGCCACGAACCGCTCAAAAGTGAGACAACCGTGCGGCGGAGTGACCCTACGGAGGCAGCCCAGCACTCCGCCCGGCAGCTCCCTCGTGTCTGCGCCCTGCCAGCGGCTCTCGATCTCCGAGATGTGGACGTAGCCTCGACCGCTGTCGTCCAAAATGTCAAAAAGAGTCCTTAAACTGTGCAGGAAAGCTTTGGGCAGCCCGTCTGTTTCTTTGGGCTGCATTTTGTTGGTTTTAAATCCGTTCAAAGGGACTTGAATCACGTCTTCTCCTGCCCCGACTCTGTTGTAAATCACCGCGGTCCCGTTCGGTTTGCAGCTCCGGTCAGTCGCTATCAAAGCCATGAAGGTATCGATAACTTTCACTACTTAATTACTCAAAAACACACCAGCACGAGCTAATTATAGGTTTCGTATAGGTGTAAAGTTAAACAAATAAACAAATTAACTGCTTCTTACTTACGGAACAACAAAACATTTATGATGTTATATCTTTTACCCTAAAACCTCAAAAATGTATAGCTGTAGCTAACTACCTCCATAGCTGAGTCTGATCCATACTTTCCTTCTTAAACAGGACCGCCCTTCAAACGGCTGTGCGCGAGCGTCCCGGGATCAGCCATTGGTTGGGGCGTGCGCGAGCTCGTCACTGATTGGCTGTGACCGGAGGTAGGACCTATTTTGATTTGTGCTTTTGTTATTACAACGCCGGAGAGACGTTATTCATAAAGGCTAATATGATATAATATCCCTCCGCCTAATCAAAAAGAGCTGCTGCCTCACAGGCACCCCACACAAAAACACACATATCGAGGGGAATATCATTCACTTAAAATTATTAAATTACACCTTTCCCTTATGTATACATTGTAGTATCAATGTAGTATGCAAATATTTATCATAGCCTAATGTATAGAGTTTTTAAAATGCATTGTCATGAAGCACAAAGAGCTTCTTGTGCTACAATACAAATACAGTACATCTCTCTATTACATAACATAAAGTAGGGTTAAAATCAAGTGGTTCCTAAAGTTTTTTTAGGTTTCCCATCTTCCTGTAATTGCTTGTACATATTACAGTGTGTGCACCATACATAGAAATTTTATGCAACAATCATATTAAAAATCTTGTTTACCTTGTTTTTTACTTAGCTACAACCTTATACTTCCCACACAAGTGAATAAGTCGAATTTAGGTTACTATACGTAACAACATTGCTCGAGATGGAGTGCAAATTGTTTTGTATCACTCAAAATGACTCTAGTTAGAATCGCCTTTGAGAAAAACTATTTTTCTCAGTCGTATTGTGGATTTCTACTCAGCTTTTTGATTGTTTTACATCCAGTCACATGAAACTCAGCTCTGCAGTCCTTTGTCTCTGACCTGCCTCGACGTGAAATCTCATCCGGTCGTCATCAGCAAAAACTGTATTTGTGATTAACCTTGAAGACAGTGCCAAGTTGTTCTTGTAATCATTACACGGGCTCTTCTGTTAGGTTTCTTGTCCGACCAGATTTAGCTTCCTTATAAAATAACACTCAGTCACCTGCAAGGCTGTGGGAACAGTGGGTGCTGATGGTGATACTGCAATCCCATTTGTAGATAACAAGAAATAACATAAAAAATAGAAATATAAAAGGAATGAATAAATAATAAACAAATTTAAAAAATCGAATATCTTTACCCATTTCTTTTTCGGGTCACTGATGCCCACATCCAGCAGTCACTGCAGTGCGAGAGGCGGGGGACACCCTGGACAGGTTGCAAGTCCATCACAGGGACACAGAGACAAACAAGGCAACCAGTCAGTCACTCTCTCACTCATGCCTAGGGACAATTTAGTTACCAATCAGCCTAACATGCATGTTTTTGGTCTGTGGGGAAGAAACCAAAGTACCCGGCAAAAACTCACGCATGCACAGAGAGAACATGCAAACTCCACCCAGAAAGGCCTCCTGTCAGGATTTGATCCAGGTTCTTTCTTGCTTAGAGGCGACAGCTCTCTACCAACGGAGCCACAGTGCTGCCCAAATAAATGGCTTATAAATCGAGTTCACTTGTATGATAACTTATTAATGGGGAAGATTAAGCAGATGTTTGATTGGATCTTTGTTGGCTGTAATGAAGCTTTTCTGACAGCACCAGCCGTCTCCTCTCTCACATGTTCCACAGCTATAATCACACATAACACATTTATTTAGGGAAACTGATTAAAATAAGAGTTTGACTTTTCCCACATCTTCTTTGGGCTTTTTCCTCGTTAGGGGTCACCACAGTGAGTCATCCTCCATCTCCCTCTGTCCTCACTCCTTCATGTCCTCTCCAACTGCATCCATACATCTCCTCTTTGTCTTTTTCCTGGCAGCTGCATTTCTAACATCCTTCTACCAATGTACCCTGTCCCTCCTCTGGACATGTCCAAACCATCTCAGTCTGGTCTCTAACTTTATCTCTGTAGGATTTCCTGCTTCTTCCTCCAACAACCCCTCTCAGCAGCTAATCAACTGATCTACTACACCTGCACCTCTT
>JARVLU010000528.1:18165783-18177819 GCA_031762415.1 Simpsonichthys santanae | reverse complement strand
TCGCAAATCACTCCTGAAACTTTTCTCCATCCACTCCATCCTGCCTGGACTCTCTTTTTCACCTCTTTACCACATTCCCTAGTTTTCCTGGACAGTGGACTCTAAATACTTGAATTCTTGCACCTTTGTGACCTCACTGTTCCACCGGCCTGCCTCTCATTCATGTACTCTGTCTTACTAAAGCTGACTTTCATTCCTTTTTAAGTGCATATGGCCACCTCTCCACATTCTCTTCCACCTGTTCTCACCGCGGCATCTGTACACATATAGGCATCAGCCACATAATGGATGAAAATTAAAGAATTTTGAGCATAATAGAGTTTGTACATCACAAATGTAAAAAAAAAAAAAATGAAAAAAAAAAAAAATCAAGAAACGTGTGGTGGGGAACAACACACACTTTCTCCACTGTGATTATTTATCTCATGTGGTCTTACAGCTGAGTGCACGCCTGATCTCCCCTGTTCGTGTTGTTGCAGACAACCCTAACTATAGCTGTGTTACACAAAAAATGCACACAACACCGCTCTATTTGTTTTGGACATGCCCCACTGATCATCTGCCATCCAGCCTCCCCTCTCATCATCTCCTGTTTTCCAAGTTTCTCCACGTCTTACCCTTCAGCAGTATCCATGCGCATGTGTCAAAGAATCTGAGCACTTGTGAGGCCTGTTTTTTTTTTGTTTTTTTTTTAGATCCAGAAAGGCAGAGATTTGAAAAGCTTCAAGTCTTGGAGGGGTTAAATCAGATTTGAATTGCAGTGGGCAAGTGCAAGAAGACTTAAAGAAAGGAGTGGATTCCAACAGGGATATACAAAAACAATTCTTAATAAACATGTTTTTCTCCAATGCAAAATGTGGATTTGTGTTTTCCACAGATTAGCAGCTTGGACTTTGGTTGCATTTCCTCAAGATTTTATGTTAGAAAGACTAGACTGGCACTGCATGGTGCAGAATTTCGCTTTCTACACAGCAAAAACAGGAGTGTTTCAACTCAGTGTGCTCAATTTGACACTTTTTCTGAGTTTATATCATTCTCACAGATTCTGGGTTTAAAGTACACTTTGAAAAGTGTTAATATTTTAACTCAGAAAAACAGAAGTAAAACAAAAATGCATTCTGTGTTTACTATCCAAAGGGCAGTGTAGATCAAATGTAAAAAAAAATTTTTTTGGATGTGATTGCCCCCTAAAATAAATGTAGACCACATTTATCAGTTTCACTTTTTGATTTGAAACTCAAAAAATAAATTTATTTATGGTCTCCTTTGTTTCTTTGCAGAAACAAACGTCTTAACATTTCAAGGTGATTAAAATAAACTTTGACCTTTAGTCAGCAGTTATAAGCTGAGCAAGTTTGAATTAAATTAGGCAACTTAGGTTTTTAGTTTTTCGTGTATTTTTAATTCATAAGCTATATTTATTTTAAGAGTTATTGATGTCATTGATCCATATCTGCTTTTTTTTTCTTTTTAGAGCTTTATTTTTCTCTTTGTTTGGTCAAAAACGAGTAGTCGAAGCAGTATTTTAGTTTTTGCAGTCTGTAAATACAAACGTTCATTCAACACAATTTATTTTTATTATTCATACAGTTATATGTGTCTTTATGTAGCTGGGATGTGTCTAGACAGATCCTGCAGTGACTTTTATGTTAACAAAGGTCCTCTAGAAAAAAAGCACACAATTCATTTTCTCATGGTTGCTGCTTTAAAAAAGTGTTGATTTATATGATGTCACAGTAAGTTCAACAGAATATGTTTTATTAGATGTTAAAATCATAAAAGTGTTCAGTTTTTTCTTTTTCTCTAATGCAAATTTTAGGTTAAACTCTTTAAGCTGCTCGGTGTAACATGTTTGACTACGATGGTTAAACATGTTGAAGCAGTTTTACTGGGATCAGTCGACCCATGCAGGTCAAAACAGACACTTTAGCATTTAAGGCAATAATGCAGTGAGGAACATTTCAGTTATGTGTTATTAAATAATATGTAGCAGCTTTTCATAGGCATTGTGTTGTTTTTTTATTTATTTTTGCATCTAAAATATATCAATATTTGCTGTAAAGCATGACAAAATTATTTTGTTGTTTTACTAGACTATTTTGGATATTAATTTTCTTTGTGGAAAACAACTAAATGAAATCCATGAGTCAAATTGCACTTTAGAAACATTTTATTAGTGGGATCCATGTCTTTATGTCAAACTGCACAAACAGGGAAGTTGCAAAGCCTCTTACAGGTTTTTTAAATGTCTACTTTACTAAAGATCATATTCTTTATACCCAAAGCTGATCTATGATCATGACCTGGCTTGAATCCATCAAAGGCTCCAACACACAGGATCACATTAGTCAAATATCTAATTATTTCTGCAGCAACCATCAGTGGTAGGTGCTGGCAGTGTGGAGTTAATTCTGTTGCATGACAAATCAACATATCCAAACAATAATACAGATCAAAAGCTTAACATCAGATTCCTGCTAGAATCCTAAATAAAACCCTGGCCCGCGACTTGTGGAACACATTTTTAATCCATGTTAATACTGTTATGAAATTGAAAAGCTCCATAGACTCCAGAAAATTAAATTATACCATTTTGACACGAGGAAAAGCGTAAAACTCTCCGAATAAATAAAGAGTGTATGTTTGTACACATACTCCATATATAAATACTTGGAAAAAGTCATTGTAGACGAAAAAATAAAGTACGTTTACTCCATGGCATCTCCATATTTTGTCTTCTGGGGTTCTTGTGATGCCTCTAGTTGAGGTACTGAAAAACAAACAAAGAGAAAAAAAAAAGAATTAGAGCTGCATTATGTTCTTATATAATCTAGTGTCACCAAATAAAAAAAAAAGTATTATAATAAAAAATAATTCTAAGGCTCAAAATGTTTTTCCTTAACAGAATCCAGTTATATCATATAATTAATCAACAAGCATCATGAGAGTGATGTATATTCAGTTATTTGTTCATGAGTATTCTCACCTGGTGCTGGTGTTCTGTCCGGGACTTGGCCGGTTTCGAGCATCAACCAAAGATCTGAACATTTCTGTGTTTCCCAGCGAGTTATGGCATAACTGCCCAGTGATGACGCCACTAAAAGAGGGAGGTGAGAGGTTTCAAACAAGGCACTCAGAGGCTGCAGAGACGTACAGTATCCAGCCTACATCTGTTTTTCTGTGGATTTCAAATATCCTAATGATCACCTATGGAAATGAGCAGATTCCACTGAAGAGGATAGGGCAGCTTCTTTTGTAGAACCTTCTGAACGGTGAAAAAACCTGCAAAACCTGCAACCGCAAAAAGCATTTTCATTTCACACTGGGTCATATGAAGAAAAGCTCAAATTTACACATTTATTTTTATTGTATCAATGCATGCTTCTTGTTTCTGCTGCACTGTTTTTTCATGTCTATGTTTCCAAAACTTAATAGGTAAAACATTATGTTTGAAATACTATGTACGGATAAATGAAAATCAGACCTGTACAGTACTCTTGAACTAGATTAGTTTGTTTTGTTTTTCAACTAAAAAAAGTGAAGTTAGTGCCATTTGCTTTTTTGTATCAAGTTTTTAAATGTGCACTACTCTTGATGATCAGTTAATAAACTGCAGACAGCCAGACACTGACTCTTACTGCCTGTTTGCTTGGTTTTTTTTAAACTTTCAGTTATTTGTTCACATTTTCTGATGTCGTCCATGGCTTATTGACATGAGTTTTTCAATCTTATTTATTTATTTTTTTGTATTTCTGTATTTCTTCCCAGGTAAAAACAAACTCCAAATGTTAAATTACCGTACTGTGTGAAGAAGTTTTAAAATCCTTTCAGGTCTACTGTTAGATCAATGTTTCTTTGCAAATTGCAATAAACGTGGAGTTTCAGGGTCTGAAAGTGTTGCCTTTTAAATACTGTATAGGTCAAATTGCATATCTGATCTAGAAATACGTAAAAAATTACAAACTTTTTCATATTTTTCCCTCTACTGAAACAAAAGTAGTATTTAAAACAATTGTATTTATAATATCTGAGATATATCTGCCTCACTGAGAAAGTTTAAAATAAACTATTTAGTGCCAAAACATGTTTTCCCTTTAATTTACAATTCAAGAATTCGCGTGCAATTATTTTTGCCAAGGGTTTCACGTACAGTATAATGATTATAGCTCCCTCTAGTGGTTCATATAATACGTTTCATTTTAATAGTTTAATTTCATAACGGTCCATTTAAAGCCACTTTTTGTACTTAAAAACAAACAAACAAACAAAAAACAGCTAAACAACACGAAAAAATAAAGTAAAAAAAATCTAAATACTTGGGATTACAATTGGCAAAGTTTACGACTTTGATTTCAGGATCTAAATAATAATAAACAATAAACAAATGACAAATACAAGCTGGTTATTAAATAATATCCAACACAAAATAAAATATATTTACTTTAAAGAACGATTTCTCGTTCTTTATGAATAAAAAAGAACATTACCCAGTAAAAAGGCCCCAGTTCCCTTCATAAAGGCTTGAGACTGACAAGCGACGTAACTTTGTAAACCCTGAAAAACAGACAAAAAAAAAATTAAGAATTTTTTCTTTATGACTGAGCCTCTGAAATATCACCGGTTATTCTTCTGGTGTATTAGAAAAATGTCAGTGTGTACAACAGCTGAATATCTTCTTCATAAAGTACATGTCCTCTAAGTATCACTATGAAATAAACAAACCAACCACAAAATTCTCACCGGATGTTTTGCCGCGACCGCGTCGTCTACTTTTCTCAAACCGACATTAACCATGCTTTCTAGATTTATAAAGATTAAAATGTATAAATAAAGGTTGAATAAATGGGATTCTTAGGAGATTATCACATTAACTCTTGACAGCACCGCATACATACTTTATGAAACTTAACTTCCGCGTTCAACACAGAAACACATACGCGAAGAAGAAGCGTTCCGTTTGAAGCGTTAGCTACTGTTAACGTTAGCGACATCTAAAGATAGGAAAGCAGTACTGCAGGATAGTGTAATAGCGACATACAGTACCGTAGTACTGTAGTGTTAGAAAACTATAATTTCATCTTTATCAGGATGATCTGCTGAAAGATGGTGAATTTATCAAGTCGTATCAGGTCTTTGCTTCCTGAATTTATTAAATCATGACTTTTTAATGCTGTTCATCATCTGTAGAAAATTTCCCCCCTTTAGTCCAATTCTGACACTTTTTTTTAAAGGCACACTGTTATGTAAAGTCATGTTAAATTTACAAGGATTGGGAAGACAAAAAAGAAACAAGAAAAAGACCAGGGTAAAAATAATAATAATAATTTAAAAAAAAATTGGGACAGTCCATCTACAAAGTATATTCTGTAAACATTTTAAGAAAAGTGCTAAAGTTGAATTTACCTTAATTAGCAGTTTTTAGCTGGTTGTTTTATGACACACATTTGCTTTAACACAACAGTACTTTTTCTGGACATGTCCAGATAAAATACTGGTATACAGTAATTGTAACAACACCCATGTTTTATTTTAAAATGTACTTTGCAAGAAAAAAATCATGCATTTAGACAATTATACTGACAGTGAGATACACAATAGAAATCTTGCCACTAATTAGTCTCGCTTATTGTCTTTTACCAACACTTTTTCAATATTCAGTTGTTCCATGCAAAGGCCTCTTACTTAATTCAAATTAGCTCAAAGGGATAAAGTATCATGGTTCAATTCTCCATAAGAATGTGTTAAATGTAACAGAGTGTAATTTTATCAATTTATACCTACTCATATACATTTCAACTGGAAATATTGATACTGTGGTATGTTCGGATTAATTCCAGATACATTAAGATCGAAAAATACATGGTTGATATAACATGAATATTTCCAGTCATTTTTGATAAATTAAGTTAAAATTTCGGCATTCATAATACAGTGCTTGACTTTCATTAAAAGGTGTTTGAGTTCTTCTTCTTCTTCTTCTTCTTCTTCTAATAATAATAATAATAATAATAATAATAATAATAATAATAATAATAATAATAATAATAATAATAATAAATTTAATCAATAAAAGTTCATTATTAATTGATGCTGCACTTTAATGGTTTTCACTACTTTCCTTTATTCGTTGTGGATTCAAAACTCTTTTTGTTTTAGGAAGGCGTCATCACACTGACCGGAAGGTGGCAGTAGAGACTTCCCTTTGCCCAATCTGCCGGAATTAAACAAACGAAGAAGAAAATGGAGATTCCTAGCATGAGGTTGGCGGGTTGTTAGTTGCATATGAATGTTGAACGTTTTTGTTTAAAATTTACCAACGAAGAGCCAAATACAACTTGTTGTCCAAATAAATCAACATCACTCGGATCATTTTCAACAGGGTAAAGGACCGACTTAGTTTAAAAACACTTTAATTTTACATTTATTTACTTACTAGCTTGCACGCTAAGTGATACTGAACCAGAGCTAACATTAGCACCGACTCAGAATCATTCAGCCTGAGTTTACTGGTGATAAAATAAATCTGGCTTATTGGTATTTGTTTTGCTTTTGTGTTTTCTCTACAGATAAGTTAGACACGATTGTCTCAGCGATGCCGTCCATCTTTGGACCCAGCAGCCCTGCAGCTGCTCTCGCAGAAGCTTTGGAGAACTCTGCCCGTCTGATTGACAAACACCTGCAGGATGATCGCTGCTTTCCTGATCTGTCCGAGCAGCTCGGCGTTCCTTCACACAGTAAGTCCAGTTATTAGGTTAAACAGCTAGTAGCAGTTTGCATTTGGGCTTCTGTTGTAATTTTTTTAAATACAGACTAACCTCAGTGAGCCACGGGGACTCATTTACAAGAGAGACCTGTTCCAGACAGAACATATAAAGTACAGACAACAATAACAGTAGACAATGACAACAGTAAACCACAGTAAAAATGCAGTTAAATTAAGAGTAGCATATAAAACAACGAATCAGGATGCCATAAAACAGGGTGAAATACTAAAAACAACATACAGTATTTGCTTTGATTTTTCTATTGTCATTATCAATTGTTTGAAATCTTAGATATAAGGAGAGATTGTAAGTTAACTAACTAAATTGCGAACAAGAGCAAATTTATATTGATAATTTTACACGATCCGTTAATCATGGTCATAAATATTGTATTGAACACTGAAGAATAAAAATTAAATGTTATATTTGTTGATTTTATTGCAGACATGCCATCCCTCTCTGGAGTGTCAGATATGGATTACCCTCTCCAAGGACCCGGTTTGCTCAGTGTACCAAACCTCCCAGAACTCAGTGCAGTCCGAAGAGTTCCTCTGCCTCCTGAGCTGGTGGAGCAGTTTGGCCGTATCCTTTCACTCATTATGAAATGCTAATTCAAACCTTTCAGAGAGACCCTGACATTTCCATCATACTCAAAAGAAAATTCCACTCCTTCTTATTTTGTTGTTCAGCTTAACCTTCTTTTAGATATGCAGTTTAACTGCATGATGGGAGTTTTTCCTGAGATTTCTCGAGCTTGGCTAACGATTGACAATGATATCTTCATGTGGAATTATGAAGATGGGTGTGTATTTTTGTTGTCATTAAACAGTATAATAATTGCATTCAGCTGTCTGAAATGCACACACAGGTCACTTAAATGTAACTTGTTTTTGCCAAATTGATTTGAGCTATTAAACTTGTACCAATTCTTTACTTTTCTGAGTTGTGTTGTGCTCTTTGCAGAGGTGATGTAGCCTACTTTGATGGCCTAATTGAAACTATTCTAGCTGTGGGTCTTGTTAAACCAAAACAAGGTATGACCAATTAATTATTTAACATTGATCATTTTATTTTTTAAATGAATTGAAGTTGTTTTTTTGTTTGTTTGTTTGTTTGTTTTTTCAGGGATTTTACAGCCGCACATTCACTACCTCTTGGTGTTGGCCACTTCTGTGGATGTTGTGATCCTTGGACTCAGCTTCCCAAAGGGCCATGATGGTGAGTCATTCTTTATCATTACATTTCTTAGCAATTTGAACATAATTTTGTAGAAAGCTTTTTGTTTGTTTGTTTTTTCCACAACCTAACATTATTTTTTTTATTGTGGTGAACTATGTCATTAAGTTTTATCTTGGATAGAAACTGCTAAAACCTAAATGTCTTTATTGTTGTGTAAATTATAGTCAAGCAAATGACTGATAATTGTTGGACAATGCATTGTCACAAAGACTCAATCTTTCTATGTAACAGTAGGTTCATGTATTTGACAAAAACTTCAAATCTGTGTGTAATCATTTTATTATCATCTAAGTATCTGGTGAGGAAAGTTCATAAATGTTGTCTGTTTTTTTGTTTTAGGACTAAATGACAGCATGGCTGGTGGAATGCAGCTGCTGCCAGACCCTCTGTTCTCAATCCCCACAGACAACACCTACATCCTGTCCATCACCTCCACAGACCTGGGTCGCATCTTCATGGCAGGAAAGGATGGCTGCCTCTATGAGATAGCTTACCAGGCAGAGGCGGGGTGGCTCAGTCAGCGCTGTAGAAAAATCAATCACTCTAAAAGCACCTTGTCCTTCCTCATCCCCTCTGTGCTCCAGTTCTCTTTTTCTGAAGATGGTGAGAGAAGGAAACACTTGTGTATAGGATCAAACATCACTTATCTGACTGAACTGCTGCTGAACATTGTGTTGCCTCTGTTTTCCATAGATCCCATTGTGCAGATTGCAATAGATAATACTCGAAACACACTTTTCACACGTTCTGAGAAAGATGTCCTACAGGTAAAATGCTTATCTGATTAGTAATACATGTAATGACAGTCATGATTTGACACATTCATTTGGTTTCTTTTTAGGTGTATGACCTGGGTGCTGATGGTCAAGGTATGAGTCGTGTGGCAACAATGTCCCAGAGCTCCATAGTTGCAGCTGCAGGAAACATTACCCGGTATGTCTGTGCTTTAGTGTTTGTGTTTCATGTGTGATGAGCTCTTCTCACTGTGAAATAATTGCCTTTTTTCAAACTGTTTTTAGGACAATCGATCGTTCTGTCTTCAGACCCATTGTCCAGATCTCTGTCATTGACAGAACAGAGTCCTCAGATTGCCATCTGCTCGCTGTCACTCATGCTGGTAAAAATTAGCAGGCATAACTTATAGGAGTGTGTGAAATATACTGTTTGCATTGTCTGAGGGGGTGTTTTTGCAGGTGTGCGTCTCTACTTCACCACCACGCCTTTTGCACCTCAGCTTCAGAAGCACGTTGCAGTTCGCCCAAGCCTGCTTGCTTTAATCCACGTCCGGCTTCCACCAGGGTTTTCTGCTTCTTCCACCTTGCAGAAACCTTCAAAGGTCCACAAGGCTCTACACAGCAAAGGTAAAGGAGCAACTCAGAGTCACATTTTTACTTTTTGAAATTTGTATTGGTTCATTCTGACACATTTTAAATGTTACAGGTGTTCTGCTGATGGCTGCTTCCGAGACAGAAGACAGTGACATTTTGTGGTGTATCAACCATGACTCCTTTCCCTTTAAGAAACCCCTGATGGAGACACAGGTTTGTACAACAGAAGCAGACGGTGAATTGAAAAATTAAAAGTCAGGAGGCTTTTTGTGAAACAGTTTTCTTTTTGGGGTCCAGAAACAAACTTTGAAACTTATTTCTTGTGTGTCCTGTTGCAGATGATGTCTAATGTTGACGGACACTCTTGGGCACTTAGTGCCATAAACGAAGAAAGGCCTCCGAAGATATTTACTCCACTGAACAAGGACCATATCCCCATCACCGACTCCCCTGTGGTTGTCCAACAACACAATATCCCTCCACAGAAGTTTGTCCTTCTGTCTGCAAAGGTTAAAGTCATAACTCATCATGTTGTAATCTTGTTGTGGCATGAATTCAGTCTTAGACTTTTGGTTGTCCTTTAGGGAAGTCACATCTTTCAGAAACTGCGACCAGTAGACCAGTTTCGTCACCTCCTGGTCAGCTGCGCCGGAGGAGAAAGTGAGGAGATTGAACGCTTCTTCAAGCTGCACAGGGTACAATGCATTATCATTACTGTGATGTTTTATCTTCATAATTTTAACATATCGTCTTAAACTTGTGCACGGCAGACAAGTATAATTACTAGTAGCTGTGTGCACCAACCTGCACGACAAGCTTTGTACACAAGATTAAATCAGGCGTGTTTTCCACATGCACCTGTAATACACATTTAAATGTTCTCCCGTGTGTTCAGGAGGAGCAGGCTTGTGGCACAGCGCTGATCTTGGCTTGCTCCAGTGCTGCTTCTGACCGAGAGGTCTCACAGTGGGCCACCAGAGCGTTCTTCAGGTCAGATGGGGACTTTAATATATTTGTGATCGTTTACATTCTGTGCAAGCTAAAGGCTGTTTTTCCTTTTGTTTTCGGGATTAGATATGGAGGAGAAGCTCAGATGAGATTTCCTGCAGCCATGACAACACCCAGCACTGTTGGACCTGTGATGAGCTCTCCAGCACCTGGTAAGTTAGTGAATTTGAAGTGTTTGGTTTAACATGTTCATGATGAAGGTCAAAACTGATAACTGAAGCCTCATATATACGTCTCATGTTGACACAGTTAAATATGATGTGAAACTAATTTGAATGTTTCTTATTTGAATATGTCATAAAAAAGTGATTCAATTCTATCCTCAGGTATTGTCCCTCCTGCGTTAGCTACACCTTTCGCACCGATGCAGTCTGGATCTGCCCCGATCACGCCCATGTCAGCCGGCCCAGAGGTGATTTTCTCTGGAAAACACAACGGCATCTGCATCTACTTTGCTCGCATTCTCGGGTAATTAAGTGCAGTTTTCCTGGTCAAAGTTTAAATCTGTGGGTGCTTTATAGTTTAGAGCCCTGAAATTGGATGTTTTTTATTTATCTTTGCCTCCTTTTCCCATTCACTGCTGTCACAACTTTAACAGAAATATTTGGGATGGAAGCCTCGCTGTAGAGAAAACCATAAGCAGAGGAAATCAGGCAGTCACTATTGTGAGTATCATAACTACATTACAACAAAAGTTTCTGAAATGAACACAAAGTTTAATCAGTTATTAGTTTAAACCTTTATTAAACAAAAATTAAAACATTATATTGTGTCTTTACTCATCAGCTTTATTGTATAAATCTACAATTTGTTGACATTGACATAATGTAAATCAGAATTTGTCCAAGTGCTAATTAGCTTAGTTATACATTTATTTAAGCTCTTAAAAACATATTATTTTAAGGGTTTATTCTTACTATTGGTTATTTTTTTGTCTGCACAGTTGGAAAGCACCCTCAGTTCATTTGAGTTGGAGGTGGTTCTTCTGGAGCTCAAAGGTCTACAGGAGTTCCTGGACAAAAACTCTCAGCTCAGTCCTTCTTCTCTCGGTGCTGCAAGGTAAAAGATCTTCTTCTGCCAGAAATGTTTTACACTGAGTTAGATGGCATGTTTATGCCTTAATAATATGTTTATAACAACACAGTGCTTTTCTGTAGCAGAACGGTGCTGGCACTTCTTGCAAACAGCCGTGCTCTTGTTAAGCTCCGTCTTCCCCCAGAACATTGTAGGATCTGAAATTATTTTTAAAGATGAAGAAGCAAGTTGAATCGTGCTGTCTCCCTCCTTTATGCTAGCAGGCTCCATTCAGATAAAGGGAGCTGGCCAGAACTAAGAATCTAGATTCTTTAAAAAAAATAATAAATTCTATACCCCTAATTGATTTATTGTTTATTGCGACATGCCTATGTGTCATTTTGAGTAAAGTACCTGCTGTGACATGTATGGTATGGAATTCTGTATAAACGTCTTGAGTTTTTTTTATTTTTTTATTTGATAGAACCACAGTAAACATTTTCAGGCTTGTGACTAAATAAACAAATGTGTGATTTAGATTTTTAAGTCAATGCAACTCACGCTGATGTGAAATCTAAACATGCCTTATCGTTTCTCTTACTTTTGCAAAATGCTGGTGAAGATTCTCAGTCATCCAGGACATGATAAATTCAAAAAAGTTCAATACAGAAACAACTGGACTT
>JARVLU010000528.1:18111532-18134803 GCA_031762415.1 Simpsonichthys santanae | reverse complement strand
AAGAAACAAGCAGCAGCTTCAGCTCCAGAGACACTGACGTTACGTTTTCTCACTTTGAAACAGAACAAATGTGGTTTTTTTCTGCATCGGTCATTTGTAACATGGACTTAATTTCTTTTGAAAACACCGCGTCTGCTCTACTTCCGCATTCCCCCCTCGCTCAGTTCAACGCGCGCTGCAGTTTTTTGTTTTTTTTACTTTATTCAGCGCTGCGCCCGTGAACAAAACGGCTTTGCAGCGCCGTGAAAGACACGTAATTGCGCGACACAACGAATCGATAATGAAATTAGTTGCCAACACTTTTAATCATCGATTTTTATCGATTTTTATCGATTTTATCGATTCGTTGTTGCAGCCCTATATTTATGTACTGCTTTTTGTCTGTTATGAATGATATTAAAATGTTACATGATCCTTACTCTATGTAATAGTCAGTCTTGACCTGACCGGTCAATAAAGGGGCAGTAAGAGATCATTTTAATTATCTGGAAAGTTAGATTGATATGATTAAAGGCACGTGGTTCCAGAGGATTTGGGAGCTGTTTAGCTCCTGGATACCTCATCGCTTCTGACTGCAGCTGGGTTCTGATAACAGCTTGACAGGGCGGGGAGGGGCTGGAAGGAGTTTCTACAAAACTAACTTTTTCAGGTCCAGAAGTCAGAACGGGTAAGAACCTCAGACATGTGAAGGCATCGATAAGAGTGAACTTGCAAATGTACTGATCTTGCATGATTGCTGGCTGTTCTCCAAAGCTTTGTTATAAATCTGATGAAGTCTACACCTGGTTGTTTTGGGAATCACTTTTTTCCATGACAAATCCTTTGTGTAATTTAATCTCAGTATAAATCCTACTGTTCTGTGACGATCTCCGACATTTGTTACAGAATATTACTGATCAAACAGCATCATGAAGCCCAGGCAGATCTTAGAGACAAGTTTAAAGCAGAGTTAGTTTATAAATCAATAATCCAAGCTTTGAACTTTTCACAAAGCACTGTTCATTTCTTCGTACAAAAATGGAAAGAGTAGCACACAACTGCAAATCAAAGACATGGCCGTCTACCTAAACTTACAGGTCAGGCAAAGAAAACATATGTCTGAGAAGCAGCCAATAGGTCCACAGGAAATTTGGAGAAGCTACAGTGATATGATAGTTAAGTGGGACAATCTGTCCCACAAGACAACTATTAGTCATGGGTCTTCACAGATATGTCCTTGCTGTCTTTAGGCATAGCAAGAAGAAGCATGTTGTTACATGAAAGTCATAAGAGATCCTGTTTGCAGTTTGCCAGAAGCTATATAGGAACAAAAGCAGTCATGTAGAAGAAGGCACTCTGCTCAGATGAAACCAAACATAAACATTTTGGTCAAAAAGCAAAGTGCTATTTGTGTATTCCCTCACAAATGCTGTTCACCAACTACATGCCAACAATGGCAGCCTTTAGAAGTGGCCAAAATGTTGAGCAGTTGTTCTCTTCTTTTTGGTGAAATCTTGCACAGTACACGCAACTTTCGGGAGTGGTGGCGCAGAAATTAGAGAAGATGGGCCTGTGATAGGAAAGTTGCAGGTTCAACTCTCCCAGTACGTCATCAAAATGTGGGTTGAAAATTTGAAACGCCCACACCTGCCTCCACCCTCAGTTCCCCACTCTGGGCCCCTGAGCAAGGCCCTTAACCCCCACCACCTGCTCCCAAAAACAGGTCTCTCTTGAAAATGAGTTCTCGTGACTCCATGAGACTACCTGCATAAATAAAGGGTAAATGAAAAATATATACTGTATGTAGCTGTCAGACTGCCCCTCCTGTACAGAGAGTTTAAAGGTATGTTAGCGCTGTTAGCGCTCATAACAGGCTCACGTGTTTAGGTTCAGAGTAAAGGGTCTTGGTTAGGTTTAGGAAAAGAGTTGCACAAGCTGACAAAAAAACTCCACTTCCTGGTTTACCCTCGTGTGACGCTGCCTGTTATCAGCGATAACGATGATGATAACGTACCTACTAGGAGGTAGGCGGGACAGTCTCACCGCTACATATGTGGATGATAACAGCCATTGAATGTGCTGATAACATCTGAAGCCTCTCCCGACGCGGCCTGAAATGGTCCCAGGTTAGAAATGACAGGTTGTAGTAGACGACTACCACTCAGCCCTCCTCATCACACCTTCCAGCCAGGCTTCCACACTTTTGCTTTCATTTTGGACTTTGCTGAAGAAGCTGAAACTGAGGTCATTATGCTAACAGAAATATAACATTAGCTACAAACTAAAAGAAGCAAAGTCATTCGGCACTCACAATACAGTTCTCTAGTTTTATTTTATTTATTTTTGATCTGTCAAACACAAAATTGAAATGATCGAAGCATTGAAGTAAAGGACCTTTGAGTCTGACACCAAAACACGACGCAAAGCCATCGGGGAAAGGTCTTGAAAACATTCAACATTAAAGCCTGGCATCCATGAAGGCAGTTAATGTGTGGGAGTGATAAATGTTAAATGTTCATCTGGGGCTTAAATTCAAAAGGGCCACTTAGCTGGACAGACTGAGTAATGAGATCACTGCAGGCTCATGCTGATGGACAGATGTTAAAAACAGCTGAGGAGAAAAAAATGAAAGAGTCTGCAGTAAAGATATGTTGAAACAGTGATGTATGGTTGGAGACAAACACAAGAGCTGCTTCTCTATTCAGCGTGGAATTGATGCATGGGATGTCCTTGAAGACTGAACTGTGGCCTGGACAATTCATGTTCTTCAAAGATGGAAAAAACACTGATTTTGACCTCACGCTGTCAGAAAGCTAACAATTTGTAACGACTGCTGCAGTTATATGTTCAGAAAGATTCAGCAGCTGTGAGATAGAAAACTGCACAAACTGCAAATGAGCTTCAAAATGCAGAATACATTTTGAAGCGAGGTTAGTTCACTGATGAGGTGCAAAAGTTTTAAACCACCCCTAATTATCACCAGCGTTGAGAAGAAAATTTGCCCCAGTCAAATTCTGAACCTAATGATCTGGATTATTAGTGTTGGATCACGTCCTCCTGGTGATTTGTGATTAAAACACAGCCAGTTAAAGACCATGAAACCTAAAAGAAATCCCACTGAGACCAGTAAGAATTTCCAAATGCGCCGGGATCAATTGCATTGAAGAATTCTCCTAAATCAATGAGACAGATAGCTGATAAAGAGTGGTCCTTATAGGTGACAGGTTATTTTTAAAGGATGGACTTTGTATATTTTATCTTGCAGCAATTAATCCGCAGGTTTATTCAGGTGGAGCCGTGGATCACATTTTGTTGACATGCAATAAAAAAAAAAATACAAATAAAATTAGAGCATTATCTGGATGTTTTTATTTATTTATTTATTTTTGCATGAATAAATTGTGCAGCTTCAGAGTGAAGTGGGTTTGTGGGTGGATGAGGGGATGCTTAGTGTTGGGTGTGGGGTGGGGGTGATTGGTGTGGGCTCACTTTGCAGAGCAAGATCTTTAGCTTCAGCATGGAGCTATGAAGCTGCCTCTCTGCCCACTGCTGAATGCGGCACCTTCCCCTCCCCCCCCCAGCTCCTTGTGATGCTGCACATGGGTGACACAGGGCTGGACCAGTGCGGGGCTGCTCCAGCTGCATCTGGCTCGTGTGCGCCCGCAGGGAATGGTGTGTGTTGTCATGTGCGTATGCATCAGAATTATGAGGGGGGGGAGATGTGCGTGCATGTGTGAGCGTGTGTGTGTGTGTGTGATGGGATTGCAGGGGTCTGCATTTACCTAAGCCATTCACAAGGCTCAGCATCACACAGTTGATTCAGCACCTTGGTAATAGCGCACACATTAACTGCAGCGTGCACATCAGAGGAGGAGTGCAGCTCAGGGTGTGTGGGGTGGGGGAGAGGAGAGGGAGGACGTCTGTGTTGAGCAAATGTGTGCACGCTGCGTCCAGTGTGTGTTTGCACGAGCAATACAGGCAGAGGGGAGAGTGTGGGAGCGGGAGGGGAGGGAAGGAGCGGACGTGTGTTGGTGGGAGCTGGGAGGAAGGATGGCTGCTCTTGTTTGAACTGCTTCACATGCTCGAGAGGAGGCAAAAAAAAAAAAAAAAAAAGACAGAAAGAGAGAGAGAGAGAGAGAGAGAGTGAGAGAAAATATCAGCAGAGCCATAGAAACAGACGTCTAACTGAGGGGTGCATCTTGTTCATCATTTGTTGGGGAGCAGAAAAGACTTGGCAATGCCTGCTGAAGTCAAAGAGGTAAGTGTGTTGGAATGGCTCTATTTGCTCCATACCCACCCCCCCCTCTTTTTTTTTTCTTTCTGTCCATCATTTTTTTGTTTTGTTTTCCTGCAGTGAACCAGCACTCCACAATGTTGCAATCTGCCTCTGTCAGGATGATTTAAGGAGACATCAGTTGCTTCACTCCCATACCTCTCACTGCTGCTCGGTGCTCTCTTCTTGATGATATGAGGCTAACATTTTTATTGTGTGTGTGTTTACGTGCATGCCTGTGCACAAACAAATACAGATGCAGTTCTCTAAAGGGGATAAGTTTGATTGCATTATGAGAAGAGCCTGTCCCCTGAGGGAGGGGGTTTATAGTCTGCACACACTCTGCTGAGCGCGTTGCCATGATGTATCAGTGAGACATTAAATTTGACCATGCAGCATTTAACCATTTGAAGATCAGAGTCTAATCGGGGGTGAAGGAACATGGAAACTTTGAGATAGATGCTCCTATCTGCAGGCTTCATTTGTTCATTCTGTGTTGCAGATTTGAGCAGTTTCTTTGCAGCTTGATCATGTTATATGACGTATACAGAGAGGTGTTTCTGCAGGAAGTAAGTCATTTTAATGCATCTACAGTGCACATGCTTGCAGCATCCACTGACTAAAGATGAGCTCCACAGATTCAACAGATAGCACAGCGCAGATGAGCTCAGACAAAGTTGCAGCTAATCTTTTCTGACATCACTGGGCTGACGGCTTGTTTTGGTTTTTTGTGTTGAAGAGACACAGTTTCAGTCCTGCAAACATTCTGTTCAAGCCACTTGGAGCTCAGATTGGATTAAGTCCCATTAGTCAAAAGATCTAAAAAGCTTCAAGTTTTTTGAAGTAGTTTTCTGAGGAAATGTTCTGAACTTGCCTGCTTAGATGGTTTTTATGTGGTACAGGGAGGAAGAGGGGGTTTGACCCAGTTATATTAGAATGAGGCTGTATATGTGTGTGCATCTGAATATGCTCATAGGTGTATGTTCATGTGTATACAAGTATGGGTGAATGTTTATGTACTCATGTGTATATATGTGTGAATATACATATAAAATGTGTGTGTGGACATATGTTCAAAGTAAGAGAGAAGACATTAATCTCCTCATTTTGACTGTTTATTAGTGTAGTAAATACAAGTAAAGCTTATGTTTTATCCTTCCCCTTTTAGAACATGTTACAATTAAATTTGAGTTTTTATAATTTTCTTTTACTTTATTTCTGAAGTCATATGTTCAAACAAAACTTCCATACTTCTGGTCTTTAAACTGACAGAAGTGAAAATTAAAAGAAAAACATGCTGTAGCTACATGCACAGGAAAGTTGTTTTAGAGTTTAATGTTGATCCTGACTGAATACTGATGAGCTAATGGCTGGTTTGAGTGGGGCCAAATCAAAGTGGATTGCTGCATCTTAAAACAACTCCCTAAACTTTACACCATCATGCAAATGCTATTTTCTAAAGCTTTCCACCACTTTTCCTTGTGCATTACATGGCTATTACACAGATTATTATATTTTTTTTGCAGTTGCAAATAGCAGCAGCCGCTGTAGCACTTTTGTAGTATCCTTTAATAAATCTGGCAGTAACATCAAACCATTTCTGCTGGAATTAACATGTAAATTTGACAACAGTGTAACGTTTTAAAAAGCACTGTATTTTTCGGACTATATGGCACAACGGATTATAAGGCGCAATATCAATGAACAGGTATGTTTTCATACATAAAGCGCACTGGATTATAAGGCGCATTAAGCAAAACAAAACAGTCACATAAATCAAACTTTATTCAACTCATTCTCAATAACCACATAAAATCTATAACCAATCTATCAGAACGCTATCTGAATTATGACTGCGTCTAATTATTTTCATCCAACCAATGACATATTTTTTACATTGCATATTTTAAAATTGTATGACTTTGCTGAAGTCAGAGCAGCATTGATTATGTACAAAGCCTATAATAAACTCCTTCCAAGGTGCATACAAAAGTGGAAAAACTATGATTTAAGAGAGTCTTTATTAAAAAAAAAAAAAAAAAAAAAAGGGTTAGGACAAATAGGCCTGCCGCAATAAACAGTAAATAAATTAATTGCATGATAAATAAAAATTATCAACCTAATTTTCATTTATTGGCTTTATCTTTTCTTTGTGTTTCTCTCTTTCTACTGAAGACACTGGATGACAAAAGGTTCAACTCCAGTGCTCTTCACTGACACCTCGCTTTCTCTTTAAAATCCGTTTTAACTGTCCAAAATGACATTTTTGGATCATTTAAAGCAGCTAAGCTGAGAAGGCAAGCTATGAGCTAAGCTAACAGGCTAAACTTGGGGGGTGAAAAAAAAACTGTCTTGTCGAAGCCCCAAAATTCAGGGTTGAAACCCGTGCCTTCATCTAAAAAATTACTTTTCTCTGTAAAAAGAAGCTGAGAATTTGTTTTTTAATTAAAAGCTTTGTGTGACAAATGCTATGCTAAAGACCCTGATGCATGCTCAATGCTATGTTATGCTATAGCTAGCTATACTAGCTATGCTAAAGAGCTCAACCCACACTGAGTGTTCGCCATTTTGAGAACTGAAAAAGGAAAGAGAGACAGCCCATGTTACGACAAGGAGCCTCCCTCCGATTTTTCTTAAAGAGACACGCTGCTCGCTCCCTCACTACCCATCCTTTTGTTCAAACCTTATTTTACTCTCATCTAGTGATCAAAAAAGGTACTGCACACAAAAAATTACCAACATTTCTTCTTAAATTTGACAATTACCAATTATTGTCAAATTTCAAACAATATTATCGTTTATCGCAATAAGTTTTGAGACAATTAATCGCCCAGCAAAATTTATTGTGACAAGCCTAAGGACAAATTTTAAAAACAATTGTACTTCAGTTAGAGGGATTCAGCTGTGCAATAATTGTTTTAAGGAGTTTCAACTGTGTTTTTCACTCTTTAAATAAAAAAAGGTATAAAAATAATTTAATAAACAAATTTAATAAGGTTTGATTGTTTTTTTTTCCTCTTTTTCCTTTTGTGTGTTTTGTTTTGAGTTTGTCTATCAATTTAGTTGGAATTCCTTGATATGGTTTAGAAAATTATCTGCTGCTTTGATTTTGATGTATTATTTATTATTAAATATTATTATAGTGAAGGTATGATAAGCTTGTGCTTCTACCTACACGTTTTTTTTTTTTTTGGTCCACACTTTGTGTTTTTGTGTTCTTCATTTTTTACAAAACTGGTTTGGTTCAGAATTTGTATGTAAATTTAGGGACTGGACTGGATAAGCCGTTGCTTCTTCCTGCTTCTTTTTCGAACATTTTTGTTGTGTTTACAGAGTATTTTGGTGGAAACATTTACAGTTTTATTTGTTTTTGGTTTTGTTTAAATTTTTATCTGTTCGAAATGAAATAAAGAATTATTATTAGAATTATTAAACTGGTCATATCAGATATCTGTGGTCATTCAAAGACCTATCTACAACAGGTAAAATGTTAAATGTTCATAACATTTTCACAGAAAACCACCATTTTTAGTGGATTCAGGACAGATTTGAGTCATGGCTTGTGTTAGAAATTATGTTAAATTTGTCAATTAAATCTTTCACCATTCGATCAGAATCCACGGCTCATAAAATAATACCACATCTGCAGCTGGCCTTGATTTGAGACACTAATCAAGCCACTCTGCCTCCTGCTCAGCTTCACCTAGTATCTGTGCTGTTTCTCGTTTTTTGTTTCTGTTTTGTTTCTTTCTTCAATTCAGGACCATCATCTTGACCCATTTGGCTCCACTAGTGCAGAGAGTTATTTAAATAAGCTTTGACTCACGATGGCTTGGCTTCCCCTGGAGCCTGAATGAGACAGAAGCAGCACACAGGCCCATGTCCAGCCTGTTATCATCCTCCAAATCCTTAATCAGGCTGTCTGTAGAGGACAGTGGCACCTCGTCTGTCTTCTGGCCAAGCATTCATTTAGTGCCGCCTAACAATATCCAATCAACCTCCATCCCCGCGAGGTGATCAAGCCAGGATCATCTCCCCAATGCCAGTTTCTCCTGGGCGATTCTTTTCATCCTCTCTTTCCTCTGACACATTTTCATGTACATAGACATGAGAGGGCTCTTGTGTTTGGTGAGGTGTTTAAAACTGCAGCTCTTTGCCCCTCAGCTGTTCATTCGCAGCCTAATTTAATGCGGTTGTGTTCAGTTGATCTTCGCTTAGACTCTGCAGCCTCTGAAAAAATGCAAATTAGCTAGGATCCTTTATAATAATACAAATGTAATAATAATGTGTTATGTGTTGTCATCATTGTATGTTCTCATACAATGGTAAAAATGACTCTCTGCATTTAACCTGTGGAGCAGTGGGCAGCTATTGAAGGCGCCGGGAGCAATTGGGGGATAGGGTGTGCTGCTCAGAGACACCACGACATAACGACTGGGGATTGAGCCTGGGGCTTTCGGATCCTGAGTCTGCCGCCCTCATTTCGTCCCCATGTCCCATATATGTGCATATTTGTGCTAAATTACCAACGCATCCAATTAAAACTAAGATATTAAATTAAAGTCCTAAAATTTATTGACGGATTGCATAATGACCATTGCCTTTCATGCTAGACTTCAACAAAAAGGGGCGATGTTATGGTCAAATTTTATAAATGACATTATATTGCTAAATGTATTGTCACTCAGAGGGATGAATATTAATTATTACCACACTAAAATTTAGTTCAGTCTCTCTAAAATTGACTGAGCTGTGGCTATTTTGTGTTGGCTAAGGTGGACTTGCTGTAGCTGCCATCTTGAATCAGACTGTCATCAAAAGTTCATCAGTTTTCGATGTGCACTCAGTAATTATTCATTCATTCAACCTTTATTTATACAAGAAAGTTCATGCTCAATTTATTTATACAGGTCATTGAGTCACGAGGACTCGTTTACAAGAGAGGCCTGTTTTTATGAAAAACCATAAATGAAGTACACACAACAATAAACATTGATATGAAGGAAAAATAATTTATTTTCATTACTAATCATAATAATGATAATTAGTAATAATAATTTAATAACAATAACTTTTTGAGTTTGATTGATATAAGTCCAGTGATTCATTAGATATTTTGTTAACAGACAAACAATGCCAAACGTTAATGCCAAAGTTTTATGGGTGCAAATTCCTCTGACGTTTATTTTACACCTTGTAAATTAAAATGTCTGAGAATTACCTCTCAGAGGTTAGAGAAGGTGGACTTATGATATGAAGGTTGCTGGTTCAACCCCCTGGACTGACAACATCAAAATGGATGCCCTGATGCATGCTCATTAATCCAGGTAGAAAAATCTAAAAAAGTTAAGTCTGGTCCTCTGGACATTTTTTTTTATTTGCTTTGTTTTGTTTTTTGAATGTCCAGAGGACCAGACTTAGCTTTTTTATCTCAAAATGGGTGGGTCAGATGAAACACCCACACCTGCCTCCACCCTCATTTGCCCCACTCTGAGCGCGTGAGCCTTTAGCTCCCTGCTCCACACAGAGGGCTGTGGTAGCTCGGAAGGGGTACTACATTTTAAAGATGGAGGTGCCAGCGCTACTGAACGTGATTTTCAAAAATATGTATCTGGATCATTACAGTATTTTGTTTGTGTTCCACTAAGTAATGTGAACCTGAGCGGCACAATCAATGGCTCTGTCCTCAATCCTTAATAAATTAGTAACTTGTCTAAGTGTTTTTTTTTTTTTTACAAATACAAAACTTTTTGCCCACAAAAACAGGTGTACAAATATATTATTCTCAAGACATTCTGGTTTACAAGGTGCAAAGGTTGTTACTGGTACAGCTGCTAATCTATGGCAGCCATCTTGAATTGAGTTTCATTAAACTCTAATGGTTAATGAGATATTTTGCTAACGGTACAGACAAATAAACACACACACACACACACACACACATTGAAATAATTGTAATCATCCTTTTGCTTTTGGTGGTGTACGATAACTAAAACATCAAAATACAAAACAATTTGAGTCGTTTGCATTATTTTTCTTTGAGAAACTCAACTACTCAATTGTACAACAGAGAATCAGTTCTTTACTGAGATCAATAAGGCTGTAATCTGTTTTTGTAGACTTTCTGGTATCTGCATGGAGTTTGTAAAAAAAAGAAGAAAAAAAAATCTGTTATATATGTTTCCAATCAACAAAAAGCCTCCGGTTGTTTTTTTTTTTTTTTTTTTTTTTTTTGCAAAGACACGATGCTGAATAATTAATGATCTCCTCCAAATAAAAAACACATTATGGTGAAAGACAGAATGAATTTAAGTCCAGCCTGAAATAAAAGAGCAAATTGCAAAATCATTTGTTTTATGAGAGCATCCGCTGGATTGAGTCGAGTGTCAGAATCAGGTTTTACATGCGACAATCTACAGCACTTTACCTAACAACTACATTTTTTTTTGTATATAAATGCTTACATAACAGGGGGCAACACAAAATAGGGACTATTTTTGCAATGGTTACAGTTTTTCTCCTGTCAGAAGTGGCTGTAAACAATCAGACAAATATTCTGCGTGTAATGTTTACACCAGCGGAGCTGACCTACAAACTGCAGCAGAGCGCCTCAGTACAAATGCGACTGCATTTCTACAAGACTCGCTGTGAAATGTTTCCTGTCAGTTTTTCTACACATCAGAACAAGGAGGCTCCTACTGGAAATTACAACTTTTAATAAGTGCAAAGAAAGTTGGGCAAAAACTTTGAACCAATACAATTTAATTTATTTGAACAGACAAGTAATTACTCAGTTTAAAGAAATTGCTTTAGGAGAAGCATCTATGCAGCAAGATAAGGACTGCATCACAAGTCAACACCTGGACTTTTATTTTTTTTTCATGTTTTAATAGGGTGGCACGGTGGCTCAGTTGGTAGAGCCGCTGCTTCTCATTGTGAAGGTTGCTGATTCAAATCCTGGCCTCAGACACTTCTGGGTGGAGTTTGCATGTTCTTTTGGTGCATGCATTGGTTTTCTCCCACAGACCAAAAACATGCATGTTAGGCTGATTGCTAACTCTAAATCAGGATTATTCAACTAGTGGCCCGCGGGCCGTAAATGGCCCGCACGTGACTTCAATTTGGCCCACTTCATAAAAAAAATTTTGGGATGGGGGGTTGGGTTTTGGATTCTGTTTATTGCATTTATGATTCAATGCAATAAAATAAACAAATTAAAAGGAATCTGTTGCTGTGTGCTTGTCTGTCTGTCCCTGTACAGCACTTTGATGTGCACTGTCACTGTTTAAGTGCTTTATAAATAAAATGGTATGGTATTTAATCAGTCATTTAACAATTTATATTTAATCATCAAAAAATCTGGGGCAATAATTACAAAACTACACTACAGGCATTAACAATAGTACAAAAAAGAGCAATAAGAATAATACATAAGGTGGGATATTTAGAAAACACTAATGCACTAAAATCTCATTTATTAAAGTTTATTGACAGTGAAACTACAGACAGCTCTAATTCTTTACAAAGCCAAAAATAAATGATTATCAGACAATATTCAAAACCTGTTTAAGACTAAGGAGCAAATTTACAAGTTAAGGTGGAATCACAGTTTAAAATATGCAAATTCAGAACTACTAGAAAAAACTTTTGTGTATGAGTCAAATTGTGGAATAATTTGAAAATTGAACTTAGACAGTGTTCAAACATAAAACTTCAAATTATCATATAAACATGTGATTATTACTGTATATAATATAAAATATTATTATTCAGTTATTGTTGGTGTTTTTGTTATTGATGCTAGTTTTGTTTTTTGATAAAGTTAAAGAAATAATTGTTTATCTACTGTAGTTAACTTAGATACTATACTGATGGATTAGATGAGGGTTTAGTTGTTATATGTATGGATTATACATGCAATACTGTAAGATTATGTAATTGGTTAAAGAGTGGGAATTTTGATGTTTGTACTTCTACCCACTCCGTTGAATATGCAAAACAAAAAGTTTTGACATTATGCTTCATGCTGTATGTTTTATTTTTTTACATATTCAAAAAATAAACTAAACTAAATTTCCAGCCCTCGAGCTGTTGGCTTTCAGAAACTGTGGCCCACTGAGCATTTTAGTTGAATAGCCCTGCCACAGAGAATGGAAACAAGAAGCCCATTATGCATAAAGTAAAATAAAATTAACACATTTCAGGAATATTTCTTATTTTTTGTTCAATCTAATAAATAATGCACTTAAACCTGATGATAAATATCTAATAAACACCAGTCTGACATTCTAAAGTTACATTTTATGGCATTTTTTTGGTCTTGTTTTGTTGTTTTTTGGTAGACATATGCATAATGAGCTTATTTTTTTATTGTTTGTTTGTCTGCTTGTACGTTTTGGTGAAAAAAAAAATTATTTTTATTTTGACGTACTTATTTCTCAATTGTCTTACAGTTTTGTTGCTGCATTTTTTTTTTTAAATAATGCATTTAGGTAAACGTGTTTTGTGATCAGTCATTTTCAAATGTGTTTTCTTATTTCTGGTTTAGCTCTGATGTTTCGCAACGATGCAGAGGGCACTTCATGGTATTTATGAGTTTGACAGAAAAATATTTCTTTCTGTTTTACAGCGCAAACATCATGTTTTATTGTGTCTGAATAGAACGAGCTCTCAGCTCTGCTTACAGCATCTTCCTTATTTCATCCAGACAGACTTATTGACATGTAAATATATTGTTTACAGCTGGCTCCATGTGTGTTGACGGCTTCAACACGCTCAGCACAAACAACAAAAATAAGATGGAATCATGACTGACAGTTTTTTTTTACTCATGTCTGTGTTTGTTGTTTAGGAGCAGAGTGTGGAGGGGCCCCCACCTCTCACTCTGTCCCAGGAGGTTAAAGAGGCAACCCCTGAAAACGCCACCACCACCGATGAACTGGACACGCCCACTTCCACCACCTCTGTGATGACCTCGACCAATGAGAGCTCCACGGAGGCCGACACTCCACAGCAGACTGACTCTGAGGTTCATCACCTCGATTTTACTGATGGACGCTTCGTTACAACGGAACGTCTACAAACTGAAACATGATTGTGTTACTTATGTAAAAGGAAATAAGTTTTATTTCACTTAACAAAAAAGGAGTTAAAATCAAAGTCATTGTACCACACCAGAAAATTAAATTTCCTCCAGTTTATTCTGCTTCCAAACAGGCTGGACCTCAAGTTGTTTCGTCAGAGTCCAATATAAAATCATTCACTTAAATCTTTGGCAGAAAATAAAGGTTGCATAATTTATTAGAGGCTCATAAAGGCAGGGATGTGAAGAAATGACAGTGATTAATAGTTTCTATGAGAAGGATGCAGTTTAAACAAAACACTAACCACACAGAGCACGTATCGAAAAAACACGTTGAGTCAATTCCAAGCAGATTAGACTCAAACACTTTTAGTTCCGAATGTCAACAAACCGATTTTGTGGCATTTAACGAGAGATAGGAACTAAGCAGACCACTTGGACAAATTCCGTTTTAAAGACCAATAAATACTTACTTGTGCAGAGATGACCGCTGTGCGTTGTGCTCCTTGCAGGAGTCCAAGCTTGTGGAGCAGGAGGGTGGGAAGGCTCGCAGCGAGACAAAAGAAGCCTCAGAGGTGCAGCAGGAGAACCCCGATGCATCAGGCACGCCGGATCTGATGGCAGCTCAGGAGGTTCAAGAGAGCTCCTCCACTGAACAGCTGATTCCTAAAGCAACTAGCAACGAGCCCTTTGAATCTGTCACCCCGACTACAACTACCACGACAACCCCACAACCTCATCTGGTGCCGCAGCCTGGAGAACCTCACCCTGTGAACCCCAACAGCCAAAGCAGAGTCTATTCGCTCCCTGATACCTATAGAGGCAACAGCGGTGACATCTGCGCAGGATATGGGAGCCTTTCTCGCTTCAGCCTCCACGGCTACCTGCCCACCAAGAACTTCCAGCCTGGGGCCCACTACACCTTACCTTTCTTCAGGGACAGCTACGCCCCTGCAGGCCTCGGCAGCCAGACAGACCAGGACAATAAAAATCCTCTGGACACGAAGGCCGAACACCCAGCTGCCAGTTACTCAACACTCGGGGGAATCCACCAGTTCAGACCAATTACTACCATGGAGCTCCTCAGGGAGCCTTCCAGAACCAGGTAGGAGGACTTTACATGAAGCACTATTGATCCTGTAAAGAGGAGGCAGTGGGAAGGAGTTCTGAAGACTTTGTTGTTTCCTTAGAGACTAAATGTGGGTTCAGGCAGAGTTTAAAATGGTCTCTTTCAACGGCAATGTGATCCATTCATGTTGGTAATTTGTTTCTCAGTTAAAAAAAGAAAAAGAAAAAAAAAGTGGTTTATTGCATTTCCAGCTGCAGAAATGGTGTCCTCTGCAGCAGATTCAATCAAACTCACCTCATAGTTAGACTTACATGTACATTCATATGTTGAAAGATTTAAATTTACACGTCATGCAAGAAAAACAGGAACAAAGGCCTTAAAACTTCAGAGAGTTTGATGCACTATCATCCTTAAGACTGAACAGTAAGACCAGGTGAGAGATGCATTAAGGAAAACTAAAGGGTTAGCACTCCTTGAAAGAATTCATATCGCCCACCACCTTCCAGGTTTTGAAAATAACTATATTCTCATGAAATATCTCAAATAACCCGTTAGTGCTTAAAGTACAAGTTGTGAATAACTGCAAGCTATCACACCTGTAGAATTCACTGAAGTATGGCCATTTTTGCATTGGCTGAGGTTGATTGGCTCTAGTGGGCGTCTTGAACTGAGAATGTCTGCACTTTATCAGCATCCTCAAAGCAAAGGTGGCATCTGTGGTGCTTTTTTTCTATATGAAACTATATTGCTGCTCACAATCAGCTCCCATCTAAGTCTTGCTTTCACAACTCTCCCAGATCTTCATCATGCGGCTCATCAACTTAATTCCCCTGTAGTTGCTACAACTCTGTACATCACCCTTGTACTTAAGAATGAACACCAGCACACTTCCCCATTCCACAGGCATTTTCTCACCCTCATTCATATATGTCATTGAATATTTGAGTCAAACACCTCACTGCCATCTCTCCTAGATGTTTTCAAACCTCCACTGGTATGTCAGCAGGTTCTACTGCCTTCCCCTTCTTCATTCTTTTCAGAGCTCTCCACACTTCACCCTCATTAATCTTTCCCACTTTCTGGTCCACTGTTTCTATGACCTTTCTCTTTCATTATCTTCATTTATTAGCTCCTCAAAATACTTCTTCCATCATCCCATCATGGTCTACTCACTTGGTGGAACATTACCATTCCTACCTTTCACAAACCTAACCTGCTGCATGTCTTTTCCAGCCTGATCCCTCTGTCTCACCAATCTGTACAAGTCCTTCTCGCCCTCCTTAATGCCCAGCCTCCCATGCAGCTCATCATACATGTTTCTGTACAGTGTCTTGAGATTACTTCTGCTGTGACTTGGCACTATATAAATGAATGGAACTGAATTGAAATACAACTTCTGCTTTGCCTTAGCTACTTCCCTCTTTGCTCTATGTCCCATCTCCTTATATTCCTGTTTCCTCTCTTCAGTCCTGTCACTGTCATATTTCTTCTTGGCTAACCTTTTTCTTTGTATTGCATCCTGCACTTCACTTTTCCACCACCAGGTTTCCTTATCATCCATTCTCTGTCCAGATGACACACCAAGTACCTTCCTACTGTCTCGAAATATTGTTGCTGAAGTAGTCCAGTTATCTGGAAGCTCTTTCTTACCAACCAGAGCTTTTAACAGCTCTTTTCTGAACTCCTCACACCATTCTTCCTTCCTCAGCTTCCACCATTTGGTCTTCTTTGATTTTACTCTTTTTCTCTTCTTCACAACAACAGTCATTCTACACACAACTATCTGATGTTGTCTGGCCACACTCTCCCCTGCCACAACCTTACAGTCTCCATTCTCCCTCAGGTTTCTTCTTATACACAGAATGTAGTCGACCTGCATACTCCTTCCTCCACTCTTATAGGTCACTATGTTCGTCTCACTTTTGGAAACAAGCATTGACTATAGCCATTTCCATTCTCTTGGCAAAATCCACCACGATCTGACCTTCTTGGCTTCTTTCCTTGACATCAAACCTACCCATCATTTCCTCTTCCCCTCTGTTTCCTTCACCAACATGTCCATTCAGGTCTGCTCCGATCACCACTCTTTCCTCCCTGGGAATACAGTACTCTCTAACACTTCATCTAGAGCCTTCCAAAATAACTTTCTCCTCCCCATCACATGCAACTTGTGGAGCATAACCATTGACAACATTTAGCATCAATCCTTCTACTTCTACCTTCAGGCACATCACCCTATTGACACTCTTTTCACCTCTACTACATTCTTTGTCAACTCCTCCTTCAAGACCACCTCTACTCCATTTCTCTTTCTATCCACACCATGGTAAACCAGTTTAAACCCTGCTCCAATGCTGCGGGCCTTGCTGTTCTTCCACTTGGTCTCTTAGACACACAAAACATCTACCTTCCTTCTCTGCATCAAGTCAGCCAGCTCTCTACCATTGCCTGTCATTGTCCCCACATTTAGAGTTGCCACACTCAGTTGTACATTCTTGATTTAAATCTTCTTTCTCTGTTATTTTTTTTTTTTTGACAAGTTTCCCTCCTCATACTTTTCGACGAACCTGGGCCTCAACAGATCCAGTATGGTGTCATTTAGATTAACTCGGTTATTAGTTTTGGCAAAAATGCTTTACGTCGGATGCCCCTCCTGACACAACTTTCACCATTTACCTGAGCTTGGGACCGGCACAAGAGATACAATTTATCGAGCTCCCTAGTGGCTGGTTCATATTTATACTAAATTGATATTTATTCTAATTAATTCTTATAGTGATCCTATTCTAATGTCTCATTTCTGCATGTAATCCTGCTTCAAATCCCAAAATAAAACCATAAGCTTGTTAATGAGCGTAAAAAAGCTTTATCAAATGAGGACATGCCTAAAAAATGATTAATAATAAAAAAGGGGGAAAAAGGGAAAAGGAAGTCTGAAATATAAGGAATTGCATCCCGCTACCATAAAATAAACACTTTAGTTTATTCCATCCCAGAGGAGTTTTCTTGATAAGAACATTAGCTGCAGATATCCTGAGGACACCCCGGCGTTGCTTCGATGACTCAAGTGTGGATAATAAGACAGACGGACAGCAGCTAGGCTGCTACTGATATCAATCAGAGACAGCAGCCGGCTGCAAAGCTGATAAATAAGAAGGTTTCAAGTGCTATTGCCTGCCAGAAGGTTTCGCCTTGGCCCATTCAGAGTGATAGAAGTGTTTACAAAAGGCCACAGTGAGAAATTCCACTCAACATGTTTTATTTAACATGCTAAACCTTCACAGTTCTTGTCGCGCACTAAAAGACATGACAAATCTTGTATTGGTCTTTATGTTAGCAAGGAGAACTTTGCTAAACATAAATGACTTCAGTTCTTTCAAAAAAAAAAAAAAGGTGCACAAGTGGAAAGATTATGTAAACTGTACTCTTTTATTTTTGAAAGGCTTTTGAAAAATGCTTTAATTCCCAATGAAATGTTGAATCGTAAAGTTCTGAAAAAGCCTTTCAAACAAACAAAAGTGCCTTTTTATACGTTGGAGTGCTGAACACTCAACATTTTAAATTGACCCTGACAACGCATTCTAAACTCTAGAAAGGCCAAAAGTATTGCAACAAAAACAAATGAATTTAATTTCTATTAAACGGGTGCATTTAAAACAGCTTGCTGGTTTATTTTTTGCAGCAGACATTCATTTTTAAAATATATAAAATGGTCAAAGAAATGTTTTAAAGTAGGGTTAGCTTAAAACACATAGAGTTGGGATTAGTACAATAAAATGTGTGACTTTTAATTGCATTTATTTAATTTACTTGTAAAGAGTATTACATATAGAACACAAGATATTACAACTTTTTTTTGTTAATAACTGTTCACTGATGCAATTCGAGCCTTTTCTTAATGACGTACCTTTGGAGCTAATAATGGCTCCAAACGTCTACTTGACATCATGATTTGACACAAAAGCAACATTCGTGAAAACTGCCCAAACAGAAGCAGAGGAACTCTAGATTTCTGTGTGATGTGTTCAAGAAATTATCCAAATGTGTCAATCAGTATTTTAGATTTTTAATTTAAATAAATGCTTTTTGCTCAAAACTGAGGACAAAAAGAGTCATCCAGAGTTTTAGGTTCAAAGGTTCTGTGGTGGTGTGCTCCCCGTGAACTTTCGGAGACTTTCTACTCATACATTTGAATAAATGCCTTCATAACACTTGAATTAAAGGTTTTAATATGTTGTGGTCAAATCCTAAAAAAAGTATTTTTAAAGTTTTCTTTCGGAGTTAGGTGAAGATTTTTTTTTCTTTCTGCTACCTTTCATTTTTTTATACTCTGTACATTATTGTTCATGGGATTGTTTTGTATTGTATTTTTTTTTTTAAATGAACAAAATAAACCAAACTAAACTAAACTAAACATTTTTTTTATTTTAAATTGAGCGTTAGTTAGATTTTATTTTTTGATAATAGGGACTTTGGACAGACATAAAAAGAGATTTATTAGGAATTCTGCTGCAGTCAAGCACTCGCCCAGCACTCGCGCTCATACATGTTGGATGCCTCCTCTCCTTCACCTGCTCTCCTCCTGCTTTTTTTTTCTTTCCACTCTCTGTGTGTGTATTGGAGTTTCTATTTTGCACATCTTCTGAAAGAAAACCACTGTCATGGATCTGGTCAACTGGACCTTCAACACAATCAACAAAATCTTTTCAACAAAGTGACAGAGCCCTCTGAACCTGCTGAGACTCACGCGGCAGGGTACGTCATGGATGTGGGGAATTTGGGAGCTGATGTGTCTTTCCATTTTGTCTCAAGAGGACACCGAGGACGTTTATATAATTTGATTCATAATAACAGGTTTTCTGCTTTCTAGCAATAGCGGATTCCTATGTTATCGGTTATTAAGAAAGATGTCAGCAGCAGTTTCTGCAAAGGCACTGAGCCTGTGTGAAGGTTTGGTTAGTGCTTTGAGTACTCAAAATCAGCTGATTTACCAGCTAAACTGTAAGATGGAAGCGATTTGTGAGAATTGCATCCCACCTGTGGCTTCTGGAACTCGCAAGTATGTTGGAAATTATCTTGGAGGAGCCTCGTAAGCATGGGCCAGTGGAATGCCCACAAATCTGGCCATTTTGGATCTTGAAAGCACCAGCAGGGCTCAAGGCTGACAAGAAAAATGTATGCCTTAAAAAAATCAACAATTGTGGCTTATCTGAAGCTGACTCCCATGGATGGCCTTGAAAACAGGCCGATTAGCAAATTTCTCCTGGGATATTCATAAACTATCCACCCCCACCCCCCGCCGAGAACTTCTGTGAAGGATTATCAGTACTGTGCCGGTTGACCAACATCTTATCAGGACTATGGTCTATCTGGAAGTGCTTCACGGACACTCTTTACCGCCTTGCCGTCAAATGCACATGTAATGTGTTTATAAATGTGCTTGCTGGCAGAGTTTTTTGATGTCAGATTGTGTCCTGATAGGACAAGGTGTGAAGAGATCTTTTTCTTGCAATGACACTATCCCATCTTTGTGGATTTTCCCCATTTTTTAATCTAAATAAGTATTCTGAAAAAGGATAAGGGGCCGCGCTCCAGTAGCAGCAGCCCATCTTTTGAACGACTGTACATAATTTTACTGTATTTCGGTACAATGATAATAAAGCTTATCCTGATTCTGATTCAAGTTTCCTCCTGTAAAATACTTCCATTCCTAATCAAAACTGACCCCTCCACTGCTTTCTACAGGCTTGAAATGTAGTAATCAATGTAGGCAAAAAAAGCATAAAGTTATAGTAACAAAATGAGTTAATTTAGTCTCTATTCGATAAAAATATAAAGTGAATTGTAAGAAGGACTGCATTTTTTTCATTCTCCACAGTATTATTTATTTCATTGCACAATATTTCTCTGAAATGAAAAGTAGAAACATAAGGTATTGTGGCAAGACTGCAAACTGTAAAAATAATGCTAGCCTGCTTTATTCATTTTAAGAAAGTTCAATGAAAATGCACTTTTCATTTGAGATTACCAAGGTTACAAGTGGAGACCATCAATGGGCGGCTGTTCTTTACCAAGAAAAGTTAGTTTATTGGTGTAAAATCAATTTCTGTAACTTCATAGTCAATAAATACAAAGTATTTATTTTCTCCACAGATGGAAAGACAGTCAGACAGTGAATATTATATTCACAAATTTTCTGTTCTTTTCCCAACATACAACAATTTGTGTTTCTCCAGAAGTGGCTATGATGACGCTTTCATGGCCCAGCTGGAGGGGAACCTGAATCCTTTCTTCCAGGCCATGTGTCGAGCTCAAACCCTGCAGATTCCTCACAAACGCAGCAGCATGGTGAGCCTGGACAGCATCCGACGGGACCCCCGCTGGAGAGACCCCAACCTGCACGAGGTGATCGCCATGCTCAGGCACCCAATGGACCCCGTCAAGTCCAACGCTGCAGCCTACTTGCAGCACCTGTGTTACGAGAACGACCTAATCAAACAGGAAGTCCGCCAGCTGAATGGCGTGCCCATCTTGGTGGAACTCTTGGACCATCCCAAGGCTGAAGTCCATCGCAAGGCCTGTGGCGCTTTGCGTAACATATCATACGGAAAAGACCACAACAACAAAATGGCCATCAAGAGCTGTGAAGGTATTCAGGCTTTGGTAAGACTGCTGAGGAAGTCCAGCAGCATGGAGGTGAAAGAGTTAGCCACAGGTACAGCAGACTGTTAGCCTCAAAAGGATAAACGACAGAGTTTCACTTTGTTTTCACCACTATTATCTGTACACACTGCAGGCACTCTCTGGAACCTCTCATCGCACGAGCCTCTCAAGATGACAATCATCAACCAGGGACTTCAAACCCTAACTGATGAAATCATCATCCCGCACTCAGGCTGGAGGAGGAGAGACTCAGCCGACCCCTCCAAACCACAAAGTGCTGAGTGGACCACGGTCTTTAAGAACACCTCGGGGTGCCTGAGGTAACATTAGCTTCAGACTCAGGGTGGTGGATGGTAAAAACCTACTTGTGTTGCACAGCTTTGTTGAATTTCTTTTGTCTGCAGGAACGTCAGCTCAGATGGAGCAGAGGCTCGGCAGAGACTGAGGGAGTGTGAGGGGTTGGTGGCGGCTCTCCTTCACGCCCTGCAGTCAGCAGTCGTCAACAAGGACACGAACAATAAGGTTGCTGAAGTCATCACTTCAGTATTAATCAAAACCCGCAGCACAGTTTTCAGCAACAACTGAACTATTCTTGAAGTTTTTCATTGAAAATCTTTTCACTTACCATAATAGCACCACTCCACTGAGACTGTGTTGATTTGGCATTAGTTAACTGCTTTTATCTGTTGACATGTGATGCTGACGATTAATGCTGGGCATAACAGTATTGATAGCCTTCTCCAAAGTCAAACCTAGAGTTTCAGTTTTTTGCAAGGAGAAATCAATAGACCTACTTTTTTAAATAAAAGGGAACTGAGGACTTGATCAATACGATGTGACATTCGGTGCAACATCTTCATCGTGAATTTTCTGTCACTGCTTTCAATTCAGTCGGTGGAGAACTGTGTGTGCATCCTCCGAAACCTGTCATATCACGTCCACAAAGAAATACCAGGAGCTGAGCGGCTCCAGGAGCCCCACGCTGGTCATCTGATGAGGTCCGTGGGGCATCAGAAGAAGAGCGAGGCTGAGTGTTGTACAGGAAAAAGACCCAAAGGTTTGTAAACTTTATAATTGTCAATAAAGTTATTTTAATGTGTAATGCTTTTAAAAACGGTTAAATTTTTAAAATTTTAAAGATAGAATCAAACTGGAGAACTAGTATGTTTTTTGTGAAAATGCAGTGAAATTGTTGAATTTGTTAAAGATGAAATAAGCTGAACATTTGTTAAAAATTAGCTAAATCTCAACTTAAAGATAACATTAGCAAAACTGTAGCTAAAGCTTTAAGTTAGCAATACAGTACATAAAACGTAAGAGCAGCCAATCCATAAGCTAGAATTAACATAGCCACAGCTAAAATCTAAAAATTAGCAAAACAGTAGCTAAGAGCTAAAATTAAAAATACAGTTGCTACAAACTGAAAAGAGCAAAACCATGGTTAAAAGCTAAACTCAGCTACATCTCAACTCAAAGATAAAATTAGCAAAGCGGTAGCTGAAACTTTAAATTAGCAAAACAGTACAAAAAAAGGAAAGAGTAGCCAACCCATACCTAAAAGCTAGAATTTATATAACCACAGCTAAAATGTAAAAATTGGCAAAACAGTAGCTAAAAGCTAACATTAACAATACAATTGCTACAAACTGAAAGAAACAAAACCATAGTTAAAAAAGCTAAAAATTAGCAAAAATAACAGCTAAAAATTTACTTTAGCAAAAGAGTAACTAAAAGGTAAATGTAGCAGACCCATAAATGTTGAAGCAAAAATGAGAACAGTAGCTAAAAGCTAAAATGAACAATGTAATAGCTAACATTAAATATAGCAAATTAGCCAAACCATAGTTCAAACCAAAAATAACAACCACAGCTACAAGCTGAAATGAGCAAAACTATAGCTAAAAATTGAAACCATGGTAGCTAAACAGGAGCTAAATGCTAGAAATGAGCAACTCAATGGCTAAAAACTCTGAATTTAACTAAAAGTTAAAAGTTAAGCAAAACGTTGTCTCACGTGCTTTGAGTAAGTAAAGACAAACAAGAATTATCTGTATTAGCAGTTTATTATGGGGGAGTGGTGGCGCACCTCCATGGAGGATTGGGGAGTGGTTGGGGGAGTGGTGGCGCAAGTGGTTAGACGGTGGGCTTGTGATCGGAAGATCGCCAGTTCAAACCCCGGTACCGACAACATCAAAAAATGTGGGT
>JARVLU010000528.1:18068322-18091798 GCA_031762415.1 Simpsonichthys santanae | reverse complement strand
TTACAGCCTCATCTAAAATCAATGATGATGATATCGAAACTGGATCGGTATCGGCCGATATCCAGATTTAAGTATCGGGATCGGATCGGAAGTAAGAAAATGTGGATCGTGCATCCCTAGTTGAGTTGTCAGTTTTCTGGTGTTGCGTAATTTGTTTGATAACAGAAACTAATCAAACTAAAATTTTACAGTATTGTTCAATGAGATTGAGTTGAACCACAGTAATATGTATTGGCTGAGCCTAATAAGAGATGCAACGTTATCAGTAGTTTTCATTCTGCCTTCCTGTTCCAGCTGCACATGCAAAGTAATTTGTTTTCCCTGCTTCTGCCGGGCCTGTGGCGTCTCATTGATTTAAAAGCTTCTGCCTGTAAATTCTCCTACAGGTTTGTCTGCTGCTGCGGGCATCGGTGTTGATGACCTGCGCAGGCTGTGCATTCTGCGCATGAGCTTCGTAAAGGGCTGGGGGCCGGACTACCCGCGACAGAGCATTAAAGAGACGCCCTGCTGGATCGAGATCCATTTGCACCGAGCCCTGCAACTACTGGATGAAGTTCTGCACACCATGCCCATAGCTGACCCTCAACCTCTTGACTGAGTTAAAATCGAATGAACTGTACCAAAAAAAAAAAAAAAGGTAACTACTTTGAACAGACCCCTTCACATGTAGGCCTGCAGTGCCAGAGGAGGACTGTAATTAAATGATGCTGTACAGGTTGTAGTTGTAAAGAGGACCTAAAGACTGGCAGTGTACTCCATTTGTTTTAAGCACTTGTTGATTGAAGACTGAGCTAAACTTCTTTGTTTAAAAATAAAAAAGAAGAGCAATCATGTCACACGAAGGAGTTGCAGTACTCTAGAAACGTTTGACCAAGGTGATAAAAATGAAACAGGAAGTTGTTAACTTATTGAAATTCATAAAAAAAAAACATTGAGTGACTGGAACTACAGTTCAAAAGGCAACAAAAGTTAAACCAGACTTGATGATGTGAGATATTTAAAGTCAAATAAACCATTCAGCTTCTTGCCAGTATGAACATTTTCTGTTCATAATTTCAAAATGTAGTGTCCCAAAGTTACTTTTAAAAACTGTATATTTAAAAGTACATTTTATAACTTAAGTGCCCCTGATTGTGTCCACATCCTAAAAGTACTTTTAGCTGGAGTACACTGCCAGTCCGCTTCTCCTTTAGTGGCTTTTTGACCCAAAAGACTTCCTGTAATAGAAGTTATTTCCCCCTCACAGATAAAGTATGTTACTCATGTTCTTGTCAGATGTAATCTTAAAAAGTTTTTAATGCCAAGTCTTTTATTATTATTTTTAATAGTTTTAACACAAAAACTCATGGAGTTCAATGTTTAACGTAAGAGTTCCATTTTTTTAATGTATATTTTTTTAATCACCAGTAAAAGCCGTTAACATGAAATGTTCAACTAAGTTCAGATTTTAAGTTTTGAAAACACTTTCAGTTTTGGTTAGCTGTCCATTAGCACTTTATATTTTTGTTTGTGGCTGCTTGGTTGTATCGATATAATCCTTTTAGTCTAAAGATTAATTTTTTTCATTTCTTTTTGTTAGTGAACTTTTGAACCATTACAATGTGGCTCATTGTACCCCAACATTCTCGAGCCTTTGATACTCAAAATGTTTTGGGTGGTGCATCAATGTTAAATAAGTAAGCACTGTCCATTTTAATTTCTGGGGAAAATAAAAACAATTGGATGCTAACTAATCAAATAAACAGCTGAGTCAATAAGGAGAGAACTGTGAGGAAGTGTAAGCCATATTGACAATTGCCATAAAAAATACTTCATGAAAATGTCAAAGGTGTTTGGACTGCAGCTGTTTCAGTATTACATTGCTTGATTTTTAGTTATCTGGTCTATTTAAAAATATTTCAACATTTAGCACTAAGTCAACAATTGCGGTAAATTTTATGTTATTTACTGTGGTTACAGTTCTCATTAAAAAAAAAATACTGTACAATTTTCAGAAAATACAAGCTTATCTTTACGATTATGTATCACAAATTAATTTGAATGATATTGGTGTTTATATGTATTAATAAAACTGAGAAGTCATTTGTTTAGTGTGGAAGTCAAACTGACGAGAGCGGACACAGACTCTGAACAAGAAAACGTTTATTACTGCAAAGACAAATCACAAATTTTAAGAAAACACTAAGAAGCTAGCCTGAGCTCAGATCTGAAATATTCAGAAAACAAAACTACATGTGTCTTTTTAATAGTTCCTCTAATCATCAGTACGACACACTAAATAATTTCTCTGTAAATATAAAAGCCCCCCCCCAATCGTCCTTGTTTTTCCTGTAAAATGCACAATACAAATCACCCTACACACACGGGTTTTCTTGCCAATTTGAGAATATACATTGTAAACGTAAACACACAAAAAGAAAGTCACATGAAATTTGTGTGTATATATTATATCAGATACTATACATTATCAAAAAAAAAAAAAAAAAGAGGAAAATAAAGGAATTCACAAAAGCACTTAAGCCAATAAATCCGATAAGTTCACTAAAAGAACAAATTCTAATTAGGACACAAATAAATATACCTTTTCAGTTCTGATATACACATTTTTTGTCAAAGATGAATTAAAAGAAAAAAAAAAAAAAACCCCTCAAACGTCACCACCTAATGCGCTGGCATCAAGCAGCGTGCTACAGATGGCCACGACTCACTAAACTGTCAAATGGCACTTAACAAATCCCAAACAGGTCCCAGCATTTAGAAAATATGGACAAAAAGAAAGCACAACCATGAGAAAACAACTTGGGAGAGTTTTACAAACAGTAACTCTCCTGGTGCATTTACTTTTATACATTTTAAAGTTGCAGGTATTCACCCGTGCGTTACGGGTGATGTGGGTGCTATCGTCCAGAAGCTAATCAATAGTTCAGTCCGAATACTTCCTCTCTTCATTGGCAGCATCTGTGCAACTAAACATCTGCTTTATAGACCATGTGTAGCCCACCAGAGACCCAATAGTGACCCAGGCCGTCTGCTGCAGTCAGGGTGAAATTAAAGGCACCGGAGTTTGCCATGGTTCAGTGAAGCTGCCATGTCGTCCATGTAAAGAGGCGATTCTAGCTTATATCTGTGAGTTTTTATGGTTGGACATGGATTCTTTTGCAAACGGCAGTGATGGAAACATGTCACGTCTTAATTACCAAACGACATAAATTAAATACAATAGCGTTGGCAGCCATTACCATCAGTCCAGAGTTACCCAGGCAGACTTCGAGATACAGAAACTTTCTTCGCTGTCTTGTGGGAAATAAACCGAACGGGGGCAGAAAAGCGCTAAATTGTTTAAAAATCAGTTTCTAGCGACACATGGCAGCTGTGCAAGACCAGAAAGCACTTACAATTAAACAAATAAAAAGCACACAGTTGTGCACATTTTCCAGCCATTTTTCACTTCAGGCACAAATAATACAAGTTACCATCTATCTTGTAATGAAGATCAATAAAGAGGCTGAAATGAAGTTAAATAAAATACAATAAATGGTGGTGGTGGGGGGGAACAAGTGACCAATAAAAACTTCAGATAATTAAAAAAAACAAAGCAGTTTTTCATCTTATTGTGTACACTATATTGACCATCTTATTTTTTTGCAGTTATGTGAACACAACAATCTGGTTAAAGTATGACATGATGTTCTTTTATTCACTGAAACTTAATATAGAAATCATAACTTGACAGTTTATGCAAAGAACATGTTTCCAATCTCAACTTCATAAAGGGCACAAGGCAGAAAAACACCTTCAGCTTGCAGCAACGTACAGTGGATACTTATGTGAAAAGGTTATTAAAAAATTATAACTGGAAAAGGTGAACGTGGGAGCAGTTGCTGCCTAGATCTGGTCAAACATTTCAAGTCAGCATGATGGGAGTAAAGGGCAAGGTATGAGAGTGTACTGCTGGTTAAACCAGTTAAATTCAACCCCCCCAAAAAAAAAAAAAAAAAAAAAAAAAAAAGAGCCTAAATGACAACATATTTGCACTTCCCCACCTTATTTACCATTACAAGCTAGGCTCCACACAAAAAGTGATCACAGCAAACGCAGTACCCCTCCATTTTTAACCTTAACCAATGTAGATTAAAAAAAAAAAAAAAAAACTTTCTGTACAGTAGATCTTCCGTTTGAATCAGTTCATGATTTCTCCTCAGAGCCCATTAAAACATATGCAAAAGCACTTTAAACAAAAAAACACAATAAATATCAATAAATAAACATTTCTTTTGTGAAGAAACAATACAGACCGTTTTAAATGAGCATTCAAAAAACAATAATTTTAGCAACCAAAAAAAAATAAAATAAAAAGTTCCTATTTTTAGAGGATTAATCTCAGTATTCCCCACAACATTGAAGGCTAGAACAGTTCAAGTATAAATTGCAATCTAAGAAACCAGACGTTAGTCCCAAAGTCTTTTACACTTCACAGTCTATGAACTACTTACAGATGAAGGAAACATTCATGTCTTAATCAGATCACACATAAAAAGCAACAAATATGTAGTGTGTCAGCATTTTATATACTATACATATATCTATATATCTATATATCTCTTTCAATGTTAGAAAATATCTACTTTTGGTCCACTGTACAAAGATGATCTTCAAACAGGGAACAAAGGAGTGTTTTATGGATTTTCAAACTAAAAGCATCAGAGGTGAGAGAAAAGCAATGCAAAATTTTCTCCGTTGTGTTGAAATTTGTGCAGTACAGTGGTGTATGTTTGTGTTTATGTGTGTGCAATAAGGTTTGGTGACTGTGCTGCACGCGTCAAAGGGCTGGCACCACTGGTTTGAGGTAGGGTGGACTGATGGATGTGTCCCAACACACACACACAAGCACGCAGATACAGGCACATAAACACATGGGAGCACAGATCTAAAGCATCCAAACATGCTGACTCGAGCACACGTCATCCTATGACAATGCAAGAATAGGCCTCGAGAAAAGGAGTGAGGGCAGGAGCAAGGCTAAAGACTCGGACAAGTAAAAAAAAAAAAAAATTGCTGATCCAGTGGAGAAACAAGCAGGTGCACCTGCACTGATGAGCCAGCCCAAATCCAGCCACAAGTCACCAGAAAGGCAAATCTGCGGCTGGGACGATGCAGAGGAGCTGCGGCGCTCCCTGCAGCACACACGTCGGGACTACACGGACAGCTGCATTTAAGGATAAGGCACTATGATAAAGCCGAGGTACAAGAAATCCCTGACATTCTTTCTGCTTTGCAACATGGCACTGCGGGACAGGAAACTTTTTTTTTTTTTTTAAGTTTTATTTTTTGGGTGGCTCAAATGGCTCACTCTTCACTTCCGCTTAAAGTTTATTTTTGGTCCACTGCAAACTTAAGAAACTTGATTAAAGACAAAAACGCAAAACCAGGAACTCAAGGTTAACCTCACTAAACAGCATCTAAGCATTATGCACAGGGTGCATAGAAAAGCTTTTTTTTTTTTTAAACATTTTTTAATTTAATCTGTATAAACAAGCAGCAGTACAGACTTTTTAAAAATTTTTTTGTGGCTTGAAGATGTTAAGCAGTTATATGCATATGACTAACACAACTATCAGAGAACTGCCTCATGATCCTTACATAAATATACATAAAATTAAAAGTTGTCCCTTTTGTTTTCTAGCTACAAACATAAAACTTCTTGTTCAATTAGAATATCAGCTGCTGAAATGCATGTTTACAGAAATTCTACTTCAAAATCAAGGTGGGTAACTAAAATAAAACAGTCATAGCACCATGAAATTTGACTAATACCAACGGAAACGTTACAAAAACGAAAGTACAGTAGGTGAAGATTTGAGTCAGTCAATGCATTTGCTCTCCTGGGACTAGTGACGTGGATTTGAGCTCTGAGACATCAGTAGTTTAATGGAATAAAGCCCATCTGTGTTCACAGACAGAAAGGAGGAAACATTTACCGTCTCAAATTAGTCCTTTTCCTCCAGGTCCCTTCCACCAGCTGCCACACTGTGTTAGCGCACACTCACAAGATGACTACACATCCAGAATTCAAACAAGTCAGACAAAGGACAGAGTGTCACTCCAACTGACCGGACCGGATGCGGAGTGCAAACAGAGACAACGCATGAACACCAAGCAGACATTAAGAACGAGAGAAATGTGGAGTAAGACGTCTAAACGAGGTGAGCTGTGGCCTTGGAGCCTCAAACGGAGGCGTACGTGTTGCCTGTGGTGCTGCAGTGACGGATGGTGGGAGTCCCAGCAGAGGGGGTTAGGATGTGCTCAGTGTGGTCCTGGGGAGGCTGTGGCAGTGAGTGGAGTACGCTTGGCTGGACAACACCCACCACAGGGTGGGACCTGTCATCTAGAGCCCCAACCTGGATCACCTGGATTACCTCGCGCTCTGATTTCTCCCTCTTGGGGAGTGGTTCCCCGGACTCCTCTGTGTCCTCTTCTAAGTCGCTGTCCATCCCGCTCGTTTCATCTGAGCAGAAGCAGGAAGCACGTTGAAAATTCAACAGTTGTACGCAACGTTGTTCAACGATGTTCAACGATTTAACTTTTGCTGAGTTTACTGTCAAATGATGCTCAAACAAGGTACTGCATTTCAGTGACACATAGCACGACCAGCTGAATAAACTATGCATTTATTAAATGTTTGTATAATCTGGTCTTTCATTAGAAAAACTAAGAGAAGGTAAGTAAATAAATTTGCGTTCTGATTTGCATCAATCATCACCTTTCTAACCCCGCCCCCTGCTTATTTCACTTGAATTAATTAGCTTTATTTATACATGTACTGTACTCTATCTGGAAAAATCTAAAGCACCATTTAAATGCTGCTTTCTTTTTTTTTTGCCAAGATGCGTCAACAAATTAAATGCTGACACATTTAACCAGAGAATTCATCCTTTAGTTTGGCTTTAATATTATTGTATTTATTCATTTATGTAAGCATTTTTGTCTTTATTCCATCCTGATGTGCTCTTTTAATTGAGTTTGCCATTACTGTTCGGGGGGGGGGGAGACGCAGATGGAGGTTTTTGCAGTACAGTAGTCCCTCGCAACATTGCAGTTCTTTTTTCGAGGGCTCTGTCACTAGTCTATATTTTTTACTTGAACGTTTTTGAATTTAGCTCTTTTTTAGCGGTTTTTCAAAATAAGATTGGACATGACACACAATTGGCTGATTGATGGAAATATAATACTATATATATATATACTGTATATGCTACTTATTTATACTACTATTTCTACTTTGCAGTTTTTCACGCATCGCGGGCCTTCAGATACGATAAACGAGGGACTGCTGTATAGCTTACAGCTTTAGTGGGGAAAATAAATAAATAAATATTATTATTAAATATATTTCTGCTTTCTTTTTTCCATATAATAATATTGTTTAGCTTACCTTTATCAATGCTAGTAAGGGATAAGTTGTTGAGGTTGTCAAACTGAAAAGAAATATAAAAAAATTGAGAAGATATTAGATGTTTATGTTTTTATGCACTGACATACAGCGGATCTTCTGTTTACAATATTGCATGATGGGTAAACACTGAAACAAAATGCCAAGAGAAAAGCAAAATTAGTTTAGAATCCATCCAGAGATGGTAAAATAAAGCACCAGAAGCTGCTGCACTTACCTCGCCCATGACGCCAATAGGAGTCTCTCCGGTAGCTTGAGCCACACGGTGTTCCACTAGATAAAACATGTACTCATCATAAAGCAGCCGAATGAGGTGGAAGGAGCCAAAGCTGGCAGCACTGCGCAGGGTCAGGTCCCTGATCACCATAGAACTGCAGAGACATAAAAAGAGTTAATAGTTTTGGGCCTATAGTCTCAAGCCTGTCTGTACGGTTGACGTTTTTCCGACCTGTAGAAGGACCACTTCAGCAGGAACTGTCGAGCTGCCCTGGGGAAGCTGGGCCTGTGCTCGTAAGGCTTCAGCACCTGAGTGACCACATTGTCCAGCCAGGCTGCCCATTGCTCCAGAGAGCTCTGCTGCTGCAACGTAGCCTTAAAGTCCTGCTCCAAGTGCTGAACCATTCCCTCCTCACACTGGCACACCCATGATGCCTGCTCCTGTACAACAGAAGAGGACAAGCAGGACTTTTACGTAAAAGTGTTAATGAACCGAAATGTAGGGACCACATCCCTAAACACAAAGGACTGCTCTGACCTGTACATTGGCAAAGTCAACCCGGTTGAGATCACTCAGCATCTGGTTGATCTGTGACGTGTTCTGCAACACAGCGCGTGCCGCCTGAGCCAGGTGGTTCAGAGATGTATATCTGCGCAATGTTTGCGCAAAGGCACTAACAGCGGCAATCTGCGACAGGAGCACACCCAAGATCCAGGTTATAACTACTTTACATTACTTTTACAGCCAGATGTAAAATGTTAATACCATAAAGAAATGCTTTATTCTTTATTTCCTGCTGCACCTTGGTCTGAATCATTCTCTGTGGAATGGCATTCATGGCATTACTAAGCCAACTTTCTAGGCTTTTGGCAAAGTTGCGAATGGCTTGAGTCAAGGCACCTGAAAAGGAAACAGTAGTGAGTTAAAGATACTGCAAACGTGAATCAGGTATTTAACTAAACATGAAAGCTTTTATGACGGAGGCTCACTGGGAATGGGTCTCAGGACATCAGGAATAAGAATCTCTACGAGAGCCTGGTACATTAAATGGTCACAGGTGCTCATCCACTTCAGAACCGCCTCGTTTCTGCACAGCACCAATAGCTGTGCTCGAGGAAGCCGGGCTTCGATCTCACTTATGCTGCTGCGGAGGGAGCAAACCATATTTACAAAAGACTCGCCTAAATAGTCACATTACCATAAACTAAATGAAGTACAAATGTGTGTATTGTTTAATCGCACCTATTCTCTGTTACGGTGGCGCCCTCTACAGTGTCAGGGGGAGAATAACGCCAGAACGTCTGCCACAGCTTCTCGATCAGCCCAAACTGGAGGTTCACGACAACATCCAATATAGCCTGAAACACATTCAGAAATTAAACAAGATGAGTGATCATTTATAACTGAAATGACAAGAATGGATTCCTTTGGGAATCACTGAATATCAAATATATTTTCAATATATCAACACATTTATCCTTAAAGTTTTTTTTTGGCTTCAATATGTAACTTTTTGACCTTCTTAAATAAGAATAAACTGCTAAAACGGTGTCATAATAGCTACATAACAGAAAATAGGGACTTGACTTAGAGAGAAAGTGTCAGTATATAATATGGAAATGGTGGAGTGATTTTAGAGCTCATGCAGAGAATAAGAAAATGAACCAGTACAATGTCTTCAGCAGTCACACATTGGTGCACTAAAGCACTAACATTACTGGGCATTGCTTAGCGGTCTTTAATAAAAGTTTTCTTTCAGTGACCTTGAAAGCAAAACGTAAAATAGTGTATTCTATCTAACCTCACAGTGCTCTCTGTAAAGGGACTGGAGAGCTTTTACATCTTCTGGGCTGATGTTTTCTGGATTAATATGTCCAAGGTCCAGCTCTACAAAGTCAGGGAGTGCCCGCGATGCATCTGTTGAGAAACAATAATAATAATAAAAAAATTTAATTCTTATTTAGTACAAATGTTTAAAACATATATAGGAAGATGTGTGGGGGGGGGGAGAGCTGTTTACCTAGGAACTGCTGGTGGTGCTGGCTCTGTGCAATAACAGTCTGCTCTGCTGCACCAGGATGGTGCTGGCCTCCACTTGTGTAATTGTCTCCAGAGCCACTGTCGAACTTCTGCACTGGCTTGAACCTGCAGTCGCAATGTAAACATTAGTATTGCCAACAACTTTGAACTGTGCCACGAGTAGGCCTGTCACAATAACAAATTTTGCTGGGCGATTAATTGTCTCAGACATTATTGCGATAAACGATAATATCGTTTGAAATTTGACAATAATTAGTAATTGTCAAATTTAAGAAGAAATGTTGGTTAATTTGTGTGCAGTACATTTTATGACCACTGGATGGCAGTATAAGACTGTTTAAACTGAAGGATGGATAGTGAGGGAGCGAGCAGCGTGTCCCTTTAAAAAAATGGGAGCGAGGCCCCTTGACGTGACATGGGCTGTCTCTTGTTCCTATTGTTTCTCAAAATGGTGGACGCTCGGTATGTTTTGAGCTCTTTAGCATTTTTCACATAAAGCTTTTAATAATAAAAAATAAATTAAAAAAATCAGTAAACAAGTTCTCAGCTTCTTTTTGTAAAGAAAGACAACTTTTTAGATGAAAGCACAGGTTTCAACCGTGAATTTTGGAGCTTTGACAAGACAGAGTTTTTTTTTTTTTGAGGTCAGCCTGTTAGCTTAGCTCGTAGCTTAGCTTCCCGGCTTAGCTACTTTTAACAATCCAAAAACGTCATTTTGGACGGTTAAAATGGATTTTAAAGAGAAAAGAGAAAGGGAGGGGTCAGTGAAGAGCACTGGAGTTGAGCCTTTTGTCATCCAGTGTCCAGTAGAAAGAGAAAGACATGAAGAAACGATAAAGCCGATAAATGAAAATGAGCTCAAAAATTTTCATGTATCATGCAATTAATTGATTTATTGTTTATCGCGACAGGCCACAAGAAGTATTGCACGTCAAGATGTTCTACCTCTGCTTCTGCTGAACAGGCTGCTGTCTGAGAGCCATATACTGCATGTCCTCTTGAAGTCTGTTGAGCGGGGAGTCTGGTTTCACACGTATACCGTAGTAATGATATTTAGAGTTCCCTCTGTAAGGCCAAATAAAAATGTCAACCTTCTGACAGAATCACACTATGAATGCACACAAACACCAATAAATAACAGATGATGATCACACCAATCTGATGCCCTCTTACAGTTAAAAACAACAAAAAAAAGAAGCATCTAACCTCGTTCCAAGACGCCTCGTACGGAGTCCCATGAAGATGGAGCGAATGAGTTTGCCAAAAGAGGCTGCATTTACAGGGTCCAGTTTCTGCTCCTGGCAGTGGCGTAAATAATGATTGTAGAGGGTGGATCGTGGTAGACTTACTCCCTCTGCTGTTTCGTAATTGTCCAGAAGCCACTGGAGCTAAAAGAGGGAACATGCTTTTTAAACTCAACTACATTTACATCCTGGTCAACGAAATCCTCGGCTGACGATCAGTAAACGTATTGCTGCTGCGTGACAGCTTTGCAAAAGCTTCTACTGCAGTCAGTGATTTTAGAGTAACACTGACAAACAAAACAAGCCACAATAAAACAAAGCACTACACTAAAACCACATATAGAAAGAAAAAAAAAAAGAGGCAGAGCAGCAAGAGTGAGATTAGCAAAACTTAAGGTTAGCCGAGGGCATGCATTTAGAAAAGCAACTTACATGGCTGTTGAGCAGCGAGCTTCTCTGACTGGATAAACCCTCAGATTTTTGGAGAGTCTCAATCGCCATTTCAATCTGATAAACCACGAAGCACAGGTCAACAAAATGTAGGGGGGAGGGGTGTCAAAACCAAAGCAAGAAAACTAAAGAGCTGGATGTGTACACATTACTGGACACAAGCAAAAAATAAGAGTCTAGAGAAAGATCCCAAAGCAAGCCCCGCTAACCCCAAGCACAGCAGGTCTGTCGTTTAAGGAAAAGCTTTGCTTACCAGAGAAATGGTCAAATATAAGAAACAAAACATCAACTGAACCGTGTTGTAAATAACATGCAACCATTCAAGACTTAAGAAGCATAAATACACCAGTAACATGGCAATATTTCCTGCCCATTTCGTTTTTCACTGATGAAGATGAGCAACACTTATACAATACTGTACAAGACTTAAACTATCCCCAATTTCTTCATAAATTGCATTCAAGGTAAAATTTCATGTCATCTTTTAAAGTCATCTAGTTCTTTAGGCTTTCTGAAGGTTTTCTAAAGTTTTTTGTGAAATCAGGTTTCACTGCATGACTCAAAACTTTTGCACACAAATGTAAATCTAGTTTTGTGAAGGTGGTTGCACAATATAGATAAATACAGTAGTTCCTCGTTTATCGTGGGGGATCCATACCCTGAAGACCCACAATAAGTGAAAAACCACAAAGTAGGAATAGTGGTACAAGTATGGTAGTAAGTAGTAGTTTATTTTATTATATAAAAATAAATAAATAAATAAAATATAGATAGATATAGATAGCTATGAAGGTATTTTAAACCCTTCCCACACTCTTCCAATATTCTAAACGATGTTTCTAAACTATAAAGCTCTAAGAGTACAGAATATCATGATTTCAGCTCCCTGCCTCCTCTGCTCTTTACCACCTGCAAGTGCTTTTGGCCACGCCCACTTCTCCATTCTGCAGCTGAACAGCTGCAGCAGGAAGTTTATCCTGCAGCAGTATGGGCTGTACAAAGACGTAGGAGGAAGCTTTTTCTGCAGCTCTGGGCTGCACAAATGTGCAGCAGGTGCTAAATTATTTAAAATGATTTATTTAAAATAAGAGTTCCATGCCAATTGTGTGACTCATCCATCAATCAGCCAACTGTGGCAAGTGGCAGCACGACCGCTCAGTGGTTAGCACTGTTGTCTCACAGCAAGAAGGTCCTGGGTCCAATCCCCGGTTGGACCTGGGGTTTTTCTGTGTGGAGTTTGCATGTTGTTCTTATGCTTGCGTGGGTTTTCTCCGGGTACTCCAGTTTCCTCCCACAGACCAAATAAGCATGCATGCTAGGCTGCCTTCAGGCACAGGCCTCCCTTGCAAAAGAAATCTGTGGGATTTGCCTGGTTAAAGAAAGATTAATAATAATTGTGTGTCATGTCCAATCTTTTTTTTTTTTTTTAACTTTTTTTTAAACGTGATAGAGCGAATCTGCAATAAACAAACCTCGAAGCAGCGAGGGACTAATGTAGCTGCAAGCTGCTGCGTTTTTATTTATTTATTTATTTATTTATTAACTAAATGAGGTATAGAGCTAATATTAAATCTGAATATAAGATTATTTTTTTGTTTACATCTTTTGCCTTGACTGATGAACAGTTATAAAATATATCATTGCTGCAACAACTTTGTCTATAAAGCTTCAAAAGAAACAAATATCAAATATTAAGACCATCAGAGCATAGCTGTTCGGCTGTGGGTGTTACTTTGTCCAGTACAGAATATATAATAGAAGTGTGCACATTTGTAGAGCTTTGTTTCCCCGTTTATAATTTTTATTCCAGTTAGATTTTCACTACAAAAACAGGTTCAAGCATGAGAAGCCATGTCCACGTGTGCTTTGTGACTTACAGTGGCTGGGGAGGCTCGTGCGGTCTGGGTGGCAGGGTGTGGTCCAGAGTTGTCCATCAGGTAAGCCCCGGAACTGCTGCTGATTACCTGACCCCCCGCCAAACCCATGTTCATCCCTCCGGTGTTCCCTCCTCCATTGTTGGTCATGCCATGAGACGTCACCACAGTGGACACCTGCGATGAGCTGCCCTGCGTGTCGAAGTAACTCCCCCCACTGTTCTGGCTGTACAGCTGCGGCTCCGAGTACGAGTAGGTTCTTCTGTTCAGTAGAAAGGTGAGGGGTCAAAAAACTGCTAATGAGGATTATTTAAAATAACTTTTTTTGTTCTTTAATAATGCCGCACACTTCTTTGACCAAACTGAAAATAAAGCAGCACAGGATCCAAGCAGTGTTGGGCATTTGCACCAAACTGAACAGTAGATTAATTTAGTCTTCGTACCTATATTCAATACTCTGACATTGTCACATCACTGTACTTTATTAGCATTCCAAGCACACTGCAGTAAAGTAAAATATCAAGGCTGCTGCTGCATATAGAAGCAGCTGAAAATACCTCTCTTAACTCATACAAACAGTAGGCGCTGAAAATACCTCTCTTAACTCATACAAACAGTAGGCGGTATTTTCCAAACAACTGACAATCAGATTACTGAGAACTTTACCACGCTACAACAGTGTAGAATATATTAAAGAAACAAATTGTTAAAATTGACAGGACAGCCTCCCCACTGTCATCGTTTTAGAAGCTGAACCACACATGCAACTACTGTACATTCTACAAACTGAAGATAAATATAGTTTTCTGGAATAAAATGTTATCAGGAAATAACTGACATCTTCAGGTATCACAAGAGTGCATGTTTTAAAGGAGCTATATCCATCCATCCATTTTATTCCGCTTATCCGGGATGGGGTCACGGGGGCCTAAGTAGTAAGGTCCAGACGTCCCTCTCTCCAGCCACCTGGGGCACCTCTGGGGGAATCCCAAAGCGTTCCCAGGCCAGCCGAGAAACATATTCCCTCCAGCGTGTCCTGGGTCTTCCTCTGGGTCTCCTCCTGGTGGGACGTGTCCAGAACACCTCACCAGGGAGGCGTCCAGGAGGCATCCTAACCAGATGCCCAAGCCACCTCAACTGGCTCCTCGCGATGTGGAGAAGCAGCGGCTCTACTTTGAGTCCCTCCCAGATGACTGAGCTTCTCACCCTATAGGGAGAGTCCAGACACCCTGTGGAGAAAACTCTTTTCGGCCACCTGTATCCATGATCTTGTTCTTTCGGTCACAACCCAAAGCTCATGACCATAGATGAGAGTAGTTATGTAGATCGACCGGTAAATTGAGAGCTTCACCTTTTGACTCAGCTCTCTCTTCACCAGGACAGACCGACACAGCACCCGCTTCACTGCCAACGCTGCACCTATCAGCCTATCAATCTCACGCTCCATTTTTCCCTCATTTGTGAACAAGACCCAGAGACACTTAAACTCCTCCACTTGGGGCCCTCCTCCCCAATCCGGAGAGGGCACTCTACCCTTTATGGCTCAAGACCATGGCCTCGGATTTGGAGGAGCTGGTCCTCATCCCGGCCACGTCACACTCGGCTGCGAACCGCTCCAGAAAAAATTGTAGATCACGACCTGAAGAAGTCAATAGGACCACATCATCTGCAAAAAACTGAGAAGCGATCCTAAGGCCACCAAAGGGCAACCTTGGCGGAGTCCAACTCTCACTGGGGACGAGCCCAACTTACTGCCGGCAATGGGGACCAAGCTCTGACACCGGTCGTACAGGGACCTAACAGCCCGTATCAAAGAGCATGGTACACCATACTCCTATGGGGTACCAGGTATGGGGTATGAAATTAATGCAAAATGTAATTTTAATAATTATAAATGTTAAATTTAATACAAAGGACAACATACAAAATGCAAACCAGAAACTAACCATCATTAATGTTAACCATGTTTATTATTGTTGACAGCTCTGGACAAGAAAATGCCAGTTCTTCACCTTGTGGAGAAAAAGGGGCAGACATAATAAGATTTCTTCTTCTTTCTGCTCCTTTCATTTTATCCTATTTGTATTCTTGTATCTGATGAAACAGTTTTTTTTTATTGTTCTTTTAAAATGAATAAATAAACATCAAATCAAAAAAAATCAAATCAAAATAAAAAAGAAGTGTCACATCATTTCCCCTGGGTGCTTAAATAGCTGCCCACTGCTCCACCTAGTTATAACTCAAGTGTAATGTAATGCAGAGAACTATTTTCCTTATGGGAACACACAATAATGAGAACACATAACACGTTATTTTACTTTAATTTATCAAGATGTATGGCTCCCACTACTTATTTGGTCGAAATACCTGCTGCTATTTGTTTAAGGATTCTACGTTCTCCTCGAACCGTTGACCTGGAGAATCTCATCATCTGTTCTGAACAGAGTTGCATAAAACTGTTTTTATGGTTGTGGAGTCGTGCTGTTGTTTATCTTACAAAAACAACAACAAATAAACAATCCAGACTCCTGAAAACTTAAGATTTATCAAACTCAGCATCTTATAATTTGTGAGTATAGGTCAGAATAATGATGACGCTGAAGTTTCCAACTTTTAAAGCCAGACTTTCAAGTGATTTAATTAGTTTAGAGGTTGTGTGATTTGTTTGAGTCTAACGGGACCTGCAGCTCAAACGCTGAGACGATATCATTACTTTAAAAGTGATGCTTTTCAGGAGATGAATGTCTAATATGCCTGAAAGTAAATATATATTTCAATGCATCTTTCAACAGCTTGAACTGTAGAGTTGGATAAAAATGTCATTGAAACAAGTAATGCCAAGTGTTCATGTTTTACATTATTTGTGCATGTTAAAATGTAGATTGCAAGTGTGAAGTTTTTATTTTCTTGTTCACTGTAAAGAGCAACTTTTATGTTTCCTTCAGCAAAACTTCACCAGGACACCACGGAACAAGATCACAAGAATGATAATAAAAGGTAAAAAAAAAATAAAAAAATAAAAAAATCCATCATTACAGAAATGAACAGCAAGCACTGACAATAAATATATAGATTTACTTTAATTTATCTATTGATTTATACCCTTTCTCTGTTTGTCACATGTCTACACAGGTGTTGCATTAAATAATACAATGTGATAATACATTTGGAATTAGGTCTTGTTGTGGTGCTGTTGCCTGGTTTTATGTAACAGCGTATTCTTCTCTGAACATTATTAGTAATTAGGCCGAGGTAGCTCAGCAGGAAGCCATCTAAGTTCTCCACAATGGCAAAACAAAGCTATTTTTTCCTCTCTGAATTACCAGTATTACCTTCTCCTGGTATCACTGATGTGTAAAATATGTTTATCGTACAGTCCCTGGTCTGTTCTTCGTGTGTGCTATGGACTCAGTTTGGAGTCAAAAATTTATTGCAGCTTCATCTTTTTGTCATGTAAATCCGTCAGAGATTCAGGGAGATGTTTTTATGCACATATAGAGTCAAAGGAGGCTATAACAGCATCATTTAGACAATGAGAATAGACCTATGTATTCTGGATAAGAGGCACTTTAGTACTAATATTTATATGAAAGCGCTTTTTGTTTTGTTTTGTTTTAAAGCATTTATTTTTCACCAAAGGTACAAAAATACATTTTAATGCAATTTACTGTGGCTAAATGTTGTTGTATACTGTAGTCAGCACCAGCAAGGCAGTGATGAGATGCTTTTTTAATCTATAAAAAAAAAAAAAGGCCAAATCTTTGATAATGTGTAAACCTAAACACAGATGTGTTGGAAAAGTTGGGTTCTATAAGAGAAATTCCCAAGAGTTACCATGTCAGATTGTCAAAATGGGCAAAAATATCAAACTAATATGGTTGGCGTGTCTTATTTTCAAAACTGAGATTAGGGGGTCATACAAATACATTTACTTGACATAAATTAGGACAAAAAGGAAAACAAATAAACATTGTTGTTAAGATGCGTTTAATTTAACTGTAGATGTTTATTCATACTCTCTAAAAGTTTCATCAAAATCAGTTCTGAGATTCATGTAATATTTTGCTAACAGAGGAAATAATAATAATGTTGCTCCATCTTTGTCTTCTGTGATAGGATGAGCAAAAGAGGAAAAAAAAAAAGATGAAAAATAGCTGACACAGTTAGAAACAAATATGATGTTTTTTAAAATTCAAAAAACATTTCCTGATAAAAAAAAATGGATATTGGTGCATACATTTAGTTTATAATGGTCATATGATATTGCTGCATGTACAAAAATGTCAACATTTTCATTCCTCCATCCTTCAGCAGAACAGAAACACCTATCAGCTCTTGGAAACACATTTGAAACATTCTCCCAGAGGTCCCAGTATCTTGGCTCCATGACCATTCCTGTCAGGGTTTTCCCTTTGACTGAACAAATGCATCAGCTCGTGTCATGAGACCACATCCCTCCCAGCCAATAAGCAGCACCAGCAGCACAAGTGCTCCAGGAGATGTGGAAGGAAAATTGGAATCCTGACAAGTATGATTGACATGCGTATTTGTCCCAAGGTAGTCTTATTTGCAGAGATTTAAAGACGTCTGTAAAGCAGCATTCTGCCGAACGGAGACATTGTTCCTCCAGACTGGAAGCAGAACACTCCAATTCTGTCGCATGCAAATAATCTTTTGGGAGAAATGAATCCCTTTGAGCATAAAAATGACTTCAGCTTACACTTGATTTTGAGTCTGAAATAAATAATTTAACAGATGAAGCTACAGCTTTCATTTTCAGACAAGCTGTCCATGTTATGGACAATAATAATAATAATAAAAGACAAAAAAAATCAAAAGAAACCCTCAGTCCTTCCTGCTATCCCATGAGCAAACGAGGAGAGGGCTGCTCTGAATTCAATCTGGCTCCTTTGATGGACACAAAAGTGGATATGAGACTTGATGGTGAACCATAACCCACGGCTAATTCACAGCAACGGAAGGGGGAAAATGGTGAATTAAATTCTAACCACAAGTAAAATAGACTTTGACTTGAAAGTATTGGCGTGTAGCTGCAGCAGGGTGAGAGAAAAGGACAAATGTGTGAGAGAGAAGGAGGAGAATGTACATAGATTTCAAAGGCAGGATGAAATTGGCTGTGCCCATTAACTGCTCAAGAGGATTTTTTTTTCCTCTATATGCAAAAATGGAAGGAGTGTTATTACTCCGTCTATAGATCACTAGAAAAAGATCAAGCCCATCTATAATTCTTGGAATGAAAGGAGCCTCTATTCAGCCACAACAAATCAGTAATAAATCTTTTAAAACTGCTCTGAAAAGAAAATGATCACTTTAACCTGCACAGTAGGAGTTGAACCACAATATTCCAATATTTCCTGCTGAATACTCCCTTCTTGATAGCATTGCAGACATACTTCTAATTATCAAAACTAAAAATTGCCTTGCTGCGTTTCAGAAGTTTCACCTGAAGTGTGATGATGTTTCTACATGTTGAATAAATTTGCACCTCACCTACAGTTATGTTAATATTTTACTCCTGAAAAAAAATGTATTTTGCTTCCTCATGAGATTTTATTTGTAATAAACACAAACAAGTAGAAAAAGACTGACGCAAATGCAACTCATTCGTGCAAAGATTTAGTCTATAGCAGGAGCGATCCTAGAATCTGACCTTCAGGGGGTCTGGGAGTCCTCAACCAGAAAATATTGAATAAAGTAGATGCAATTTCCTGAACTATGGTGTATTTTAACAGGTTTTTAAACATCTACATTTACCTACATAAGTAAACACTTGATTCAATAACTATTTTTGAGAGCATAGCATAACAAGAAGTAGCACTAAGCTAGCAGCACACAATACAGACATGCTAGCTAAGATGCTACGGACACAGCGCTCCACTTTACATTACACAACCAACACTTCGTACAAAATCAGTTTTGTGTTAACTGATCATAACAAAAACTAAACGAATTCAACCAGAAGTTGCAACGTTTAAAACACACGCAGCACAACTAGCTTTAATTTAACCGTTAAGCATAAAATGTTATTTTCATTTACCCTTGATTTATACAGGTTGTCTCATTGAGCCATGAGAACTAATTTTCAAGAGAGACCTGTTCTGTTGATCTTGCACAAGACAGTGAGCTTGAAGTTTGTTTAGGATCAGTCTCAACTAGGAAAAACAACATAAAAAAAAAAAACAAAAAAAAAAAAACCTCAATGACAGTAGAATTGGCTGAATTATAACTACTTTGTATTACAGTGTTTTCTAAAGCCAGTTGTCTATTACAACATCTTGTATTGAGTCAAATCTAAAAGGCAATGAGTTGTTGACTCCAAAACTTGGTAGATGTTAACTCATTGAGTAGGTCCTGCACGTTTCTTTGGCCTTTGTTCAGTGATTCGTAGATTATTTTGCAAATGGGATGGACAACTGAACACACACACACAGCGCATTTCTCTAAAACTAATTTTTTAGATGTAGATGTGCACTGTGTTACATTCCAAGAACATTTCCGGTCTATAAAACGTGGCAAACTCGTTCTTTCACCTTTTAAGCTGCATGAGCACTCACTGATTCTGTATTACACTTGGCAATCAGCCTTATGTCTGACAATCAGCCAGGAGTGCCTTTTTGACATAAGAAGTCATTTCCTACTCCATGACTTCATCATAATATTGATCTATTGAGGTGGACAGGAGTATAGTGCAGCAGATCTACTGTCTAATAAATTATGTTCAAAGTTAGTACTTATGCATTAGGGCAGGAGAAACGGGCCTGTCTGGCAGCATGAATTAATCAGTAATCTTTCTGCTCCACGCTAAATTTCAGACCATTTTCAAACAAGAAATTAAACATGATTGCTCTTGCGGTAACAGAAATCTCATGGCTCTGCAATGTTTGTTAGCTAAATCAAGTGGAAAGAGGATAAACGCCAAGAAAACCCGGTCCACTCTCCTGACAGTGCAGGGGTTTTGCTGCTAATTAAAAAGTTTAATTCCACAACTGCAGCACCGAGAGGTGCGTCCGTCTGAGTCTTGGTGCTGTCTTATCAGGCTCATGCAGATTCTGCCACGTCAGGAAGCCATGGGACATTGCTGCGGCTCATGGGCCCAGCTGGAAGCGATGGCATCCTGCCTGCTCGGGGAACTGGCTCACCTTGTCCTTTTCCATCTTCTCATTGAGTGGAGTCTTGGGCTCCCAGTCAGGTGGCAGGAGTCAGGGGGGTTTAGCTGCCCCATGAAGCAGCCAAGAAAGAAGGGCTAAACATGGGATAAATGCCGGCTTTAGGCTTTCTGCTGCTTGGCTTAGCCATGGCTACACATGTCCATTAAACGGCGCCTGTCACAGAGTCCCGTCTATGAAGGCTAGATTCTCTGAACTCTGCTTAATCACGCACTGTTTCTTCAAGAACCCATATCAGCTAAATTAGTCATAACTCCGATGCCGCCTCCATGAAAACGCTTTCATATTTCAAGAAGAAATCATGCATTTCACACAAAAAAGATTCTTTCTGTGATAATGTGAGCAGAGTAATGAATGCATCATGTGACCTTGGCTGAGCCACAAGTTTTAGCTAAGAAGGATCAATTGATGAACTTGACATTGCAACTCATAGAAATAAGAAAAGTCCTTGGAAGTGGCATCGTTCTCTTTCTTGCTCTCTCTTTCTCTGACATCTTGTCACAAAAGCCGTGTCTGCTCATAAATAAAAGATGTTGGAAGCCATGAAAACAAAATAAAGTGTAGTAGTTCTTGAAACCCTCTGAAATAAAACCCAGAGTTTTCTGTAACTAATCACCACCGAGGCTGAACAGTATCGCTGACTCCTGACTTAGCTCAGGGATTCAGCACTGAAAGGGTAACAGCATCTCCTCCAAGATTTATGGGAACATCCCTTTGGCTCTTATTGCAATGGGGTTAAAGTGTCATTTTAATAACAGAGAGATATTAGAGCGTCCAAACCTCTGTAAAACTTTGGTTCTGCTTCGCAGGTTCCCATTTATCCAAGGTTTAAGTGTTGTTTTTTTTTTTTCCTTTTCCGTTTGATATACAAAACATAGGCTTATGTTGACCAATAAACTGGTGATCTATTCATTATAAAAGCATTTTTTTGGCAACATGGTATATTTGTAATTTTAACTAAATAAATATTCTTGCATGTTGTCCTACAGAATCTAAATATAACTAATTTTTACATGTTCTGTGGTTTTATTATTTTTCTTCTGGTACCTCTTACTTTTAAGTTCTTATAGTATTTTGTGGCAGTTGGTACAAAAATGTACTTTTACATACTGTTAGGGTGTGTACTAAGAAACTTTACGGGTGAAAAGTGCTGCACATCTTTTGGCATTTTTTTTCAAGTATTGTGAATAGTTTGTTCCAATACAAAGTGTGAATGAAAATATGATGACAGCTACATTTAAAATGCACTTTGTGTTGTTTTCTGTGATTACTGTATTTTCTGCCATACGTGCCGCACCGCCGTATAAGTCACATCAGTCCAACTATGTCTAATAAAGTGGAAAAAATAAAATAAATAAGTCGATTTGCTGTACAAGTCAAATTTATTATTCGTCACCACTGACATGTTGCATCACGACAGACAACTCGGAAATGTGGGCTGGTGGTGTGCCAAACATCGATTAGCTGCACAGGTATGCACAAAAGGACTTTAACAAGATTTTTACAAAAATAACACCTAAAATCAGTTATTTATTTGCTCGAAATTATAGCGAAGGTATGTGTTAGTAAATGCACTTAGTCAAATGAGCTGTATTTCAAAAGCCAATACATGGAAGCAGGAGTGTGCAGAGGGACGACTTGCTGCGCATTTCTTCAAAATTTAACAAAATAACCGCCTAAAAACAATTATTTGTTTGCTCGACATTGTCGTAAAGGTGTGTCTGAGTTGAACTTTTACTTAATAAATGCACTTCAATGGTCAAATCAGCTTAATTTCACTGAGATGGCAGAGCAAAGTGAAGCTGATTTGACAGTTACTCCAGCCATATCCTGGATCTGGACCAAGGTGGCAGACTATGGCAAGCCAATTGTGTCATTAATAGCCACTTTTACCTATTACATGACACAACGGCATGTCACACTACTTGAGGCATTTTGGTAACACATTTATTGTGCAGTGTATTTGTGAATCCTTGATTTTGCCCACAAATTGAGCTCATGCTTCAGCATTTACCATTTTAATTACAAAGTATATTTCTCAGCACAATAGCTCTGGACCTAGTCTGTTTAGTATGCAGAGAGCCATCCTTACACCTTGTGAACAGACTAATAAAGCTTCTCACACGTCGCTGATTGTCCGTCGCAGACACAACCGAACCTCTGCAGCTCAGAAACCTCCTGTCTTCTGTGCATTTCATTACGACCGTTTGTGCGTTTCATGTGGCATTAATCGGAAAGAGACAATCTGACACTTCTGTGTGTCAATTCTAATGATGGGAAAAGGCTGATACAGTCACTGGTATTTATTTATTTTTATTTATTTATATTTCAGCTTGTTCACATAAGGTTGAAGAAAAGTCAATTTTCCATTTTTGAATTTAAAATGTCACTTTTAAAATTGAAAACGGATCATTGCAAGTGAATATTTTCAGTTTTCTTGTTTGATAAATGGCTGTTTTTGACAGCAGTGGCAAGATTCTTGTTTTGGTTCATTATCATAAAACCTTATTAGCATTAACATTTAAGCAAACACAATTGTTTGACATTTTGTTAAAAAGATTGAAATACCAAACAGTCAGTCTCATCGATGCCATAAGTCCTTATTAAACTGGTGTAAGTAGTACAAATCTGTGCTGTGAAAGATCATCCACAGCAGGCGTACACCTTCGTGTGCGACTGATAATCAGTGACATTTTTTTAGCACAATTTAGGAGGCACTTTATCATTTCATTACTGTATAAACAGCACAGAACGGAGAGCTAGTAAAAAAAAATACTGTATTAATTGCCAAGCTTACTATTTCCCACTGCAGTGTGGGCATGTGCACAAATTTAGGACAAAGTCAGTAGGTTTTGAATCCTTAAAGTGATGACTCATTTTTTTATTAGAAATAAAGGCAAAGCTATGTTGATTGGCTATGGAAAATCCTCTGTGTGAAGAACTGAAGGCACTACTTGTGCAAGTAATTATATACAGTATATATATATATATATATATATATATATACAGTGGGG
>JARVLU010000528.1:18055123-18068222 GCA_031762415.1 Simpsonichthys santanae | reverse complement strand
CATATTCTAGTTTCAAACCCTAACATGTGGTTTTGTCTTTCTAGAAACCAGTTCAGGGTTGTTTGTAGTTTGTGACAGCTGGCATATTGAAATTGTTAGTTGTGAAAACTTACTATTCAGTCATTTTCTGCTCATCATCTGAACCAAAACAAAAGAAACAAACACACAAATAAAAAATATATATGGGCCCCCATGTTGACTCAAGCCCAGGGGCCCCCATCCTCCTAAATCCGGCCCTGGCTGTAGGTGCTGCAGTGAAGACAAACTGGTTTGATCAGTGAAGACAACCTTAAACCCACAGGCAGCCAAGACAACGTAAAACACACACATGCAGACAGAAGAGAAGAAAAAGATCCAAAGACACCAAGCAGTGCAAAGAGTGATAGAAAATCTAATCTAACAGGCGTGAATCGTGAGGGCGGGGACACCCTGGACAGGTCTCCAGTCCATCACAGGGACACATAGAGACAAACGAGACAACAACCATTCACTCTCTCACTCACACCTAGGGACAATTTAGAGTTACCAGTCAGCCTAACATGAATGTTTTAGTCTGTGGGAGGAAACTGGAATACCCGGAGAAAACCCATTCATGCACAGAGAGAACATGATGTTATCATCTCCACCCAGACCAGGATTTCAACCGGGGACCTGCTCGCTGCAAGGCAGCAGCTCTACACACCACCGTGCTGCCCACCACTAAATCAGTTTTTTCAATCCCTCATAACAATACTTCACAAATGCATCATGTCTTGCTCGAACAATTCATTATCATGTAATGCATTGAGTGTGGGATGGAGCTGTGATAGGGAACTGCCTGTGTGTCAAAGTAACCCAGTCCATGTGGATCTCTTGCCATTGGCCCAAGAGGTGGATGTGATGGTTGCTGAGGCTGGGTCATCGTTCTGGTAAGGAGGCTGTAGCCCTCTTTAATTCAATTTGTGATACTTTATTTCCATTGTATCTGTAAGTTTATCCCATCTTTCTGTGTTGTACCTCTCTAACTTCTCCAGGAGGATCACCATTCTTCTTTTTACTGTCTTCCTGTAATGCAGCTTCTGAGGTGAGCTTTTTTTTCAGCCTCTGTTGTCTGGTAGCCTATGAACCACCTCATATTTCCTCACACAGCTCAAAGTAAATTAGCACCACACGTCTTTGCCCACTCTGACATCCAGAGTCCGCATCACGCCTTTATTTTCCCCAGACTGCTTTCAGTTTGGACGTCACCTGGGTTTTTGCTATGGCGGTTTTCTCATGAGGGAAGTCTTCTCCATTTGCTCCCCCATTAGCCGGATACTGATTCCAAGTAATGCATACTTTGACTGGCATGATTCCCAGTCAATGTGTTCTTGAAATTTGGCGGTTTTATAAAACAGTCACCCTAAGCAACAGCTGAGCGTCGTCGTTTAGAAATATATTATTCTCTGCCATCTTGACGGTAGTAGTGGCTTTTGTGTAGAACTTTCTTAACGCATGCACACTTAGCACCAACTAGTGGCATGGTGGGAGAATTACATCTTTTCCACGTCTACCATCAATCCATCCATTTTTTTCTGCTTATCTGGGGTTGGGTCGTGGGGGTAGCAGCCTAAGTATGGAGGCCCATACTTTCCTCTCTCCCACCACTTGGGCCAGCTCCTCTGGAGGAATCCCAAGGCGTTTCCAGGTCAGCTGAGAAACAGTCTCTCCAGTGTGTCCTAGGTCATCCTCTGGGTCTCCTCCCATTGAGACATGTCCAGAACACCTCACCAGGGAGGCGTCCAGGAGGCATCCTAACCAGATGCCCAAGCCACCTCAACTGGCTCCTCTTGACGTGGAGAAGCAGCGGCTCTACTCTGGGTCCCTCTCAGGTGACTGAGCTTCTTACCCTACCTCTATGGGAGAGACCAGATACCCTGCGGAGAAAACTCATTTTGGCCGCTTGTATCCGTGATCTCATTCTTTTGGCCACAACCCAAAGCTCATGAACATAGATGAGGGTGGGAACGTAGATCGACTGGTAAACTGGGAGCTTCACCTTTTGACTCCGCTTTCTCTTCACCACGATAGACCGATACAGCACCCGCTTCACTGCTGATGCCGCACCTATACACCTATCAATCTCTAGTTCTATTTTTCCCTAATTTGTGAACAAGACCCCTATACTTGAACTCCTCCACTTGGGACAGGACCTCCTCCCTGACCCAGAGAGGGCACTCTACCCTTTTCCGGCTCAAGACCATGGCCTTGGATTTGGAGGAACAGATCCTCTAGACAGGAGCTATATTATGTTTACATGAGCCTTGTGCTCACCACCATCCACCAGCTCTCCTTATATAAACCAACTGTAGAAGTCACGGTGTCAACAAACGCAGCTTGAACCTATCATTTGTGTCCAACTCCAATCCAGACACCCAGGGGACCCCTTTCACAGCATCAGCAGCACTTAAAAATACATCAGTTCTGTCCTACTTCTGGTCATGTTCAGGTGACGGAGTACAATAAGGCAGATGACCGCAAGCTCCTCTGAGAAAAATAAAAAATAAAAGCTAAAATCCAACACAAAAGACAACTGTGCTCCCACAGCATCATGTGCTTGTGACATGAACGATCACATGAAGAGACTTGAGAGGAGAGGGAGACAACAGGCTGCAGGGATGGAGCTTTGACAGTTCTGGACTCACATGTTTCCGTTGGTGTAGACGCCACTGTTTTCCTCGACATACTGCACCTGTGCTGGGTAAACATGCTGGACCTGTTGAACAGTCTGGGCCTGGTAAAATAAATTGCAACTTTAAATTTTTTCATTCACTTTACTTAAATGTTATGTGTGCGTTCAGATCCAAAAGCCAGGAAGTACCTGCTGCTGGGTGGAGCCGGTAGGCTGGACAGGCACGGCGGTCTGAAGAGGGACAGTGGAGGTGGAGTCAGCGCCTGCTTCAGGGGTCTGCATGGCGCCTGAAACCCCCACCCCCCCAAAAAAACACACAGGTTATCAGTAGATGAATTATGGTCACAGCAAGAAAGCCAGCACAACTGTTAACCTGCTGGTCTCACGGGTGAATCAACTTTATTATCTCATAACCACATCATAAACGCAAAGCAGTATAAATCCAATATCCCTGCTAAATAAAGACATTAAACCAGAGAACAGTGTTTGTCTAATTAGCTAACTAAAAGTGGGCAAAAACCTTTATCCCATTGTACCGTTTTGGAACATCTGGTTAACCAGACCCCCCACAAAAGTGACATTACTCTCTAATTGCTAAACTCAAAATCAAACGTGATGCTTCACATGTTTCATGTCCAGAAATTCAGTAACTTTCCACAGTTTTGTGTGCTCAGGGCAGAAAACGCCACTAAATGAGAACCTAATCTTGGAATAACAGGAAGCATGAGGTGTCATCATAAACCCAATGTATGTTTTGCCCAAATCAATGCCACTAAAGCAGCTCTAGACCAATTGGACCTGAGCACCTGTTTCCACCCTGTGGTACTCGGTGTACTGAGAGCCTCATGCATCACTGACACATGGTCTTGTCTCCACATTTGCAGCCATAAAACAAGTTAATATTTAACAAACTCTAAATAGATGGGTGTTTTTCATTTGTCTGCCCGTCCCCACTTTTACAGGCTTAAAGCTGATTCTGACTGACAGCCCTGGAGGAAGAATAAAAACAAAAGGTTCCCAACAGCAGGATATATATTTTATGCATTTCTACCCCCTTTTTTAAATAACAAAATAATACAGGAGCAACTTTGTGTGCAGTATGTGATGTGCACGCTAAGCCTAAGCTAACTGAGCAAATTTAAAGAGAAGGGTGAAACTGAATGGAAAGGCTTGGCCTATGTTTTTGAGTTAACAACAGTGTGGCTATCATCACGTGCTGCATCCAGGGAAAGGCCAACTCCTCCCCATCACCGTTTCCATGAACAAGCCTCTCTTGGTTAATTAAGCTGGTACTCCTCAGAGCTTCAAATCACTCCAGGGACAGCTTGCCCCTTTCCATTACCTTCAAACTTGCACTGTCCCTTTTCTAAGCTTTCACTTTATTCCTATTGGGGGAGCTAAACCAAAACTGGGTGCACTGTCGGCAACAGCATCAAAGAGTCAGCACAGAAATAAACTGCACCTTTCTGTAAACGTTCAAGATGAAACCTTTTGATTTTAGGTCAAAAATGTGTTTAACACCTTTGGGAAGAGTGTCTGGAATCTAAACACCAGACGTCTGTTTAAAATAAGAAAATAATCACTGTTGTTCAGAATAAAAACGTGCAATCGTGCATTAAGAGAATCAGCCGGAGTACAAAACTTGGAAAAATGTCATGTGCTTGTCAACCTGTAGAGCTCAGCTACATCCTGAGCCAGAAAAAAAGGACTTGCAGAGAGTAAAGAATTTATATTTCACTTCTATTCCACAAAGCTGTTTGAAAGCTAAAGCAAATGGCCCCAACTGAGCCCACCTAATTGAGGAAAAGAGCCCCTGCATCACAGCATACCCTCATCGCCTCACCTCAGCCCCCTTCACAAAGACACACACATGCACACGTACACACACACACATCATTCAGGCACTCCCTTGTGGCCCACTTAAATGCTGTGCTCCACTGAGCAAGTGCAAACCCTACAAAGACACAGAGGAACAAAAGCCACCAAGGAGTGCAACATTTTTGCCCCGAGTTTTCTCTCCTCAGTTCCTCCCAGGCCACAAAACGCGAGGCGCACAAGGTTCACGGTTAAAAACGTCACAGACTGTGATTTGCCTCTGTAACAATCATGCCTGATAAAGTTGGGAGCGTAACGTGTGGAGTCAAGACATACATGCTAGTGAGCAGGAGTGATTACGGTACATCCATGAGAAAGTCTCTCTCTTTTTCCATCAGGTGGTAGGAAAACAGGTGGATGGAGATGCAATTGGGAGCCTAAGTAGTAGAGGGTATGCAAAGAGCAGTGTTTGTTTACGAAGGAGGGAGGGGGGGAGTTAAACGTACAAAGAAAAGTGAGAGTGACATTCATTGTAAGGACTAGTAATGTTGATTGTAATACTGGAAGAATGCTAATGATTTGAATCCGACAAGTTATTACAGCTATACTGAATTCTACTCTATTGCTGAACAGCCAGAAGGAAAAAAAAATCACATTTAAATAGATGTATTTCATTAATATTAGAGAAGGAAGGCTGTGGTGAATTACAAAACCAACATAAGCCAGGAAAATGGCAGACAGAATAACTGAATTAATCAACTCCACTTTAAGTGATTGGAAATGCAACAAGATCTAAGCAGCAGGTGGCATGGTACTATTTCTGCCCTTCTGGACTACAGGTAAGTGGTAACACGATCCGACGGTTGGCAGTTCCTAACGTCCAGCTTTGTTGACACGTGCGACCTAAATTAGGCGGTCTGTGTCAACAGATTTAAAATATTTTGGCCATTACCTGCATAATGCATACAAACTGAAGAGTTAGTGCGTTGATGCAGTTGGGATGAACGTGCTGCATCTAAACCGCCCTTATTTTTTTAATGTAAGCTACAACATAACTCTTTACTGCTGATTATTTCGATCATTTTTGTTGAGGGCAGATGAAGACGAATCAGGACATCTGGAGTCCCACAGCAGTGGAGGTGCACCTGCCCTCCCTCCCTCTTGCAACACACACACACACACACCTATTCTCTTTGCTAATAGGAATCAGTTGCTGCAGGTGAACAGGGGACCCAGTGAACCCAAGACCAAATGTGATGCAACACCGAGAAACCTGATTTAAAACTACTGTAGTTAAATAAACCCTAAACACATATTTATTATTCTGTTGGGAGGAAATCGGTTTTATTCACGTCCTTAAAATAAAATAATAATTTAAAAAAAAATCAGACTTTTATTTTTTAGGAAAAACATCATTATTAATCTAACACCAGAGGGGATATAGATTGACGTTTATCAGCCCAATTGTTAAAAATCAGCATAAATGATTCAGTAAAACCTAAACACATTTAAATGTAAATCCAGCAAAGGTTATTTTCTCCTGCAGAACTTAGCCCAGTGTTATCTCACAGCTTATCAGCCATCTGATGCCACAAAGAGGGCAGATGGAGAGCTAGCGAAGCTGCCTAAGACAAAAGGGAAAGTAATGGCTTAGCTATTGTCAACCAGTTAGAGTGGAAGGCTAGCGCTCACCACTTTCCCTTTGCTAAACTCACACGATTCAATAATTGAGTGTCCACAACTTGCAATATCATCATTAAAAATATAAATAAAAAGAAATAAAAAGAAATGGGGGGTACCAACAGGCATTGTGAGGGAGGCATCGCTCGCGTTAGCAACAGACACCTGCTCCAGCTGACCAGTTAGCAACGACTAGCCTCGGGCTCAGCTACTCAGCGCGGAAAGTTACAACTAATTTATAAACGTAAAAAACACGAATTTAAAACACGTTTTAGCCTCACGGCCCTCCTCGAGGCACGGCAGCTTGCTTCTGCTGGCGAGCAGGACCTCCTACGACAGTGGAGTTTCCACGGAGGAAGGTGGTGGCGGCGGTGGGGGAAACCTTTAGCAAGCAGGCTAACACGTTACAAAGAAACTAGTACCCCGGCTAATCCGCGGCGCCTTCATCCAGCGGCGGACAAAACGCACGAGCGAGAAGCGGCGACCGTTGCTCAGTAAAAACCGAACCGAGCCCGAAGAGGCGACGAAGCGAGCTGCGTTCAGGCTTAAAAAAAAAAACGATAAAAGAGTTGAGCCAAACCTGAGCCGTGGACTGGTTGATGAAGATGAGGATGGTGGAGGAGGTGGTAATGATGGAGCCAGAGGTTGTTGTTGGTGGGTTACAGTCGCCAGGACTACGGTGGCTATGGCGTTGCCTCACCGGGCAACAGTTGCTACAAAACTCATCGGGCAGCGCCGCAGCCTCCTCAACAGGCAGGTGGGAGGAGATCACACATGCACCTTCATATGACACGTTCACTCAAATGATCTTCTACTTGTGGTCTTCATCACGTCCTCAAGCGCTCAAACCTGTGGCTTCACCTTTTCCCATTTTTTTCCCCAGAGACTTTAGGAGCAGAATTCTTTTTTTTGATAAACATTGATTTGAAAGGAGATGAACTTAGCCTGCACTATTTATCTGCAAATTTTTTAAACAACTTTATTTATCCTAATTTCCTCCAAATAAATTATACAGGATTTATATTAAGAGGCATTAATGGTGCTTTAGCTGATATTATCAGGTCTTTAATTCACAGTGACAGCCTTTTTATATTTTATTTATTTAGTTTTTTTTTTATTCTTGAGGTGTTGGGGCATTTATGAATTTATATTACTGTATTTATATTTTAACAGTAAATAAAAGCGATATAGCTAAACATGTAATGAAACAGTCCAATATAGTATTTTTTTTATGTGTATGTGCGTTTATTTTATTTTATTTTTTCAGCTGTAGTGGAGGTTTGGACATGGTCTAGAGAACACTTACTTTCAATAGAAAAACTATATACTGTACAGTATATATATACAGCTAACAGACTGCTCAACTCCTCCCCTTACAGTAAAAATAGAGCCTTTTAAATCTGCGGTAAACTTATGTATATATATTTGCATCCACATATACGTATGTATGCTTAGATGTGTATGTATGTATGCATAGGACTGTTAAGATAACACATTTTGCTGGGCAATTAATTGTCTCAGAAATTATTGCGATAAATGATAATATTGTTTGAAATTTGACAATAATTAGTAATTATTGTCAAATTTAAGAAGAAATGTTGGTAATTTGTTTTGTGTGTAGTACCTTTTTTTGACCACCGGATGGCAGTATAAGACTGTTTGAACAGAAGGATGGATAGTGAGGGAGCGAGCCGTGTGTCTCGTTAAGAAAAATGAGAGGGAGGCCCCTTGACGTGACATGGGCTGTCTCTCTTCAGTTCTCCAAATGGTGGACGATCAGTGTGGTTTGAGCTCTTTAGCATTTTTCACACAAAGCTTTTATTTAAAAAAATCAGTAAACAAGTTCTCAACTTCTTTTTGCAGAGAAAAACAACTTTTTACACAGAAGCACGGGTTTCAACTGAGAATTTTGGAGCTTCGACAAGACAGAGGTTTTTTTCCGAGGTCGGCCTGTTAGCTTAGCTCGTAGCTTAGCTTCTTAGCTTAGCTGCTTTTAATGATTCAAAAACATGATTTTAGACGGTTAACATGGATTTTAAAGAGAAAAGGAGGAGTCAGTGAAGACACCAGAGTTGAGCCTTTTGTCGTCCAGTATCTTCAGTAGAAAGAGAGAGACATGAAGAAACGATAAAGCTGATCAATGAAAATGAGGTTAATAATTTAAATTTATCATGTGATTAATTGATTTATTGTTTATCGTGACAGGCCTAACTTAGAATGTTAACTCTGCCCATGAACCATATGTTTGGGCTGATAGAAAGCTGGAGGAGGAGCTGAGTGAGTCTGCAGCTGTCGGTCTAAGGATGGTCAGAATCTGAGAGCTGAACTGATAAGAGTATAAAAGCAAGTTGAGACGGCAGCTCGGGGCAGATTCTCATAACTGGTCTTCATGCGTGTACTTCCTGTGTAACCCGTCCTCAAAGTCTGTCCTTGCAAGTAGGTACGGTACCTGTTAAAAATCTTCTCCTGCTGTCGAGAATAAAGGCTGAAGGCTCAATCCTCCAGGTAGTTAACAACAAAAATATTAAATCATTTCATCTGGACCAGTTTCTTTTAGTGAGAAACTTTTCATTCCCCATCCAGAGGACTTCCTCAGGCCACGGCCTGCCAACCAAACCAGTCCCATAGGTAGCCTTCACTGCTGTGTTTCAAGTAGAGTTGCATTCGGGCCTAAAAAATCTGGCCCTAGCCCGTAGGTATTTTTTCCGAGTCCGACTTGACTAATTAATTGTAATTACAGACCCAAACCTGGAAAAAAAAAAAAAAAAAAAAAAAATTCTCATGCTTTTGTAAGCAAATCAGTTTGACATGATATTTTAAAAACGTAACAAAAGGAAGATATAAGATTTCTTGTTTCACCAAATGGATAATAACATACAAAATGAATAGCCTATAAAAAATCAACTGTAAAGACGGACTATTACACAGATGAACAAAAATATTTTGGAGCAAAATTATTTGGAAAAACATTGAACAAGTTTAATTGAACGCGCTGCTTGTTTCAGCTTTTGTAGCTTCAGATGCTGCAACTTCCTTCACCGCAGGGTGCGCGCGGCCGATGATCCAGTTGTCCATTTGAAGCTTAATGTGACTTTTTTTTTTTATCTATTCCAACCGCCGGTCAGACCTGAGCGTGCACCTGACACACATCCGCAGGTTTCACTGTGCTGCTGTGCAGAGTGAGTTCTCCTGTTTTTAGCTTTTAAGACTTTCCAGCTCCATTATGTCGCTTGTTGTTCTACATGTATAAACTCTGGTTTTCTAATGTTCTGGTGCTCGTGTTGACTTAACGTTAAGTTTGTGGCTTTGCAAAGGACCTTGTTTATCACTGAAAAGTCTGCATTGCTTTTATAAACACTTAAAGCTGCATGGACACATGTCAGGGAGCCGCTTTGGAGTATTTAACCTTTCGCATCATATTCTGCAGTTTGATTTCTCAGGTCTGATCTGTGTGACACACTCGTGCGCTTTTGTGTAGGAAACAGTGGTTGTACCAGCAAGGTGAAACTGCTCCTTCGGGCGATGTAAACGGAGGAGCAGGGTTTTCATTATATTTTAAGAGCCACCCTTGTTATGTTTTTACAGGCCAGTTTGCCACAATATAGCCTTTCTGCCCAGTCGGTGAATGGGAGCCATATGGAAACCACTGTACTGTACCGGAGCTGCCATTGTAGCAGCACAGACTGGGTATTGTACCGTTAAATTAAAGTAAAGGAAGAACAGAGGAAAAGTAAAGTGGACAAAAGGAAAATGGAAAGAATGAAGGAAAAGGAAAGAAAAATATTGAAAGATGTACAGTAGGAATAAATACAGTCTAGAAATGTGACAATTTGTGAAGCAGAACGGCATAAAAACAGAAATTATGCAATAAACAGAGACGCATCAATTTCTATGAATCATAATCAGCAGCATAAGAGATAAAACTTGTATTATGACTGTTTTTTTTAATGAAATATTTAGAGCAAAAACATTTTAGGTTAAGCCCTCTCTATGCAAAGCTCTTGCAAAGGGAAATGTGCGCCTCAAACTGTGCTGCCAAACAAACAGCGTCTTTGCTAGGCCAGTTTGTCCACATTCAAGAGTAATGCATTTATTTAGAGAAATAAACTGCCCATATGTAGGGAAAATACTGGAATAGCTAAGAGTGGGGGGGAGTGATGGAACAGAGGTTAGAGAAGGTGAGCCTGTGATTGGAAGGTCGACGGTTCAACTCACCGAATCGACAATATCAAAATGTGGGTGGGAAAAGTGAAACGTCCACATCTGCCTCCACCCTCATTTGCCCCACTCTGAGGCCCTTGAGCAAGGCCCTTAACCCTCACCATCTGCTCCCCCAGATGCCTTAGATATCAGCTCTCTGCTCCATTCAGAGGTCTGTGGTTGCATCAGGAAGGGTAACCAGCGTAAAAACAATTATCAAGACTTCATGCTAGTTAATTCTCTGTGGCAACACCTAAAGAAGGGAGCAGCCGAAAGCAGAAAAAAGAAATGCTGGAATGGCTAAGAGTGCCCAGTGTTTAAAGAGCAGCACAGTTTGACCTATGAAACATATTTATTTAATGTGTCTTAACTGAAGGAAATTATGTTTCCAGAGAAGGAAAAGCCCCGGATTATCAATAAAAATTAGAAGCGCCAATAAGTGACAAATTGTCTTTTGAAAAAGAACAGGGTCGAGGGTGAGGTTCTGCCTCAAGGGGAGAAGTTCAAGTATCTCAGGGTTTTGTTCATAAGTGAGGGAAGAATGGAGCCTGAGCTTGACAGACGGATTGGCGCAGCAGTGTTGTGGACTCTGTGCCGGTTCGTTGTGGTGAAGAGGGGTCTGAGCTGTAAGACAAAGCTCCCTGTTAACCAGTCGGTCTGTTCCTGCCCTCACCTGTGGTCATGAGCTCTGGGTATTGACCAAAAGAATGAGACCATGGATACAGGAGGCTGAAATGAGTTTCCTCTGCAGGGTAGCTGGACTCTCCCTTAGAGACAGGGTGAGAAGTTCAGTTATCAGGAGAGACTCAGAGAAGAACCGCTGCTCCTCCACATCAAGAGGAGCCAGTTGAGGTGATTCAGGCATCTGGTAAAGATGCTTCCTGGGCACCTCCCTATAGGGAGCTGCTTTAGGCATGTCCGATTGGGAGAAGACCCTGGAGAAAACTCAGAACATGCTGGAGAGACTGTCTCAGTTGGTCTGGGAACACCTTGGAGTCCTCCCAGAAGAGCTGGAAGAGGTGGCTGTGGAGAGAGATGTTTGGAGCTCCCTGCTCAAGATGCTGCTCCTGCGATCCAAACTCTGAACCAGTGGATGATGATGGATGGATGGATGGATGGATGGATGGATGGATGGATGGAACCCGTCTCAGTTTAATTTTCATAATCCAGGAGCTGCTCTTTTTACTTTGTGTTGGTGATTTTTTTATGTAAACTGCAAATTTCGTTCAGAGTTGGTGCGAATTTGTCTTTCAATGTTTCCATGCCAAGTGAAAAGTCTCAAACAGCCACAGCCCAGTCACTTATTTGAATTATGTTCACCTGAACAACAACAACAAAATTAAAACAAGTTGATTAAGGACACTGGTCAAAGCTTTGACTCAGAGAAGATCCTAGGACCAGGAGTCAGTCGTCCACTAAACCCATCCATGGCTGCAGGTTCCAGGCAAAGGGATTGAGTGAAGATGTGGTTCACATACATTCTAGAGCAGGAGTGTATTACAACTCTCAGTACTGAAGAACTAAAGCACCGAAAAATGGCAATAAATGGAAAAGTGGGGAGATGAAAAGCAGGAAAGCACTGAAGTTGAACCCTGCAGTGGTCTTGAAAGGAAAAAAAACTGACACTACTTTGATTTGAGCGATTACCAAATGGAGGTTGACACATGATTGGCAGGTAGATACTGTATGAAGTATATTTCATAAAGATCACACATATCAACTTTTTGTAACAAATACAAAAATCCCGTACTGTGTGCACATAATCGCATGCATTCATGCATGTAATGGCTTCTACGGTGCGTACACGCACAGTTTGATTGATGTGTAGAGGTATGTTGGCATTGTGAATGACTGCAGAAATGTGTCTGGATACCTTCTCTTTGTGAGCATTTAATCGCTCCGTCCAGAAAGAATTCAAAACCACGTTATTCATTAGCTGTCAGTCAGCTGGGTAGAGTTGGTCTTGAACTAAAAAGTCCTTCTTCCAGATGTGTTTTATTTTCTTATGCAGAAAAGAGTCGAGCTACAATTTGGCCGTCTACTGAATCATTCATAACACTCCTGCTGCTATGATGATGAACTCTGGGTAGTGACCGAAAGAACGAGATCATCAATACAGGCTGTTGAAATGAGTTTCCTCTGCTGGTAGCTGGACTCTCCTAAAGAGATACAGTGAGAAGTTCAGTCATCAGGAGAGACTGAGTAGAACCACCAGTTGAGGTGGTTCAGGCTTCTGGTAAGGACACTCCCTGGGCATATCCCTAGAGAGGTGCTTCAGGGATGTCTGACAGGGAGGAGACCCCAGGGAAGACCCAGGACACGCTGGAGAGACTGTCTCTCAGTCTCTATGTCCACTCTTATCTTCTTGTTCCTGTAAGGCTTTACGTCGTTTGCGTTTTGGTTTGTAACCAGTTCCTTGAGTTACCATGAATCCTCAGATTCATGATTTTATTCCAGCTGTAAACATCAGTGATCACTGGTTCAATCAGTGGTTAGATCAGTGGTTAGATCAGTAGTTGGATCAATGGTTAGATCAATGGTCAGATCAGTGGTTAGATCAGTAGTTGGATCAATGGTCAGATCAATGGTTAGATCAATGGTTAGATCAATGGTTAGATTAGACCTCGTTCAATGTATTAAATACAAAATATAAAGCACAATTATAGGAACAAAAGGTAAGCCTCCTTTTTGAGATCAGATTTTTTTAAATTAAATCACGAACAGCACAGTTCCAACCACGGCACACTGTATCCC
>JARVLU010000528.1:18036953-18047597 GCA_031762415.1 Simpsonichthys santanae | reverse complement strand
TGTGTGTGTGTGTGTGTGTGTGTGTGTGTGTGTGTGTGTGTGTGTGTGTGTGTGCGTGCGTGCGTGCGTGCGTGCGTATGTATGTATGTATGTATGTATGTATGTATGTATGTATGTATGTAACAATTCATTAAAGTTTTAAAAAAATTGAGGCATTTAATAATTTTCCTCTTCAAAAAAAATGACCAAATGCAAAACATATGATCTAATGGCAATTTAGAGTGTAGTTCTCCAAACAAAATACATATAGTGTTTTCAATATTTTATTTGTTTGGTGATTAGAAATAAAGTTTGTACTTCAAATGTTTCTTCCAGCAAACTTAAATAAAAACCTGAATTTACACATATGCACATGAATAGTCAGTGTTATATTAGCTGTGGATTATGCTTGTCGTTTGAATATTTACTCTATTTCTACTTAAAGAAATTATATTTCAATCTGAAATATCATCAGAAAATTATAGGTCCTACCATAATCTAGAAGACTAGATGCATAAAATATATATATATATTTTTTTATGCAGTATGCAAGTTAGGCATTTGTATTTTTAGTGAGAAATGTGACATGCAATCATTCCTTAAATCACAGGAAACATTTATTGTAGATTTATAGATGAAATAAACTAAGCATGCGGTAGACTTTATAAACTGTCTTAAAAAAATAACACACTTTGTACAGTGCATCCGGAAATTGTTCACAGCACTTCACTTTTTCCACATTTTGTTATGTTGCAGCTTCATTCCAAATTGTATTAAATTCATCTCTTTCTTCAAAATTCTACACACAAAATCTTATGACAATGTAAAAACAAAAGATTGAGATTTTTGAAATGTATTAAAAATAGGAAACTAAAATTTTATGTAAGTATTCACAGCCTTTGCTTTAAACTTTGTTGATCCACCTTTGACATCAATGACAGCTTCATCTTTTTGAATGATGCTTCAAGCTTAGCGCACCTATCTTTAGGCAGTTTTTCACCATTATTCTTTGGAGTACTGAACTTCTCAAACTCCATCAGTTTGTATGGGAGACATCTGTGCAGCCATTTTCAGATATCTCTAAAGAAGTTCAATTGGCTTCAAGTCTGGATTCTGGCTTGGCCACTCCAGAACATTCGCAGAGTGTTTCTGAAGCCACTCCTTTGAGATCTTGGCCATGTGCTTTGGGTCATTGTGCTGAAAAATGAACCGTCACCCCAGTCTGTCCACAGAGGAATGCTGTAGCTCTGACAGAGTAACCATCAGGTTCTTGGTCACCTCTACAACCAAGGCCCTTCTCCCCGATCAACTCGGTCAAAGTCATCATATCCACTGTGGTAATGAGAGAAAGCTAACGTCTCCCAGTAGGATGAAAACATCTTCCTTCTGATGAGAGAACATCAAGTGCCAACTAAGTTTGTTTAGACATTAGTTCATGAATCTGAATGCTTACCTAAATTTTAATGTTAAGAGCTAAGAACCTTGGTCCAAATTGAATCTATACTCCTCAAACTCTTAATATTTACGCCATTCACATTCTGAAATAATGCTATAGGCCATTCATCCATATTTCTCCCTGATCACTCAGTTTAGATGGCTGGTCAGCTCTAAGAGTCGTGGTGGTTCCCAAACTTCTTCCATTTATGAACAATGCAGGCCGCTGGGCTCAGTGGGACTTTCACAGAGGCAGAAATGTTTCTGTATCCTTTCCCAGATTTGTGTTTCAACACAATCCTGTGACACTCTACAGACCATTCCTTTGACTTCATGCTTGGTGTTTGTGCTCTGACATGCACTGTCGACTGTGGGACCTTATATAGACAGGTGTGTGCGTTTCCAAATCAAGTCCAATTGACTGAATTTACCACAGGTGAACTCCATTTAAATTATAGAAACACATCGTGGATATGCTCAGTGGAAACAGTATCTGAGCTCAACTTTGAGCCTCATGGCAAAGGCTGTGAACATTTACGTAAATGTGATTTCTTAGTTTTCTAATTTGAATAAATTTGCAAAAATCTAAAAAAAAAACAAAAAAAACATTTTCATCATTTGTAGATTTGTTTTATACAATTGGAATTAGGCTGTAACATAACAAAAGGTGAAAAAAGTGGAGCGCCGTGAATACTTTCCAGATGCACTGTATCTATGGTTACACAAACCTGAAGTGAAAGAGCATTTATCACACATGTACGACAATCCTAATTTTAACACTGAAAAAAAAAAAAAAAAAAAAAAAAAACTTTCCAAAGAAGTGGCTCTCAACATGAAAACAAACCAAATAAATGCATGTTTTTAAAATTCTTTTTCGGTGTCTGTGTTAACCAAATGACATGCGGAAACCAACAAACCGTGTTGCTGCATATTTCCTTCTGACTGCATCCACAACTTTAATTAAATGTAATGATCATCTGTGTACAGTTAACTTGCCGAGCAAACTGAGTGGGATGTAAAGTCAGTCAGTGAACTAATTAGAATGACTGAATTAAAACAAACTGTGGCGTGTTAGAGAGGCTTGTTAGAGGTTAAGGAAGTGGGACTTGCTTTTGAAGTTAAGTTTTTGAAATTAAGTGGCTTAGTGTAGTCTTTTAAAAACTACAGCTCAGAGACTGTCGATCCGCCTTTATGGTTCTTCAAAGTACGTAAAAAAAAATTACAAGCTGTGTCACTTGCCCTCTTTCGTAGCTGCCGCTCTTTAGTAGAATGGGACTTCATGTGTTTCCTTAATGAACTGGGATCGGTGTAGCGTTTTACACAGCCTGGCACCTGGCATACGTATGGTTTCTGCACGACCACAGCAACATAAGCACATATGAGTCCTGCACTCATCCAAAAGGATCAAAATAGCATTCATAATTATCTATATGCTTGGGCTGCTACTCACTGTGTCCAGGTGTGTGCGCTGGTGTTTAGCTCTGTCGCTTGAGTTGCTAAAGGCCTTGTGGCATCCGGGGTGCTGACACAGATAGGGCTTCTCGCCTGTGTGGCTGCGCAGGTGAATCTTTAGATTTTCGAGCCGAGAGAAAGCCTTGTTGCAGCCTTCAAACTGTAAACAGCATATAAACACGGTTGAAGCTGGATGGGGGTCAAAGTTTAGCACTTTTCCAAATATAAGCTTAATTAAACATTCTCTCTCCCCTCAGATCACTTCAAGGATATTTTTAGTATAAAATAGACAAGTATATATATTTTTGCAGTGTATATTCATGTGATGTTTGCTTCAAAATTTTAAAAACAAAACATTGTGGGAAGGAATGAAAGAGGAAGTATAGAAACATTTCTGAGTAGCTAACCGTGTCATTTAGCTGACATGAATGTGCTGTCACACAGATATATCATTACAGTGACTTATACTGAAACGGCTCAAAGAGAAAATTATACGAGTCAATGTTTAAAGCTTTTGAAAGGCTCTTGTTTTTTTACAATGCTGCTGTTTTTTAATAATTTTGCACCACACAAATTTTCGATTGGACTTGAACATGCTGTGACCAGCAGGGGTCAGTATTTAAACATGCATGCTGCTTTGGGTTTTCAGCCTTTTGTCTGGCATCACCTTGGCACCAATCAGTTACTCAATGAAGTCACTTTCAGTAAACCATCTAGAACAGATTCATGATACTCAGTCAACAAAACAGCATGTTGCAGGATCTTGCGACCTGTGACTTCACCGCCGAAACATCTAAATCATTCAAGTTCATTTTATTTCAAGAGTCTAGAACCACATTTCTCTCCCTAGGGGGTTGGAGAGTGTAGTGGAGGAGGGTGTTTGGTATGCCCTGACTAAGCCTCATGGACAATGTCTAATATTGTTATTTTTCTTCCAAGACTGAATTCCTCTCATACTACCTCTTAGTCATAACTGCCAAAACCAAATGAACTTCCACAACTCCTCCAAAAGTAGAAATATTATCCGTTCTTTTCCAATACAAGTTATTTCCTGTCAAGATAGCTCAGATGAGCTCATCTTGTTTGTGCAGTTGGACTTGAAAAAAGATCCTTACGTTTTATTTTCCAATGTTTTTTCAATAAATATTAAATGGAAGTGGAGTGGAGAAAATTCTTAATTTTTTTGTGCAAATCAAGTTGATGAAATTGAAAATACAAAAATGACAAAACTGAGAAATGTTTCATGTATTTTCTTTTCAGTCATGAGAGAATTGGTGTACTCTTTTAAATTCAGATAAGTTAAACTCTTCCTTATGCAGAGCAAGAACATAACGAGTGTAAGGAAAAGGGTTAAATAAAGGTTGAACAAATAAAGCCACTTGATTGTTAAAAAAAAAAAAAAAAAATAAAAAAAAAATAAAGAACTGAACAAGATTAAAAAAAAATCTCTTAGCATCAAACTGGCCAGACAAATGAGAATCAACATGAAGCTAAAATGCTGGCAGGACACCAGGCTGGTCCAGAGGTGGGTTCTCTCTGCGTCTCCGTGTCACTAAGCTCTCGTGAAGACGGCTTTTAGTGTGTCACAAGGATCGGTTGGCTGGCCTGAATGGGAAAGCAGTGTGGCTCTTCAATCTTACAGCCAACGTCTGACAGGTCCTGGCAGGTCCTCACGCCCCAGCTGAACACTGACAGCAGCAAACTCAGCCCAGTGCCCAGTTCCCACTCTGAGGTCTGCTCACTCTGAATCCCAATATATAACATACATGGGTGTGTTTTCATTTTACCGAATAATTGCCAAATTTAACATTGCAACAAGTATCAAGAAAAATGAATACACTTGCAATAACTGTACCCCGATAATGAAAACAAGTGGAGCCATCTTTCCCATTAACATGCACTCATCCATTTTCTTTACTCACGTTTTCCTTTCCAGGTCAAATGTATCTGGTACCTATCTCCAGAGGTCATTGTGTAAGAGGCAGGGTACTGCCAAGATAGGCTGCAAGTCCATCACAGATACACTAATATAGCCTGATTGTTTTAAATACATAAATAAAATGTTTATTATTTATATAATTAATAATTAAAAAATAATCAATTTGTTTTCAGGATTGACAAGTCCAGGCAAAAGTGCAGTAACTCACATTATCTTTCTCTCTTTATTGAAAGTCTTGCTTATTTCACCAAAATTACATCAAACAACCATATCACCCATTGCAAAAATCTTTCCACCAATTTTCTACTTCTGCTTTGTTCTCACCTGATGAAAACCCACATAAAAATAAGGAAAACGTGCAAATTCTATAGAGAAAGACCTGTACACCAGAGATTTGAACCTCAGATCCCCACTGGGAGGTGACAGTACTGACTACAACACCACCAATGTGGCAAACAATTGTGGAAGATAACATTGACTACAAGAACCAAAATGGCCACAATAGTCAAGTTACTAGTTCCTGTGAAAAAGCCAACTGCAATCCATACAAACAATGAAAGGTGATTCATATATTTAGAACTTGTCCATAAATCTCAAATTGCATCACATACGGTACTTTAAAATTTAAATAGGGACAATATGTGCTCTTAAAAGCTTAGTCTGTTTAAACAATTAAGAAGTTGTTAAATTGTCTGTAAACAGGTACAAGTTTAGGCTTGTCCCATGTTTCCACTGTGCAACCTCATTGTTGTGCAACTGGTTGGAGAATTTCACGTCAAAATAACTATTTATCCGACTAATATCTTTGGAGGAAAAAAATGGCCTTTACATTCCAAATGTTTCCATCCATTTTCACATTTTAACATGCAAATTAGAGCAATCACGTTATACTTACTAAAAAGTTTGATGTAAATATGGGCAGAGTCTTAAACATTAGCATATGGCTAATCCTGACTTGAAATTGTGATCCCAGTCCAAAGACTTGAGGGAATTATGTAACGTTTTCTTTCTACACACAATATTTTTACAGGGCTACAAACACATGTATAAGTTCTTGATTTTAGTAATAAGATGTGACCATAAATCTTCTATAATTACTGAGAACATGGAAACATCCAAAAATGGCAGCACCATGGCAACAGAGCTGACTTCAGCTAATAAGTAAGTATACTGGAGCAGAAGGTCAGCGGCAGGTATGCATGATATTAATAATTAACTTGTTGAAAGCACCAACATGAAGCGTGTTTGGCCAATGGTTTGTTAATTACTCACCCAAGCCCTAAATGTTTTCACAGTGGGAAAGAGGAACAGACAGAATTTAATATGGTCTATGAATATTCTGCAGTGCTGATGGTTGCATGGGCCTGTGGGGGCAATGTATGTCTTTTTTTTTTTTTTTTTAACTTTTTTCCTGAAGTGCTTAAAAATAAACTAGTTTGAACCTAAACTGTTGTCAACTTTTCATTACAAATTAAATATTATGGAGTGAAAACTAAATCACCAAGATAAATGGTGGGGATAATATTATGGCAACTGCAACAGAAATCTTCTCTCATCCCCAAACCAGAGGAAACATCCATCCATTTTCTACCGCTTATCTGTAATTGGGTCACAGAGGCAACAGTTTCAGGAAAAAAAAAAACTAAGATATCCCTCTCCCCAGCGACACTTTGCTTGTTCTGTGGGACCTCAAGACATTCCCAGACCAGAGAAGATGCACAATCCCTCCAGCAACATATGGGTCTTCCCTGGGGCTTCCTACCAGTGGGACGTGCCTGGAAAACCTCTAAAGGGAGGTGCCCAGGAGGTATCCTAATCAGATGCCCAGAAATCTGAACTCCACCTGAGGCAGGACCATTCCAGTCAAGAACCATGGCCTCAGAATTTGAGGAGCTGACTCTCATCCCAGCTGTTTCACAGTAGCTGCAAATCACCCCAGTGCATTCTGAAGGTCTTGGACTAAAGATGCCAACAGAACCACATCAACCACATAAAGCTGAGACGAGACCCTGAGGTTCCCAAACCAAACACCCTCCTCTCCATGACCGCAACTTGAGATCATGTCCATGACACCATATACAAGACTGGAGACAAGAGACAGCCCTGATGGGGTCCAACCCGCATTGGAAATGTGTTCAACTTTTTTCCAATAATGCAGACACAGCTCCTGCTTTGGTCATACAGGGACTGCATAGCTCTTAAAAGCTACCCAGGAAACCCATATTCCCACAGCAACCCCACAAAATACTTTGAGGACTACAGTGTTAAGCCTTCTCCAGGTCCATGAAACGCAAGTAGACAGAAGAGGCAAATTCCCATGACACCCTCAGGAACTCTGCAAGGGTGAAGATCTCGTTCAATATTCCAAGACCAGGATGAAAACCACACTGCTACTTCTGCATCTGAGGTCCAACAATTGGTTGGAGTATCCCTTCCAACACCCTAGAGTAAACTTTCCCAGGGATGGTGAGAAGTATGATTCCACAATAATTGGAACACACTCTCCAGTCACCCTTTTTTAAAAATGGGAACCACCACCCGGGTCTGTCACTCCACAGGCATTGTCCCAGTCCTCCATGAAACTTTGACGAAATGTGTCAACCATGACAGCCCCACAACATTGAGAGCCTCTGCATCTCAGGGCAATGCGTCCACCCCTGGCGCCCAACACTGATGAGCTTTTTGACTACCTCGATGACCCCTGCCATGGTAATGGGCTCATCTTCCCCCAAGTCCTCAGACTCTGCCTCTTGAAAGATGGAAAGGTTGAATAAATTTAAAATGTGTTATTTGCAAAGTTTTCAGATGTCTATGTAATGCAGGTCCATCCTGTGAGTTATGTGTGAATGATTCTTGGGCCAGTTAAGTGATGTTACAAACAAAAACCACACACCGCTGAAAAAGGTAAGGAGCTGAACTAAAGTACACAAGCAATCAGATTTAAAAAAAAAAAAAAAAAAAAAACTAAATTAAAACAACAGAAGTTAAAAAAAATGTTGAAACACCTTCAGAAAGCTCAGAGGGACATTGATCAAATTCTTTAAAAGAACACAATAAAGTGTGATTACTTGAAAGAAGACGATACAAAGAAATGAGAAATGATGCCAGAGTTTGCACAGTATTATAAAAGTGGCTGGATATAGGTTTGACTTTTTTTTTTAAGTTCCAGTATTAACATTCATCCAAGCTCTAGAAGTCAAGGTGACTGGCATTATTTAACCAAACATGCTCTAACATGCAAACAATGTCAAGGTGAATAAATATATTACCTTTGCTTAATAAGCTGCACTTTAACTGTTATATTCAGTATAAAAATACAAGTTTTAATTTAAATCTTTTCACCTGAATTGTAGGAACCAATCTACAGTGTCATTTTAAATTTAAATCCACTCTCTCTCTCTCTTTCTTTCTCTCTTTTTGACCAAAGAAGCAAATGTGTACAGAACTGAAATAAGGGGCATCACCTTTACAAAACAACAGCCACGTTTTGCCAGACAGAGGCCTGTTGAAGCTATGGCTGCGCTAAAGCACCAATAGCTTCTAAAGGCTCATTGTGCCATGCCAAATCTAAAGTGCTAGACCTCCTTTGTGCTTGTTTAATAATATAATGGAGTTAACTCCAATGTCAGCCACAGAACTTTGATAACTGATCCATGGTTTAAGTTAAAGAGAAAATAAGAGCTAAACTTCGGCTTAATGACATTACTCAAGAATGTATTTACCCTGGTAAAGGCTTTTTTGGTAGCCCAAAGGTATAAACTATTCACCTGTACTGTTGCTTTGAATGACACAGTTTCAAACTGAGCTCCATTATTTATGATGCTTCTGCTTTGAAAGCTTTTAGTCATTTATTTCACATATGATTTGAAAGAATATTAATCTGAGAGGAAATCGTGCTAGGTATGCAGAGCATTCAACAAGGAAACATGCTACAAGGATTTTTTTTAATAAATGAAAGAAGTATGAAATCAGAAAGATGAGTTGTAATAATGTATACAAGGTATACCGCGCATTTGTTGGGTTTCTCTCCTGAATGGACCCTCATGTGGATAAGGAGTTTGTATCGGGCGTTAAACGGCTTTAGGTTGCGTGGACATCCTACCCAGAAGCATGTGAACTCCTCAGCCTTCTGCTGGTCTACATGTATCTTCTCTATGTGCCTTACCAGCGCCTCCTTTTGGTCATAAACTGCATTGCAGTCCATCCACCCGCAACAATGGGTGCCATAGTCCTCCACCTCACCTTCCTCCTCTTCCAGCATTGGAATTTGGGGTAAAAATCCAACTGAATGTCTGTGAGGAAGCATGGACACCTGCATGGAAGGGTCTTGAGAAGGTGCCTTTTTCCAGTGATGTCTGGAGAGTTTTATGTGTTGGTGCGAGTGATAAGGTGGTGGAGGTCTTTGTGGAATAGCATCTTCTTGGACAGCTGTCAACAGAGCTGCTGGCTCTGACTGTACTGGCGGCAGAGTATTGCTGATGGCTTGGCTGCAGCTGTTGGAAGTTGTCTCCAGTATCCCCACGTCTTCTGGAAGGCACTGCTGCGCAACCATCATGTTAGCCATCTGGCCCTCCAAATCCCCTCCCTCTTCAAGCATCTGCATACGGGCACACTCTGACTGTGGTGCCAGAGCTTGTGAAGAGCTCCACATGCCGTAGGAATGGCTGTGGGGTATGCAACGACCTCTCACCCCCAAGAAATGACCATATCCCTCAGACTGAACAGGTGAGAGTGTGAAGTGGGAGGATGGAGAGCTGCGGGAACCATTGATGTAAGCCACAAGTGAGGTTGGCGAGGTGCGTATAATAGCATTAAAATCGATACCCATGACATCTGATAACGGTGACATGGAGAGAGCTCTCTTCTTTGCATGGGATTGTCTGGGGCTTCCAGCCTCTCCTGCAAAGAGGTATGAGGGCAAGGAGGCAGAGGTGCTTGTAGCACCTGATATGGTCGTGCCCGACATGGCTGTGCCAGGGGACAGGCTGAACTGTTCGCCGCCCTCACTAGCCTGGGTAGAGTTGTGAGGTAATCCCAAGGGAGGAAGCACACGGTAACCATATGGCCAGTCATGTTTGCCACTAAAAACTGACTGTGTTTCGAACAGGCTGAGGGTAGTGGATGCCAGAGATTCTCTGGACAGCAAGGACCTGAAAAATACTGGTTTTAGTAACAATGTTTGTGAACTTATCATCAAATAGACTTACTGGCAGTACTCACCTGACGTCCGTTGGCATACTATGACATGATGGGGGTTGAGGCAATGCAGGATAAGGTTGGCCTGAGGGAACACTGATGGAGCTACTGGTCACTGTTAGGTTAACACCCGTTGCCTGACCACATACATCCAGTGGTGACCCAGAGACTGTAAAATCTGATTAACACAAAACAAAATTTATTTGTTAAGAAGTTACGCAGGAAAGAAATGACGTCCGTTCCTGTGTTGTGAACCTGAATGCAAAGTGATGAGGACAGTGACTCCATATTGTATTCAAAATTAGCACATTTCAAGTTGCTAAAGCATTTTTCCTAACTGAAGGCTTAGCATGGTTTACCGGTGTCAAACTATGTGATAATATTCCTAAAAGAGGAACTTAACCCACTCTGAAAACGATAGCTCCGCCCCAAGACAAGATTTAAAAGATGCAAAGTATGTTCCAAGAGTATGTTCTCTGCGGGGGAGGGGCTCACTTTTATACTCGCAGCAGAGGCTGTGACAACAGAATACCCAGACATGTCAAAGTGACCAGTCGTTGACCAATAGGAAAATTAGACTGCAATACCACTGTTCAACCCATAGAGGGATAGACTGCAATACCACTGTTCAACCCATAGAGGGA
>JARVLU010000528.1:17996517-18015802 GCA_031762415.1 Simpsonichthys santanae | reverse complement strand
TTGCTGCTGATCTGTTTCATATTGCTGCTGATCTGTTTCATGTTGCTGCTGATCTGTTTCATGTTGCTGTGTTCATCCATGCACATCTGCTCACACAGACTCATGTTCTTGCTACTTTTTGGCATATTGTTTTTATGCTAATAGTGCTTAGTGTATTCTTAATTGATGTTTTTCTTAGTTCATATCTTAGATCTTGTTACTCTTTTTCTTTTACATTTTATAGTTGCATGTAACTGGGACCCTGTGTACATAATTTTGTTCCACCACATGTACAACATGTGGTGCGTATGACAAATAAATCTCTCTGACTCTGAGATGCACCTTTGTGCTATTAAGTCAGGTAGTAAGAGAGGCAAAATGGTTGACGTGAACATTAGTTATCTAGTTTGAATTGGAAAACTAATGAACCCAATTAAAAAGGTAAGCTGGCTTTGCAGCTCAATAATGTGATGAAGTATGAAGATATGACATATGCTCTGTGTGACCAACCAGTCACTGATCAAACCATAACATACAGATTTCCTATCACGGGAAGGTTGATGATGATACGCAGCAACTTTGTGCTTACTTTAAAGGAATTGTAAACCACAAAGAGTATTGCTAAACTGAGTTAACTTGTCATGTTTCGAAAGCAGTGCAAGGCAGACAATATGTTTTGCCCCACCTTCAACTCTGCTCTGTGCTTCTTTTGGCTCTGCGACGCTCACTCGTTTTATGCAGGAGAAAACCGGCTCCCCCGTTGATTTGTGAACAACCACAGGCCAAATAAAGACAGACTGGTCTTTGTGGCCATTTTGTGAAAATATTTGTGAACATACCTTGTGTGTGAATGGGTGAATGTGACATGTGCGCTATATGAATGCAGTTCATTTACCATTTTAGTAATCAATTAATTACTTATAAATTACAGCAATTAATACGTTTTTTTTCTCTTCATGCTACTATTTTAGTAATAATAATCTGATTGTACACATAAATGTTCTAAAGATAAGATGTGGCCAAATAAATCACAGTCAGCTTCATATGTGGAAAATAACTCTGAAGTATTATATTTCTGTAAGTTTTAATTTACTGCGAGTCAGAAAGATTTGGATTACAACATAACTGTGATACTAAAACTTACTGTTATACATTTATTAAATAATTATTGTGGCAGTGTTAATGGTTGGGCCAATAATACAATTGTTCAATGTTAATAGGAAAAGAAGAAGCAGATGGTAGTTTCCCAATAGTTCCAATTTATACTTTATTCCGTACTTCAAAATAGTTACAATTGGCAATATTTGTTACTCAGTTTACAAATTTAAATAACCAAAAAAAAAAAAAAAAAGCTGTGAAATTGACACAGCGGGTTAAAATTTAATAGCTTTCCTACCCAATTTCTAGGTGTCAGTGGAGTTTAGCCATTCATAATCAATTCAACACTTAATTTCAGAAGAGGTATAGGTAATAATTTAGTGTTTATCAAGATTTATATATTTTTGGGTGGATAAACAATCAAAGTACACATCCAGTGTAGCTACACGTCTATGCTGTAGGCTGGATTTCCTTTTTTTTTTTTCAAGAGTGTTTGCTTTTGTTTAGCTTTTCCTTGTGTTGTTTCTCAATCAGTTTTACCCACTTTGTACTAGGGGTGCACCGACTGCAGTTTTCTGGCTGATCACCGATTTCTAAAAAGTCTGACCTGCCGATTCCAATTTTGGCCGATACCAATTTTGTTTTATAAGCAACACTGTCAGGTGTTATAAGGTCACAATGCACCTTCAATTTTCCAATCTTATTTTATTGAAAAACATACCATTGAACAATATCCTAGAAACAATACAAACTTGTTTTAACTGGCCATGAGGTAGTGCTCTGAAATATATAAGAAGTTCAGACAATTGTTAAAACAAGCAAACAAACAAAAAATCTGTAAAATCGGGTTCTTATTTAAGTATCGGCCAATTTTCGATTTCCCAAAATTAAGGAAATAGGGGACGATTTATCGGTGAACCCCTACTTTGTACGTAATGAACTAAACATTTTTAATCCTTTATCGTTTAATGTTGACGATGCCTTGTAAATGGTCTTGAAATTTATTTTCATGTTCTTGTGGAAAGTTGTAAGAGCAGCACACAATCACACTCATTTAAAGCTGTAAATATGAAAAGAAGGGCGGTTTGGAGTGTGACAAAGATGTTGTGGATGGGATGAATTTTCCACATGTCCCGTCACACAGTTTACATGGAATACATGAGCTTTATACCACGTTTTTTTCAACATATCCCCATGTGGGTGAACAAGTTTTGTAGCAATAGATTCACATTGTGCAGGAGCCTAAAAGAAGCCCAGGCAGAAACACACAAATGAGCTCTGACTCATGGGAACAGCGCTTGCTGTAAACTTCAGTGCTTCTCAGACATTATTGGGACAGCAACATACTACTGCATGTAGGTATGTTTCTGTGCACAAGTGCATATTGCTTCATGGTTGTATACTTATTTAGGTGGGTCTTTGCTAGTGTCCATGGGAATGACACAACAGTGTAAACCAAAGTAGCTCATAAAAACAAGCAACTTCTACAGCACATACCGTACTGCTAATTCTATTGCATGATAAAGGAGAGGAAGTAACTGTGTACTCTGCCTGTTTGTAATTGTGTAATTGTGTAAAATACAGACTAAAAAAACCAAATTGCCAAGTTAATATGAAGGACTGATTAAAATGGTTTGATTGCATTTTGGTTTTGGATGCACAAAAACAACTAAATCCCTTAGATTGGTTCTTACCTTCCTGTTAAATTGTTGTAAAATTCTATATGTGATCAGCAACCAACAAATATTTTCTACATTTTACCCCGATGGTTTGCACGGCCTCTGAAAGGCCTGGCCGTTGGGATTTCCCACAATGCTTGTAGTCAGAGGGAGACGTCCTCTCAGCATGAGCAAAGGAGGAATGTGGCCTGAGTGTGGGAGCAACTCTGTGGGCAGAGGGAGGGAGTCACGGACCAGAGACCACTGTCAAGGGAAAGGAGGAAATAAGGGGTCTGCACGGAGGGCAGAAGAGTTGCTTTTAAGCAACTGCTGTTTCTGTTTGACAAAAATGTTTGTTTGTGTGTCATTAGCTTAAAGTAAAGTATTAATCCAGCCTTAATTTACTTTTTACTCAGTCTTCTTGGTTTCAAAATGTTTAACTAGTACACAACTTGACATTGACCTAAAAGAAGCAATCTATTAAAAACAATTGATGTAAAAATATTTATCCTGTCTGAATTTGGACTTCTGAATAATTAACTGACCTCTGTTAATCCAAAGAAAGAGCCAGTAATTGACAGTTTGATGCACCACCTGTGGTGAATAATATGACATTGTTTGAACGTTTTGTGTATTTACCATTTTTCTTTTGCCTCAGAAAAATGTTTCATATTGACCATATGTTATGATCAGAGCTGAGAGGAAATTTGCTTTGAAACTCTGAGAATCAGATTATACTTACGGACTGCAAGAGAAGAAGGCAAACGCTACTGTACCAATTTAGCTGATTTATTTATATGTATAGTATTATCATGTCCATTGCAGTTGGTAGAGCTGTTGCCTCTCAACAAGCGGTTTGCCGGTTCAAATCCCAGCCGGGGCTCTTTCTGGGTGGAATTTGCATGTTCTCTCAGTGCATGCATGGGTTTTCACTGGGTACTCTGGTTTCCACCCAGTGCGACCCGTCCAGGGTGTACCCCGTACCTTGCACTGTGATTGCTGGACATGGGCACCGGCGACCCCTGTGACCCAAAATGGAAGAAGTGGGTAAAAGATAATGGATGGATGGATATTCATTTATGGTACATGCCATTTGTTCTATTAGGCCAGAAATTCCAAATTTCAAGTAAGAAAACTCAACTGGATTGCTGCCTAAAGTTGATTTTCTGACTCAGAGAGCCAAAGAGCTGAGACCAGCCCGCAACGTCAGTATCCAACATGGCTGCCACATGCATTAAAAGTTATGATAATTGCAGTAATAAACTTTATATTTACACTTTTGTTAGTTAGAATCCCATTTAATTAGTTGCACACATTATTGTCCAAGCTTTGATAGGAAACATGTTACAGTGTTTAAATGCATAAAGTTCTAGGAGTACATTGTTATTCATCTGCATTGCTAACAGTAGCCTGGTCATTAAGTACAACAATAAGAAACTGGAACACAGTTAGTTGGGACACAACTTTCTTCCCAGATCTCTGCTTTGACTTCCAAGACAAATAAAACACCGCGTGATAAACATTGTCAGTCTTGTGTGATTTTATTTTCACATAATTTACAGTTTTATTCTTATTCATAATATTTTTAAACTGTAGACTCCCTGAATATTTCATCATAAAGACATAAATCTAACAATATGGTTCATGTTACATTCCCCTTTTCTGGAAAAGTAGCCTGCTCCCTGTGCATGGTCAATCACATTCACATTGCATGGGAAATTAATTCCATTATTAAACATGCCGCACTTCAGAAATTTCAATTACCAACTGCAGCATGTGGAGGAGGACGAAAGTAATGCACGCCTCCTTTAATGCATGAATATTGTATCAGGCCAAGAGAGTAATCACGGCTGATAGCTACAGAACTCGAGTGTCTTCAGGTCCATTTATATACATGACTTCTGGCCAGATGGCCACCTCAGACAACAGGTTCATTTATGCAGCCATTAAGAACTGAAAATTGTTAAATTGGTTAAGAGTGTGACAAGCAGGGGCTCCAAAACAAAATGTCCACTCTACGTAATGGGTTTAAGAGGTGTAATTGGAAATGTTACCAACGTAGGCAGCTCTTTCGCCAATGAATTAACACTGCCGACCTGCTTGCTTGTTAAAGCAAGAGTCATAATATGGAGCAACATGTTTCCGCAGTCAAATTACAGTTATAAATAGGAAAATTATGTTTTTATCCAAATGTATAGTGTTGAACTTAATGTTTTTTTTGTCTAAAAATTAAAAAAAAAAAAAAGGAAAAAATATGAACTTGAGGGAACAAAGAGATTTGTTTTGACCCCGTTGAGGACAAACACATACCACTGTTAATTTCTGCGCTTGCCATTTCCTGGTGTTTTGCAGACTTGAGCACTCTTTCCAGTTGGATAAAACGTCCCTTGTTGAAAGGAAAAAAAAAAAGAAAAAAAAAAAAGGTCAAAGCAATTTATATGTGACACGTAGAGTTTGATCGCTTTGTCATCGCCTCAGGGACCAAACCTGCTGCTCTCGTAACTTACACACACACAAACACACACACATAGACACAGGCTGGGTATATGTGTGGATGTTGGGGATGGATGCACACAATGGAACACTTACACACAGATCTGTACAGGTGCATGCACAGCAACACACAGAAACCTGCTGTCATCTGCATGAAACGGTCACAAAATAATTGAGGTTCAGCCTTCACACCGCCTCTAGATAAAACGGCATGACAGCATCACAGAGCAGAAGTAAATAAAACGATTATTTGGGATTCAAGTTTAACGATACACACATGTTCCTTGTTACTTTGATTACACGTTTACACATTGCTGGTAAAAAAAAAAAAAACTCTGATAACAAATTACATATATTTTAGCTATCAGTTCATAAGAATGCACCTGCTAGCCAAGATGGTGGCACGTATTAGCCAAGATGGCCACGCTCAGCTGAGCGGCAGCTTCACAGGCTCCTGATCTTTTCACGTTCCTGTTGTTTTTGTTTTAACTTTTTTGGGCCTACACTGCACATGTGACCGCTTGTGGAGTTTCCAGTGTCGCTGCCTTGGCATCGTTCCATCCTGCCATCATGGTTCAGTCCTTCCAGCCTCAGGCTCAGGCCTGTCATGGCGGCTGTCTCCATGATCCTCCATCTAAATGCATGTACCAAACTCTCCAGGCCTGTTCGGTTCCGCGGGGAAAACTTGGATGTTCTTTGTCTGCCGGACCTGATTCTGGAGGGCAGTCTGGGAGGGCAGAGGATGTGGTCCTTATTATCATCATGCTGCTGACGAGACCTGCTAACACTGCTAACAAGACCATGCCGCTAACCGAACCACACCGCTAACAGTACCATGCTGCTAACTGGACCATGTTGCTAACTGGACCATATTGCTAATAACTTCACTGTCATCAGAACCACTCTGCCAATAGGACCATGCTGCTGTAGATTTATTTATTTTTCTCTGTTGGCGCCTTGTTTTTGTATTTTTTGTTGTATGCTTTGGTATAGCGTATACAGTAGAGTTTTGTTCCACCTCATGTACCACATCAGTGCGAACGACAATAAAGAATCTTGACTTGACTACTATAGTTGCATATTATTACAAATATAACTGGAACAAACACCTAAAGACCCAATGGATGGTTTGGATAAGCCTTTGCAAGTAGGACATGTCATGACATAAAGAAATACAACAATCCAGCAAACATCTGCTTAATTGGTTAATTGCACAAAATGTTATTTCTGAAGTTCGACTGTAATTGCTACAATTCTATCATTCAGCATAAGATAATCTTAGTGTAAAACTACGGCTTGCAAGGTGGCAGATGATTTCAAGAACTGCAAGGACTTTAAGTAAATAAATTATTTTAGCTTGTTAGCTTAGCCACCAAAAATCATGACATTTGGAAATATACATTTAACCTGGTTCCATACTGTGCCTGCTGGATGTCTGAAACTGTATGCAGCCAAGAAGTAGGAAGAAAAAAAGTAAAACGGTTCTAAATATGACATGCCATTTGCGTGTAATTGCTATCAAATGACATACAAAATTTATCTGGACATCTTTAATTTTCACAAATGGATCTCTCACTTTTTTTTGCCATACATTTATGAATTACATCATTTTTTAAATAATAGGTTCATAAATAACACGTCAGTGAGCAAGAGCTTTTAAAAAATTGATTAATTCTAATTATATGTACTGACACCGATCTTGTCCTGCAAACCTGTTGGCGTGTCTCTTTTTTTTTTTAAAGCTAATAAAGGATTGTATGAAAAAAGTTTTCTTTTTTGAAAACAATGTTTAGGTTTTAAAGTACCATAACAGCTATAGCTCCAGATGTTAAAAACACAAAAGCACTAAATGACAAGCACATTTAGGGAAGAGTCATGGTACTGTATGTCAGCTCCCAGTGTGCACTGTAACCGATGAAATTGTCCAGATGTGTCATTATTTATCGCGCTCGTCCACTCGGGCTGCGGCGACAGGGAGGAGATGAGCGGACTGGAAAAGACTGGAGGCAGTGGCTGCTTCTATGAATACCCATCATACCAATTCTGCTGTGATTTATGGAGAGTCTCACCAAAGCAGGGGACAAATGACCTTCACACACAGTTATCAGAGGAAGATATCAACAGACAGGGATTTCCGTATCACATCCGTCTTCGCCCTGGGGTCCAAACTAGACCCTGTGTGTTTGTCGTGTGTGTGTGTGTTGCTGAGTGACACTAAGTTAACCCTCAGGCCACAACACTACAGGATAATCATCCAAAAAAGTTAATTTTTTTTGGATTCTGTCATATAATCTTATCAGAAGTAGTAGTTTTTCCCTCTTTACATTTAATTGAGCTGACCTTCTGTGAGCTGCGACCTAAAAAAAACTGGTCTGCGTCAAACGGTGGTCCCACTGGTTCTGAATGCACGGGTGCATGCTGTTTCACACATGACCCCAGATGTTGCGTGTCGTCATGTCTACTGTGGACCCTCTCATTTTTCAGAAAGGTTTTATCAAACAAGCTTATTCAGAATTTCTTTCTTTTTTTTTTTTTTTTTTTTACAATTCAGGAAGTACAGTTCAGCTCGTTTGGGAATATGTTTATTGTGTATTTATAATCAAAAAGTGGTTCTTGCTTCAAATCGTTTGCTGCTCATCTAGTCAGAATTAAACTTTATTTCTACAAGCAGTAATTCAAACGTCTTACTATTAAACGAACTATTTGCGATGTTTTCACAGAGCCCCATTGCAGAACATTTGAACTAAACCCTGATTTTTGACGGATGCGTTCTTACATTAGCTATTTCCTTCAGCATGTGCTCAAATAAAAGCTCTTTAACATAGAAGTCGCCTAAACGGATGAGAAAAAGCAACATTGACCAAAATGACGTGCTTGTGTTGCTGATGAAAGAATAAACCAAGAGCTAAACTGAAAATATGTCTTTCTGCAGAAATCTGGTCATACAGAATAACTCAAATGGTCTCTTGCAATGTGTTTATGTGTTAACATGTTATTGTTTTATTGTATGTAATAAACACAATTACTGTCAAAGCTTTTATAATAGCCAAAATGATGATTGCAATTAATTAACAAAATTTTTTAAACTAACTGTGGATGCCCCGTAATCCTTTTTCTGAGCTTTCCAATATGTCTGACACACATTCAGTATTTTTTCTGCAGACGTCTCCAATATGTTTTTCCAGTCTTTATAATAGCAGTAAGTGATCCTAGACATCGGTGGGTCTCTCTTTTTTTTATTTTACTGGAGGCGCCTGACACTCCAGTCTACAGATCATGAACCCAATTAAAGCAAGCAATTTGTGTTAAATTTATTACAGAGGGACTGCGCTGCCATTGACTCAGAGCTCATAAGGAATCGCCCTCATCACGCTCAGTAGTACAGTGTGGTCCCTGAGAGGTCTCTGGACATTTTTGTTATTGTTCGTTTGATTTATTTCCCTGATAGTGCAACGACTGGTCTGAGACTACACACCCCCACCCCCCACTATCGCTGAGAGAAAAAAATAAACTACTGCTTCATAATGAGCTTCCTCATTCTTTGAAGATAAGAGAGGAACATGAGAAACATGGTCAACGTAAAGATTTTTTTTAGCCTCAAGTTTTTTTTTAAATTAATTATTGTGTTCATATCTCATCTATTAAGTAACACCACCACTAAAGGTTTACTTTTACTCCTTTAAAGGTACTTGTTGTGCATTTATTGCATCACTAACTTTAAGAAGTGGCCGTTGTTTTGGTCAAAAATGAATACTATAGGAATTGTCACATTTACCATAAGAGCGTCCACATGCACTCTTCCTGTTCTGGCTTCAACTTCTGGTTCTCGTATGAAGTCTAATAATACAGGTAGTCCTCGACTTACGACGGAGATCCGTTCTCACGCGGCGGCATAAACTGAATTTGACGTAAGTTGGAATGTACGTAAGTACATATGAAGTTACCTGTATTCCTCCGCGCTGCACCGCATAACTTTCGACGTGAGTCCTTGGTGATGGCCATTCTTTTCCTCGATGCGCTGCCATCAGAAGAGTCCTCCTTGCGTTTTGGGAGCAATAATGAAGGGCTAATGGCCTACAAGGGATGCTAGTGATGCCGTCCTCCTCCGTACAGTACGTATTCCTCCGCCGCTGCACCGCGTAACTGTATCCTTCCGCCGCTGCGCCACCGCGTTACGATGTTTAACGTCATAAAACCGTCGTAAAACCGTCGTAAAACCGACGTAAAACCGACGTAAAACCGACGTAAAACCGACGTAACCGTGTAACTTGAATAAGGGAGATGCGTTCGTAACCTCAAAATGTCGTAAGACGAGACCGTCGTAACCCGAGGACTACCTGTATATTATGTAAAATATGTGGATGATCTAACCTGTGACTAATTGGTGTCTTCTTGTTGAGTTTACATTTTGTACCCAGGGTACAAACTGTATACACGTGCTCTACACCAGGGGTGTCAAACCCATTTACAAAAGGGGGCCATAATTAAAACCTTTTTCAAACTAAGGGCCAATTTCAGCATCAACATCAACTCAAGTTAGATACCCAACTTCTTTTCTTGATTGCAGGTTCCTCAGCAACAGTTTGATTGATCTCATTTGATGTTCTCTTTTGCACCTTTGACATCATAATCCAAGATTACTGAAAAAAAAATGCAATAAAAGTATTTTACATTTAAAATAACATCTTGGGGGCCAGAAAAGATGTTAAGGAGGGCCACATCTGGCACCCAGGCTTTGAGTTTGACACATTTGCTCTACATCTTGTTTACAGTTGGTGCATTTTTATAACAGGATTACATCCACAGACAGGCCTGGCATTATTATCATTGTTTTTTTTGTTTTGCGTTGTTTTCACTGTTGATGTTTGGTTGAAGACATTTTTAGAAATTACGCTGTATTGCTACGACTATTTAAAAACAGCAAGAAATTAAACGAGTGTAGGAAAAACTGTATTTCTGAGAGGACAAGACCTAAGTGCCAAAGTCTCATAAATGCAAATATTTCTACATTTCAGGTGTTTCTGTATTTTGCTAGCAGCTTTTTGACCAAATTGTTTTCAATCGAATAAATACACATCTGTTTAAGCACACAACTGAAGTGGAGTCGGCTGATAGATTTGTAATCATATGACTGCTATTAAATAAACACTTCATTATACACATTGTATCATTGTTGTCAACAAGCCTTTTGGGATTCTGCTTACGTTTAAAGTAACATGTTAATAAGAATTTTATGCTGTTAATTCTTGATTTTTATCAAACACTGTATCAAATTCAAAATATGAAGTCCCTGGTCTCAATCTGTCGCATGACAAAAAGCATGACACACAATACCTTGCCTTAATTTTCCCCCAGACAACATTAAGCCAGTGGGATGGTCCATCAGCGTGTCTGTTTAGCTGTCACTCCACTGGTCCCTTTATCTTCAAGACAAACTGTGTGTCATTTATCCATTAAATGGGGAAGCCTGGAGGAAGCCATTCATGGTGTGATTTAACGGTTTGATATAAAGAACTTTACAAGCTATTAATCAATCCACAAACAACACAAAAAATGACCCACTCCAACGGTCTCCTCCTGGATGACAATGCCTCTGTCAAAATAAAACAAGGGTGAACTGAAGGGTTTGGTGCAGTGGCGATTTTGGCCTCTTTTTAGGGGTGCTCAAGCACCCTTACATTTTAACTGAACACCCCTGAAAAATAAGAAACAATCATTAGTATTTTGTAAGGAAGCTTAGTTCTCAAACCTTAGATTCACCAACATATTAATAAATCTGGAATCAATAATGACAGTTTAAACGGGCCAGTAAAATCAAATTTTGTTTGCATGATTCAGATCCTCTGGAAAATTTTAAAAGATGGATAAAGGCCAGTGGCTGACCTCATGAGCAGCTGAATACAACAGTGATAAACACATGTTCGTCTGTATGATGGTAACTGCAAGTAAATCCTCCATTTTCTGTCATAACTACATTGTATGCTTGATAATTAAATTAAAAGGTTAATGCTTAAAGCTAGATGTGCTTTGTTTTGTGTGTTTTGTATGTAGATATATGCCACAACTTCTGGTCGCACAAGTTGAGGTCGTTTTTACACCTGATAGTCTGGTAGACTTGGTTCGACTGGCGACCAAAAAGCTGGTGCAGTTCACATTCACACTGCACTGAGTTACTCAAGCCAACCTGTTCCCCTTCTCACCTGTGGTGGTGCTGCACCAGGAACTACTGAAGGAAACAACACGAAAACCTCTGAAGAAGACACTTCTTCTTCTTCTTCTGGAAATATAAACAAAAATGGAGTGGCATCAAATTTTACTGGTTTTAGGATTTCTGTTTTGTCTGTGGAACATGTGCCAAACAAACATTGTTCAACAATGGACTCAGCACGAGCAGAAGATGAGGCAGAAGACCATGGAGAGTGTTGTTTTTCACACATCTGTATGAGGTATGAAATGTGCATTTTTTTTTTTTTTTTGGTTGTATGTACAGGTAGTCATCGACTTACTGCATTTCGGACTTACGGAGCCACCCCCAGTGACGTCATCACACCTCACATTGCCTTTTTTATGCAGCATTTTATGTTTTTTTTTTAATTTTTTGAGGGTATTTTGTTAGCTAACTGCTTGAAATATAGCTAAACGGCCTTCTAAGTAAGCTGTTGTTATGTTACATTGAAAAAACATGTTTAAAACGACGTTTACGGCCGCCATGTGGGTAGCGCTCCGACTTACGGCCAAAAATCCAGAGTTACGGCCGCCACATGGGTTGAGCTCCGACTTACGGCAGAATCGGGTTACAAACGGGCCGTAGGAACGGAACCCGTTTGTAACTCAGGGATTACCTGTACATAGAATGCCCTGCGCTAAAGTCCACTTCCTCCTTTAGGAGCGGTCTCCGGTCTGCTAGCATTCACACTGCATTCAAACCGCGCTAGAGTTCACTTCAACCGAACCAAGACCCAGGTTTTTTGGCAGACCAGAGTTCACTTTTATGGTCCACATCAAAGTTCGATTGCACATTCACACCTCCCCAAACGAACCAGACTTTCTAGGCAAACAGACTAGAGTTTGATTAAAGCGGACTAAACAGGGCTGTTGTGAATGCACCTTTAGTCTTTGCTATGATCCTTTAAAAGTCAGATTTGTGACTGAGCACCTTCTTTACCATCCATACCACCCTGATCATGTCTGATCGCGGAAGCTAAGCAGGGTCAGACCTAGTTAGTACTTGGATGGGAGACCGTCTGGGAATACCAGATGCTATAAGCCTTTATGCTTCTCACAAACCACATTATGGGCAGCGCTGTTCAAGCCAAGAGCCATTATCAGTACTGGGGGCTAAGAACCCCTAAAGTTCAGATCCTAGAATCGCCCCTGGTTTGGTGAGTAAGAAAATCCCATAAATTACACTCCACAGCCCTCACAGTCACCTTCACAACCCAATTAAACACCCATGAGAGATTTTCGACAACAATCTCCCAAACGCCGCTCTCTCCGTCACAATCATCAAACACCAAATGAGGTGATAGCGTTTTGGAAGAAAGCCATTTCAGCTCTACGTAAGATTTATATCACAAAATATCTTTCTGTAATTCAAGAGACAACAGTGAAACACTGCAGAGTTTAATTTACCCTCGTTTCAAGATGAGGAGATGGTAAACGCAGAATCATATAGCGTAAAATAGGTCCGTGAGAGTCACTTTTGTTTTAGCTCAATGCATGCAGTGTTGCTTTATTGCTCTATGATTGATCTGCGTCTGCCAGTTTAAATGTCTGTCCTGAATAAAACTAGTTGTTTGTTGTTTAATGGTATAGCAAAGTTAAGTAAGCAGAACGTGTGCAGCACAAGAAGCTTATAAAAGTTCAAAACCACTGCAAAGTCTGTATCAAATCCTTCTTAATCAATAATTATGTGTCAAAAGTATCAATTCGCTGTTGTTCCAGGGGAAGTTGCATATTTTATTGCAACATTGTGTCTCCAACAGTCTCAAACTATTAATATACATCCTTTTATTTAATGTTGTTGTGTAGTTATTTATTTATTTATTAAATACATTACACACTTATATGAGTGTAAGCTGAAATTCCACTTTTCTTCCACAGAAATGTGTTCACTAAGCAATTCCCACCAATCTCAGGAGTCACAGGGGAAGCATGTATTCTATCCAGAGCTGTCAAAGAAATGATCACACATGAGCACACACGTTTACTTTTCTTTTTTTTCTTTTTTTTTGGGCCAAATAAATAGAAGATGTTAAATTATTTTGCATAGGCAAACACACGCGCGTGTACGTCCGTTCACACTAGCTCGCTTGTGCACCCGCACGGAAACGGAGGCGTTGCATTAAAGGCGAGTCCCATCTGGTCGTTTGTGCAAGTGTAGCACTCAGCGGACCCTGATTTCATTATCTCAGCATGTTCTCTGTGACCCGGAGAAAAGTGACATCTGATTTACCTCAAGATCAATTTGTATGTAAATCAGTGAGAAACTGGAGGGCAATGGAGGGGTGGCGTAACAAAAGCTGTTTCTGAGACTTTGAGGCCGTTTGAGAGTTTGGTCGAGGCAGCCATCTCCATAGCGAGGCACTAAAAGCTCTCAGTGAAGTATCAGGACCATACTGTCATGTATCCTCCAACACCAGCGTGATTGAGTAAAATATATGCCATTTGCCTTTTAATGCCCCCATAATACAGTAGCCTGATTTCAACTTGCGAAAACTTTTCAAGTCGGCACATTATTAAAGCCACTGTGAGGCCCATTAAAGAATATTGCCACTGTCTTTTAAAAATGGATGGATTCATAGAAAGGTTAAGTGTCAGTCACTCCGCTGTTGTTTCAGCTGCGTTACCATTAACCGTACTCGGCCAGCGCTGAAGCCCCTCTTCGTGATTGTAAAATATTACAGCCATATGAAGACGACACATTTGATCTTCTGATGATGAATGCCCCCCATTCCCCGTTGCCTTACAGACATTTGGGTCAATTTCCTTCGCTTTGATTTTTTTTTTTTTTTTTTGATTTGAGACCCGAGCAGGCTCCCCTGAACTTTAATGAATCGCATAAGAAGTGTCAGTTGTAGCCTGGAGGGTTCAGTTCTGCTCTACCACCTGCAGAACAACCAGCATTCGCCTCTCATTACCACTTAATAGTGATATACAGCTTGCTGGCAGGATTATTCCTTGACGTGCAACATTCTGCTCCTGACAGAGAACTGCTTGTTTGTACAGCAGCAGAAAACATATATATTTTCAATTTTTGTAAATCTTTAACCCCTAAAGATTTTGCAAATAGACAATAGTTTGACTTATGCGATTCTACCTTGTTTCATGATAAAAATACAAGAAGAAATTGTGATCTCTGTTAAGCGATAGAATGAGACCACTGGAAGAAATCTAGAACTAAATCAAAACAATTTTGACTAAAATGTATGACATTTAGAAATGTCAAATGAGTTTCAACCTGCTGAGCATGAATCCGTTTCTTAAAAGAGATCAGAAGAATTTAAAAAAACTGCGCAAATTACAGGTGGCTTCAGATTTAATGCCTGTATTTATTACACCTTTGCATGTAGACACATCCTCGTACAACTGTAAGGCTCAGGTTGTCAGACCAAATTGCATCAATAAATCACACTGTAAGTATTTTCATTTAATTTGCAAAGCATAATGCTCTCACCAGCCAATCAGATGCAGCCAGTGACAGTCATATAAAAGCTCTTTCCATTATTGAATTAATACATCATTTTAGGTTGATACTGACATTTAACAGCAGCAGCTTTACTCACAAAACACCTTTACTTTTTCATATAGAAGATGTATATTGACAGATTTTTGGGATGTTTTTATTAGGGCACATGCATGTCAGTAATTTGAAAATTTGTTAAATAAATATTTAGTGTTCATTTAAGGATGTTACATTTGAATAAATAAACTCAAGCACTTTAGTTTTGACTGGATAAAAAGGCATATAGAGACAACAGAAGTTGAAGAGTGTAATACAGTTTAAAAGGGAATTATCTTATGAAAAATGTCTTGAACTCTTCATGACAATATTAAAACATGTGTCATTTTGTCTCTGTGTATATAGTATTAGTATAAGTATATTTTTTTCACTACTTTTGCTTTTAGTTATCCTTTAATTACCATTTTATTTTCATTTGTTTTTTTTGTTTTTTTTAATTTGTACGCATCTTTTATAATTGTCTGTTGTTGTCTTTGTTGTCCACTGTTGTCATCACACTGTTAAAATTCAGGTCTCTCTTGTAAATGAGTCCCCGAGGCTCATTGGGACTAACCTGTATAAATAAAGGTTGAATGAAATACCATTTTACATATTTAAACAGTTAATGTAACTTTTAATTTATTGAAGCATAAAACAGATGTCTTTCTAAAAAGGTAATCCAGTGCTGATTTACAGATAATAACCTAATTAAACATCAGCCTGACAGAAAAAATTAAGTTGTTCCATATAAATTTAGTCAAATATACAAAAATAATAAAGAATAATTCAAAGCAAACATAGTTATCATGGGCATAATTTTAACAACAACAAGGGAAGTCCTAAACAGCTTTCAGCTGAAAACCTACTTTGCATTTTGGAATGGTTTGTGGTCCATGTATAATAAATAAATAATTAAATGAACGAATAAATCTAAAAAATAAAATAAAATAAATAAATAAAGTGCCATTCTTTGGGGAAAAAAAAACATATTGCTAGCCAGTTTGCATACCAAAAATTTAAGCAACCATCATTTGCAATTTGTTAGCACTTTGAATATGTAATCAATATGACTCAGATATTACCACCCCAAAATGTAGTTTAGTTTTTGTAAAACTGACTGAGCTGTAGCTATTTTGTGTCTGCAAAGATCCATTAGCTGCAGCTGCCGTCTTGAATCAGGTCGACTCTAACCAGTAATAAGTTGTAAATATACATCCAGCGATTACATTCTGAAGATTCCACTGAAGTCTGGCTAATGGTCTGAGATATTTTGCTTGCAGACCCATAAACAAAAACATATATATGGGCAATAATTACATTGTCTGCAGAAAACTGGACAATTTGAGAACACATGAATACACTTTGGGCCTAAAAAAATGTCAATATAATTATGAGATATAGAAAATACTCCAACAAAGACCTGAAAGGAGCCTCATCATTATCTGTATCCTTGTATCGTAATAGTAAAAGTTTCAGGTCATAAATGAAGCACATCGTCAGTTCCGTAATAAGGCGGGACTACAAAGCTTCACAAAACACAAGCAGAGTGAATCCTTCTCAGGTCATTGAACACCACATGCATTATCACTTTCTTCAACCACAGGCTATACCGTGCACTGTGTTGCACTCTAAGCCAAACTGAGAAATGAAGACCCACAAATTAAGGTGACTAAAACCTGACGGTGATCTATTACAATTCATCTCTTCCAACAATTACTCCATTAAAGTCTCCATAAGAGCGGCAGTAGTAGCAGCTGATTTAACATCTGTTTCTCAGGCCTGACGGAGAGCTCTGGTTTTGGCTCATTGCACAAGGAAAAGTGGTTCTACCTCGACTTCAGCTTATTATCTGCTCCCTGGTTGAGAGAATGGGCTGAGCGGCTCCGCCTTGCATGAACAAGAGAATGTATAAAAGAAATTCAATTCAATTCAAATTCAGTTCAAAAACACTGTATTAATCCCAAAGGGAAAAAGTGTTCTCTTAGCTCATCATCCTGGTTTCATTCAAGAGTTGTTATAGATGCTGATAGCTGTGGGCAGGAAGGATGTCTTGCAGCAGAACTCAAGAATCTGGACACAGATACTGATCCGTCCACCTGGATCCAGCTTACTATCAGATCTGGCAGGCCTCTTAGTCCTCCTGTGCAGCAGGACTGCCCTAATGCAGGGCAGAATTAATCCCTGAGCGATGGTCACTCCTCCCAGCAGTCTGCCGAGCTCCTCGTCACCATGGAGAGACAGCTCAAGGTGCCGGCGGATGATCCTGGTCCTCCTGTTGTCATGAGCCGAGCTTCCCACCAGCTCCAGGATTTTGGCGGTCTGGTATTCGAGCACCGCGGCCAGGTTGACGGGAATTCATCCGCGGCACCTCCTTTTCAACTCATTTGGGATTTGGGACTGTTTTGAGATGTTAATCAGCTGTTCCTGGTTGTTAAAAAAAACTTGTTGCCAAGGTTACGCATCAAAACAAATGCCCAAAAGTAAAAAGGTTTCAGTAAATATCCTTCGAGCTGCACAGCATCCGATACCAGATCTGAGTTGTGTGGAATTTAATTACATAGTCCAAATGAAAGATAGAGTTCAGAGGGGAAATTGAAAATAAAAAACATGATTTTGTGAAAATATTTTCATAGAATTACATAGAAACAGATGGCGTTCAAACACTTCATATACTTTGTACTTGAAATGAAAACTTGTATTTGCACCCTTCTGACTTTTTGTGTTAAACTTCAGAACAAAGAACAAAGGAATGAAACAAAGAAGAAACATGCCTATATATCTTTTCCCCTCAAAAACGCCAAAGAATTAATCTTTCAAGCAGTTTTGACAAGTCTCCCTGTGGGGGGGTTGCAAATGTTATGGCAAGGGACCCTATTTAAGTAGCCCACATCTTACCCTTTTTTTTTTTCTTCCCTCCTTTTTTTCTTGAGTGATCTAATTATTGCATGTTAAATAGGCATCTGGTAAATGGTGCATATAATGATGCTCTTCCACAGAATTAAGTGCCTGCCTTTTCTGCTGCTGGGCTAACACATAAATTGGCCCTCCTCTGTTCTCTCCTCCTTTTCCCTCCTGCAATCCCTCATTTGAGTTGTGGGGTGAAGCTCATGTGGAGACATGCCTCAGGTTCTCCCTGGATTAATGACGGAACTCAGTGATGAGTTTTTTTGGTCGGTGTTGCTGTGGAAGAATCAAAGAATCAAGGCAATGACATGAAAGACTTTTGTTATTTTAATGCGAACCCCATCCCAAGTCTTAAAAGCAGTTAAAGTGAAACAGACAAAATGTTATAATCACCATTAAATATGAAGGCTTTAAAATGCTTAGTTTAATTTTATTTTTTTACAGAACATCTTCAGCTTTCAAAAGTACAGGTTTCCTCTTCTCAGCTGCTCACTTCTGGTCCTCTTCATAACAGATTTATTAGATTAAGGTCATGACTGTGAGCAAAATCTCATTTGTTCTTCTTTATCTGTAACTCTTCAGGTTATCATGTTCTTTTGAGCAAAGCCCTTGGGACACACATTTGCACTGGTATGATTTCCAGATCGACCACAGAAAATAACTCATGAGTTTGACACTCCAGTCCAACAGGTGGCGATGATGTTTTATTTATCTATTTTTTTTTAACATGCATTTGATTGCTCCAAAATAAATAAATAAATAAATACAAAATACAAAAAAGGCAGAGCAGATCCATATTTCCTCAGGAATTTTTGTTTATATGTCCTTTTGCATATATAAAATGACTGTATAGATAGAACTCAGACTGGGACCTGGAAGTTAAAGCCAAACTGGGCGCTGTGGCTGAGTGGTTAGAGCAGTCGTCCTCCAATACAAGAGTTGGGAGTTTGAATCCACCAGAAATCACACACCGAAGTGTCCCTGGGCAAGACACTGAACCCCTCATGCCTCTGATGTGTGTCCCATCAGTGTATGAATGTAATCTCAAAGCACTGATTAGTCTCTTTAGAATGATTTGTTCTATTAGCTTTGTAGAGATCTAGTAGAGTGCTGTATGAACGGGTAAATGAGGGCACAGCTTGTGTTGTAAAACACTTTGAGTATCTGGATAAGATAGAAAAGTGCTATATAAGTACAGTCCATTTAGCAGCTATTTTACCGTCGCAAAATTTAAGTCCAGCTCCTCCATGTTAATGAACAGTAGCTGTATTGGCAACACCACCACCAGCCTGATCAAGAAATCACATCAGAGACTCTACTTCCTCAGACGGTTGAGACGAGCTGGTTTGAGAAGATCAGTCCTCACCTCCTTCTACAGGTGTGCAGTGGAGAGCATCCTGTGCTCCAGCATCAACGTGTGGCATGGAGGCTG
>JARVLU010000528.1:17966358-17977099 GCA_031762415.1 Simpsonichthys santanae | reverse complement strand
AAAAATATATTATATTTTTTTTTTTTTTTTTTTTTTTTAAATATAAAGGGTATAAGTAAAAAAAAAAAAAAGAAAAAAAAAGTGAAAATAATATTTTTGGAAATGAATAGATAGCTCTCTGACAATGTAGATTTTATGATAAAGAAAAAATATTGAAACAAACATTGTACCTGGGGGGGGTGGGGGGGGATGTTTTAGACCCGTGTGTGCCCTGTACATTATCATTATGGTTAAAAATATAATTGTCTGACTTCACACAGCTGCATTCCCATCTGCTTGATCATCTCGGGGGATTTTTATTGATGAACACAAAGACAGTCATGTTAGCTACTCAGCTGCTGCTTGCATGTTGTCTCCGTGCATGCGCAGGTTTTCTCCCACAGACCAAAAACATGCATGTTAGGCAAACTGGAAACTTTAAATTGTCCCTAGTTGTGAGAGTGAATGGTTGTTTGTCTCATTTGTCTCTTTATGTGCTTGTGATGGACTTGTGGCCTCTCTCACACAGTGATTGCTATATGTGCACCAGTGACCCCCCACAACCTGGAAAAAAAGAAGTGGGTAAAGATGATGGATGAATGGATGGATATTTGCCAGCTGATTGATCAATTCTGTCTGTCTTTTGCATTTCTGCAAATTTCTCATAAAATAAAACGACATGTTTAGTAACACTGCATGTTTACAGAATGAAAAATAAAAACCACACAAATGAATGGTGGCACCTTTACAAGCAGAATTAAATAATTTTAACTGGTACTGCATTTAACCTTTAATATTATATTCAATATGTGATTGGCAGTTATATATGGTGGTCAGTAACATGCATGACCTTGACAGTTCCTGATGTGTAATCCAAATAGTTAAATACAATTGGTTGTCCTTTATCTTGCATGTTGTGCACGTGCGTGCATGTGTGATGGCAGTGAGAGCACTTGTGAAAGATTCTTGGCATCTGATTGCCAGAATTTTTGCCTCTCAAACAACTTTCAGATAATATTCCAACCTCTTTTTTTCTCTCAGTCTCTTCAATCCCTGCTGTCATTCAAACGTATAGCTCACTAATTGACTCTCTTGCTCGCTGTTTCTCCTATCAGACCAACTGTCAGCCTCAGAGATGGGAAGCATGAGGTGGTAATCTGCTGCTTCAGCAGATCGGATGGATAGCACAAACTGTCTTTTTCTGTGCAGAGAAATCTTTGTTAGTGAGCGTTTTCTCAAACTTTGCAGTTCCATTTTACCAACATCACTTATTGGATCTGGTATTTCAATCCACAATGTCTCATGTTCATGCTGCTCCATCTGTAATCTGCAGCTGAAGACATCTTGCTGTGGTGACACAGTGGGGAGACAATAGATTAACAACAGAAACATGCAGGGAGCTGAGTGTGGGGCTTTTCTCTACACATTAACCTTATTCTCAAATTTGGTTAAATTAACAGTTTAGCTGTCATATTATTAAAATTACTAAAATCAGAGAGCTATGCTTTTTACTGATCATTTTACAAGGTTAAATTGCAGTTGTGCAACAAAAATACATTTTTTAATCATCAAATATGAAAAAAAAAAAGCATTTTCTTTTTGAAGCTGTGCAACATTCCCCTCATAATGTTGGAACTGCATCAGAATGTGGACAATAATAAAGTGTGGAAGTAATCTTCTTGAAAAGAAGCCAGAGTATTTATTGTGGTTGTTTCTCACATCACAGGCTCAAATGAGGGAAAAGGCAGCAAAACAATAAACAGACATGATGACGTAATAAATGTAGCGGGGAGAAAATTGCTGCAGATCAAACAGATGTGTTCATTTTAAAGTGACTGTGTGCTTCTAAAGTTTCAATTCAAACCTTTATTTGTATATTTTGTAAGTGAATTAAATGTAGAACAAAGTGAGCGTTACACTCAAACATTTCGGGGCTTCACACAGAAGCTGACGCACCGCAGACCTCATCAAAGTCTGCAGATCCATAACCACAACAGACACAATTGTAAAAAAAAAAGTCCCCCCCACCCCCAACGAGCCAAATGTCTTCTCATCTCCTCTGTGAGCTGCACCACCAGAGATTTTTACTGTACAATCCTGGTGGCCACATAAATTAGCAGCAGAAGGCAGTGTTCACTTTAGTTTTAAGCAGGGGAGGAGTCATGGCTTGTCTCTTCTCTTTGCTGCAGCAACATTACTGTGATTAATGCTGCATCTCACCCATCACAAAAGAAAAAGAAGAAGAAAGAGTCCTGAAACTGCTTCTTGTCTTTCTGCCACAGCACCAGCCAGTTCGACCTAATTGTGGCACATCTCGAACTTGAAAGCAATTCACCGAGACAAATATTAATTATCCCATTTTCTTGTCATGAAATCACAATCGCATCAGAGCATTTAATGTTCGATGCTTCCAAAAATTTGCCAGCTTGTGTCCTGCAAGGTCCCAGACTGAACGGGGGGTGTATTTCCACCAGCTCTCCCTGTGACATTTTAGTCCTCGCCCCTCTTTTTTTTTCTGGTGCTGACAGGAGGGTGCAGTGCATTTATTATACACGATGCTCTTCGTCTTATATTTATGGTTGGTGTTATTAAAGACTGGGAACAAGCCTGGACCTCTTAGAGAAGTCAGAACTGAATTAAAAGCAGAGCAGGCTTTGAATGAATGCACGTTTCCTGCCACCTTTCATGCCAGAATTTTAGACTAAAGTCATCGTCTGTGGAGAAATGACCAAGTTGTTGCCATTTTGAGCAAACCATGAAAACAACGTCAGCACAATCTCATGCAATATGACAACATGCCATGCTCAGACATTATGAATGACTCTCAGCTACTACCACACAAAACTCTAGCTTTATATCTACTAAACTGACTTGGGTTGTGGCACATTCGTAGTGACTAACGTTGATTATTTGTCTTAAATTGTCTTGACTCAAAAAAAATCAGTTTTAGATGTATATACAGTGGTTAACTTATGAAAATGTTAATAAAATCCCAAGTTCATGCAATATTTTACTAACAGACAAATTGACTCTAAATCTTATTGGCAACATTTATTATTATTTGTTATTTAGAAGTTCAACTCCAGTCATATAATTATTTCCTGAAACATTTAATGAGAAAATGTCCATTGATTCATGAGATATTTTGCTAACAGTCAGAGTTAACTATAATGGCAAAAACATTAAACAAAGAACTTGAATCTGTTGACCCTCAGAATATGAGTTGTGGACGACTCTCAGCTACGATCACATCAAATATTAGATCAAAATCTGTAAAGCTGACTGAGTTAGAGCTACTGGTTTTTAATCATTTGACTGGAGCAGCCATATTGAACTGTGTTGGCTCCAAAAGTTAACAAGTTATAAAATGATTTCCACTAATGATTAATTTTATTAAGGTTCAATGAAATCCATTCAGTGGTTCATAAGATCTTCTGCTAACAGGCAGACACAGACAAGTTCACCTTCACCTTTTTTTTTTTGGCAGATGATTTTTAAAAAATCCACTCATTCACCAATTTTAGCTCAGTTTATGTTGGTGAAAAACATGAACCTTTTTGTACCTAAATATAATGTTCAACAAACACATTCTGCTTCGCTTACCGGTATGTGTACACATTTCAACAATTCTGGTTTTATGAAAATCAAATTATAGTGAAAGTTTTCCCATATTTCCCCCCATTGTATTAACATCCTGATGCTTTATTTCAAACAACACAAACAAATGTATTTGAAAACCTGAAGGTGGAGCCCAGACACTGCCTTCCTCTCCTCGCTGAGAGCAGATTTCTCATATTACAGATTTCCTCATCTCATATGGAAAGCATTTCATTTATGGACTCTTCCTTTCTCACATCCGAGTTCTCCTCAGCTCTAAACACATGGCGAGTCTCAATCCGTGGCCAAACGCAGTCCAGCTGCCCCTCCTGTCTTGTGCACGGCTGGAAGAGGTTAATGAAAGAGTCCAGGTCTCCTGATGAAAGGATACAACCTGTGTTAAAGGTCTGTTTAAACTAGATTATGTCAAAACCTTAAACAGGCCTGCAGGCCAGATATATATTTTAACGGTCTAATCAGGAAATGTCAAAGAGATATATAGTTTGTAGCTGATGAGTTGGACTTAATTACTTTGACTCATACCTTCTGAACAAAAAGTGCTTGATCTTCTCAGGCCTTAAGAATACATCTTTTATCCATTTTTGGAATGACAGAAAATACACCAAATCTACATCATATGATGAATGGCATCAACATAATTTAACTTAATGTTTCGAGAGATAAAATAACACGTACTGTCTGCGACTGCTCATCAACTCTGATGCAGAGGGAGACGGATCAATACTCCAAGAAATGTTGCACTTTTTTTTCTTCCAAAAAATCCAAGCTGGCTTCAATATTCAGCAGGGTCACACTGCCAAGAAAACAGAACGCACAATGTGCCATCTGGTAAGTTGTAGTCATCTCGTCAACTCTGTCCAATCTGGAATCTAGCAAGAAAACAAAAAAGAACATTATCATACAAGTTTAACCCACAACAAGTCACTATACAGTTATACTGATCAATAAAACTGTTAATAAATACCGTATTTTCTGGAGTATAAGTCGCATCAGCCAAAAATAGCATCACGAAGAGGAAAAAACATGTATAAGTCGCTTTGGCCCAGAAGTCGCATTCATTATGTGTCACCACTGACCTGTCGCATTTATTTAAAAGTTAAACTGCTTCATGTTGCCTGGGTGGCGCGGCACCATATCGCCAGCGTTCCTCCGCCTACACGAGCTGAGCGAAGTGAGTGCACACAGGTGGACTCGCTGTTGCAGTTCTTAGAAATTTCACAAGATTAACACTTATTTGTTTGCTCGTTATTAAAGCAAAGATGTGTTTCAGTTTAAGTTTTTCTTAATAGATGCACTTTAATGGTCAGAACAGCTTCATTTTGCCTGGGCGGTGCGGCGCCATCCGTCTGTCATGGCCAGAGCCACTAGCTCTCCAGCGTTCCCCCGCCTGCACCAGCTGAGTGAAGTGAGCATGCATGGGAGAACTCGCTGTTGTAGTCTTTTTTATATTTAAGGATCAGTCAAAAATTGCGTTATGAATATGGAAAAAAACTGCATATAAGTCGCAGGACTGACAAATCTATGCAAAATCTGTGACTTATACACTGGAAAATAGAATAACAATATTTTAAAGGAAGTATGTCAGTCCCTATAATTTTTTTTTCCTCTTATAATCATTTCAGTGCCTAATTAGATAGGAAGTGATGTGCAAAATTGTCTCTTAGGTAAAAGAAACAACAAAAACAAAGAAAGAAAAAAAAAAGCTGAAGCCAATAATCATGCAGGAGACACGACGTGATGAGTGAAGAGGAACGATCGCAGCCACGCTTGGCTTCACTCCGATCCTCAAACCGTCTGTGTGCGCGCTCGTGTTTGTTTTTATCTCTCCACGTTAGCTGGCCACAATTCTGAATCTCCTCTTTTTAGGATTTTAGATTTGGAAGATTCAGACAAGACATAATTGACCTTAAAGGGTTCAGGGAGCCTGTTTTTCGGTCAGACTGGAACAGAGTGGGGGTGTGATACTGGTTTACATTTGGAGCTTTTAATTGCCTTCTTCTGAAGCGTATGGCTGGATTTTTGTACCTGTTTATGTTTCCAGCACTGTTTGGTGCTCTGTGCTTCATGTTATATGTCAATTGTCAATCAGGCAGACAGCTCAACACAAAGCTCCAGCTGCTGTAGAAAACAGATAATAACACTAAACGTTGTTCTCACTAAGAATGTGTCCCATATTTGAAATGCAGCTATTTTTACAGCATCGAGATTAATTTTCTCTCGCCAATTTCAAAACCTTTGCAGTCACAAGTCTTCAATTTATTTGTTTATTTTCACCCCTTTATTATGGCATGCATTATATTTTCATACCGTATTTTCAGACTATAAGGCACACTTAAAATCCTTTAATTTTTCTCAAAAATTGACAGTAAGCCTTATAATCCAGTGCGCCTAATGAATGAAAACATACCTGTTCATTAATATTGTGCATCATAGTCTGAAAAATACAGTATTTTTAAAAACATTATTTACATACACCTCATATAATGATTGGTGGAGTAAATCTAAAATAAAAGTGGACCTAAATTTAAACCAATCAACATATTTTATGTGGTTGTTTGTATTTCAGTTTGGCAGGACACAAAACGCTGCAATGTTTTATTTGAAGTGCTTTTATTTTGTTTTGCATAAAAGCTACACAGATTGCTGTGAATGTACTGCATAGTTTCAGAATCTACTTAAGAAAATAAACCACGGTGTTTATTTAATTCTGTTATCGTTTGTGTATTCCCCACATTACATTCAGCTTTCATCATGCAAAGGCAAAATAATATTTAATTTCTGCAGGCATTTATTTTTCATTTGGCCTTTCTGACGTTTTGGAGAAGTGCTGCACTTTGCTAGTTTAACAAAAGTTGGGCATCTCTGCCTAAAGGCCTTAACTCTGACAACAGCGAGTCAATTTAGCGTCCAACTGTATGACAGAAACAGAACCTTATGTGTCAAGTTCTCCAGCTGAGATTCCAAAATTGTGCTGACTAAACTCAGGCAGAACCGGCTTCTGTTAATAACGAGCAGAACGGGAACATCTCAAAGTGCAGTCTTGAGCCCAACAGACCTGTTAATAATCAAAACCTGCAGAAGACAAAGCGCAGTTTGTTTTTAGTCGCTAAAACAAATCAGACACGCCCAAATCTGATTACCTGTTTAGTTAATGTATTAAGAATTATTCAGTGTCCACTTAATCAGGAATAACGTGGCAGTGAGTGCTCCAGCTTTTTGAGGTTTTCCACATTAATCACCATTAATGTGGGTTTGTTTTTCACTCACTACTGGGTAAAGAAAAGCTCAACTATAAGAAAACTGCAAGTGCAAAGCTGTCAGTGTTCCTGTTTTGGAAACACTTTCTTTGAATGATGTGACCAGAAAGAAACAATCCCGTCAGTACAGAGAAATTATGAACCTCCATGTGTAGGATATGAACAATGCAGAAAGAAGTAAAAGTATCAAAGCAGTCTCCACTAAGAACGAGCGTTACGCTATTTTATCAGTCCAATCTCAATAAAAATCCTTTATTTCATTCAAGCAACATTTCAAGCTTTGCTCAGGTATTTCTTTTCATTAATTCATTTCTAAAATCTGATTTATTATGTGCAGGTTTATGGGTGCTCGGAGACTGCTTATAGATTATAAATCTATCACAGGACTTTATCTACTATGATCTACTCAAACTGTTGGAATATTACTGATGGTGGCTGAGATGGTGTAGAGGCAGGGCGGTCGACTTGGGACCCGGAAGTCCCAGGTTCGGTCCCCAGTCATTGCGCATCTCATGGTGTCTCTTGAGTAGGACACCCTATCCCCAATTGCTCCCTGGGCACCTTCAATAGCTGCCCACTGCTCCACCTGGGGGTGAATGGATTAAATGCAGAGAGCCAATTTCACCATTGTATGGGAACATACAATGATGCCAACACATAACACATCATCATCATCATTATTATTATTATTATTATGACACTATTACAATCTAAATCCCAATTTCTCCAGTCCAGAGAAATTACCATCATCGATACAACAACATAAAACTGAGTCGTATATTTCTCAGGGATGAAATGTTAATGTGAGATTCTGGAGTACCGTAATCAGTGAGGCTCCAGATTTTTCTCATTTTAGTTGCGATCAACTCATTTCTACTACTGAGATCCTTTGGGAAACAATAAAATCATGGATCTTTTGTGCCTCAATGATATTAATAATAATGTTGGAAAAATTCTCGTCCACTAACGTTGCTTACTCAAAAGAACCACAACTCATGTCAGGGGATTTTTAACCAGCTTTTTACGTGCAAGGACAGCATTCAGTACAAGTTTTACATGCAATGTCCAGAATGGAACCTCGAGTAGTGTCACCCGCTGACTTTTATAACCTTATCAGTTCAGTGGGTGTTCCTTGAAGCCAGCTGCAGTCCCATCTCACAACAACACTCTTTGTTTGCACAAATATGGTTTATGGGCATCAGAGGGGCATCGCCAGTCGGCTTCCAGTCCAAGATATAAACAGCAAGTTCTCAAGGCCAGAGGGAAATATGTTCTCAGCCACAATACAAAAACATAATAAAACCATTCATAACCCTTGACCGCAAATTCTTTAACAACTAACATCCCACAGCAATTCATTGTGTTTGTCCAAACTTCATAGTGTATCTCATTGCATCAGCTGTCACACAACTGAATGTTAATATCCATAAAGGCTGCATACAGTGAGTGACTTTTGGCCTAACTACAAAACCTCTATTGATGGCAAGTTTAGCATCTCAAGTGAAACGAAAATCCAAAAACCAAAGTGCACAGAAGGCTCCAGTTTCTGATCTAACTTTTATGTGCAAACTCAAAGAAAACTGTTCAGGAAAAGACTTGGGAAGCTTTTTTTATATATATATATATACTGTATAATTATGTTACTTTTGTAATGTGCTGCATCTGTTCCAATGTTGTGTACAGGAATATGTACTCAACCACAATTCCTGTGTTTCCCCAACATCCTCCTTGTGTATTTTTTCCTGTTAGAACAAAAAAGTTAGCTGTTCTTCATCAGGTCAACCTCTGCTTCCCTAACAAGGTTGCGTCTAAACGTTGCCGGTTGAAGCAATGATTGGCTCGCCGACGGTGGAGGAGGTTGTACACGTTGAATGACATGAAGCAGATGAAGGGGAAAAAAAAGTGACTGAGTCGAGTTCCCCGCAGGAATTAACATCAAAGCCGTACCAACAGGAAACATTTTTAATCTCCCTCGTCTAACCCACCCCCCCCTCCACACCCCTCTGCCCCAGTGGGGTACTTGCAGCACAATGAGGAAAAATGGGCCAACTGAACGGCCTGCAGTGTGATAAACCCGCATATGCACAAACAAAAGTGCATATTTTTATTTCATTCTAACACAAACAAACCATAAATTTGCAGATTGTGCTCAGTGCGACAAAGTCTTTCATATCACCGCTCACTTTTCCCCTTATAATTTCCACCTTCAAAGGACTCGTCCAAGTCCTCGGAGATTACAGACCTGAGAGCAACTCTTGTGAAATATTTACTGGCACAGTAAAGAGGAAGTATAAATTTCACCTTCCATACATCAGACTTGTATCTGGCCACGACACGGTGCTCAGCACCACACTGAGGAGATAGAGTTAAGGACCCAACCCAACTTAATGGCTTCCCTCCCTAAATGGAAGCTATAATTAAAGCTAAGTGAGCAGACGCTGAAAGAAAAGTAGTTTTTTGCGATAATAAATGTGGTTTTGAATTTAACACCTCGGGTACAGGAACCCCCCTTGGAAACCTCCCCTTGAGGCCCCCTGCCACTACTACAGTGCACCATAATGTTGTAGAGCATGGTGACAACACCCTCCTCTGCTTCCACTCAGCTCTGCCCCCCTCCCAGCCTGCTGGCTAAGGTTGAAGCCCTTGTGTTTCAGAGGGGATTAGATTACTGCACTTAAGTGTAGCAACAATGTTGATGAAACTGAGACCACTAATGTTTGCTTCATACCTACAAGGCAGCTAACTGAAACTGTGGCACAACGTGTGCTAAGAAAAAAATAAGAGGTTTAAAATGGCATAATGGGGTCATTGTGTTTCTAAGTTTTGAAAAGTAAGGTAATTATCTGGAATTCATGCAAGCTAGCACACGTTTGCGTTTTATACATTTCTGTCGACAACTTCAGACATTTGGGGGATTGTCAAGGTATTATTAAAGGAAAATCATTTTTGAAACATTATGGTGCAATTACACATGTATTTCAGCGAGCTGTTAGTTTTAAAGATGGCTCATATTCAACCAGATGTTCAAGTCCAAGTCAACTTTATGGTCGTTTCCATCCCATGTGGTACATGAGGTGGAACGAAATTATGTACACAGGGACTCATTTGCACCCCAAAATAACAAAATATAAAGAATAAAAAGAAACAGTAAAAAAAATTATCCAAGATATACACTGATATACACACAAAAAAATAACTAAATAACCCGATATATGCTCTCAAATACAGTACTAACATCAGGCTGAGAGGCTGGTCACGTGGGTAAGACTATCCTATGAGCGGAGATGACAACACCAAGGGGTGTGACCAGTTTCTGAAGAAAAGCATGGCGTGCTCTGTAAACGGGGTCTGTTCAAGTAAGATGAGTAGACACAGTGTGAGTTTGTGATTTTCACTTATCTGTACAATAAACCTGCAATAATACTGTGCACATTTGTTTCAGAGCCTGCTTCAGACCTTTGAATGACAAAACAATTGCTGATGCGTTGCGTTTGTTACGCGTCACCGCTGACAACCCGGAAATGTGGACCGAACCCAGAAATGTGGGCCGGTGTTGTGCCAAGAATCGAATGGCTGCCAAATGGCGGCCATGGGAGTGTGCACGAGAGGACTTTAACAATAATTTAACAAGATTGACATATAAAGCTGTGTCTCAGTCGACCTTTTGCTTAATAAATGCACTTTAATGGTCAAATTAGTTGCATTTCACCCGAGTGGTGCAGCTGGTTTGACTTGCTCCAAGCAGCGAGCAGAATGAAGGTGAGGTCTATGGCAAGCCGATTGTGTCATTAATAGCTGGTGAAGATTCTCAGTCATGCAGGACATGGTAAATTAAAAAAGTTAAAGACAAAAATTATAAAGTATAAAGTAAAGTATAATAAATAAAA
>JARVLU010000528.1:17899279-17920505 GCA_031762415.1 Simpsonichthys santanae | reverse complement strand
AAAAAAAAAAAAAAAAAAAAAAAAAAAAAAAAAAAAAATTAAACTAGCGTGTAGTCCTCCTGGCTACCTGTAGAGGGCAGCAAAGCTAATGTGTAAATAACACATGAAGAAGAAAAGACAAACAAGTGTCACGAAGAAGAAAACCGAGTGGGAAAAAAGGGGGAAAAGACCCAAAAGAAGTGGTTAATTAAAGTCACAAGCAGTCATGTGTACTGCGAATATCAGGAGGGGAGTGTTCTTGTGACTCTACTGTCTGTCTCCATCCCATAATCTCCTCTGCGCATTAAACTGTAACACACAGCGGCGGAAACTTTGAAGTCCAGGTTTGCTTCCACATGGGAGTCTTCGGAGTTACATCAGATTACTCGATGAAAAGTTTAAAATCCGAGTTGTATTAGGAGGATTACGGTATGATGGCAGACAGACAGACAATCAATGTTGTGATTCTGGGTGTGGGGTTCCTGCTCATTTTCACCGCCTTCACCACCTGCGGGAACGTTGAAGTAAGTTATATTTCTTTTATTTAGATAAAAACTACAACTTTCTATTACCAGTTTTGATTAGAGGTTTAGGGGTTATTTATAGGAACAGAAACGTTCTAATTATTGTCGCTCGTGTCTGCGTGTCTGTTAGTAAAATATCTCAAACCGCTGAATTAATTTTTTATTCAATTTATAGTAAGTTGAGAACAGGGGTGCCTGAAAGTTTTCCTTGAGAGGGCCAAATTTAAAATCTATCAGAGTGCTGCGGGTCAAATGCATGAACTACAAATACTTATTTAAGTAAAGTCCATTTATTTATTATGCAGTTATTTAACCTTCATTTCTGTATAAAGAAATTAGGGCAGGCTGTGTTGGTGGTGGGGGATCTGGGGGTCCTCCCCCAGAGAATTTTAAATAAAGTAGATGTCATTTCCTGCATTTTGGTGCATTTATTTATTTATTTATTTATACAAATGTTTATTACAGTAGATTAACATGAAACAAAATATGTAAACTCATTGTTGAAATCTCTGACTGCAAAGCTGCAGCTCTGCAGGTAATGGGCGTTCACTTCTGGACAAACTGAGGTTGCTGATTGGTCAGTTGCTGACATGCTGGATTGATTGACAGGTAGCAGGATTGTGCAGAAATAAAAAAATAAAAATCATAGATTTTACTGGCCCGTTTGAAACCGTCATCATTTATTGCATATTCAATATTTTTTCCTTGCAAAATCCTAATGATGTTTTATTTTTCAGAGGTGCTGAGTTTAAATTTAGGGGTTGCTTGAGCAGCCCCATAAAGAGGTTAAAATCACTACTGAAGCCAGATCATATTTATAATTTAGTCTATTTTTAAACGCTGTATGTGTGCTTTAGAAGTGCTTTAGTGCAGGATCAAAGGAAAATGTTTGTCAGTGGCAGGAAGCTGTAGGAAGTCTGTGAAAATAAAATATAAATAAGTAAAATCAAATAATTTAATGCACAAAATAACCACTCCAGCTGTATAGTGCCATTAAGATAGTCATTGGGCTGACTTTCCATTTAACATTAACATTAAAGTCAGAATGACTGAGTGTAAACACGTTGACACTTTAAAGGAAATTTTACTATAGTAATGAGGACAGCTTGGCGGGCCAACTCAAATGGTTTGGCGGGCCAACTTTGGCCCGTGGACCCCACTTTGGGCACCCCTGATCTAGAAGTTATTAACTTTTGGAGTCAGCTTGACGCAGGATGTTTGCCACAGCCAACATAAAAAACAAAAACGAATAAATATCGCAAAAGCAGGTCGGTTTTACAGATAATGACCTAAAATTTGGTGTGGTAGTAGCTGAGACTGATACGCAATATATGTTCTGAGCACTAACAGATTATGCACCATCTACTGTACTGTATATGTAAAATTAAGCCAATAACAATTTGGAGTGTTAGCAAAATACAGTACTGTATCTCATAAATCACTGGAGTTTTTAAAAATTCAATTTACAGAAAGTAGTTATTGGATGTATATCTAGAAGTTTTAACCTTTTGGAGTCAGCTTGACTCAGAATGGCTGCCACAGCCAACTTTAAATAAAATAAAATAAAAAATATTCCAAAAGCTTGGTCAGTTTTACAGATAATGACCTAAAATTTGGTGTGGTAGTAGCTGAGACTGATACTCAATACAGTATATATTCAGAGCACTAACAGATTATGCAACATCTACATGTAAAATGAGCCATTAACTATTTGGAGTGAACTCTGGCTGTCTGTTAACAAAATATCTCATAAACCACTGTATTGATTTTAAGAAAAACAATCAGGAAGTAATCATTGGATATACATCCACAACTGATTCACTTTTGAACCCTTATCAAGATGGCTGCTACATGCAAGTGATTGTTAAAAACATAAAAAATGGTTGCAATTAGTCAATTTTTGCAAATATTGTACTAAAATGTTGTGTTAGTAGCTGAGTTATTCAAAACACACATTCCAAATGCACTAAAATTTTCCATCACATTTATTAATAAATGTTGGAGCCAAACCTGTTAGCAAAATATTCAAGTTGTTGGCAGCTAATCAACACGAAAGTCGCTATAATAATAACTCAAAACTCAGAGGTCGCCACAGCGAACCAAGACTTGGCTATTATTTTTACACCGGATGACCACAGACCACCGAGCTACTCTGTGTGGAGCAGAGAGCTGCCATCTGGTGCGCCTGGGGGAGCAGCTGGTGGGGGTTGAGAGCCTTGCTCAAGGGCCCAGAGTGGAGCAAATGAGGGTGGAGGCAGGTCTTTACCTTTCCCACTCAGTTTGAAAGTGGTCCTGAGAGTCGAACCGGTGATGTTCCAATCACAGCCTCGCCTTCTCTAACCTCTGCACCAGCTGTGGTGTGGTAGTAGCTGAGAGTTGTTAACAACATACTCTGACATCTTGTGATCTTGTTTTAAGTGTTTGGCTACAACTCCGTCATTTCTCAGCACAGTCTGGCATGAACAGCAGTGAGCAATCTTCATTTTTTTTTTTTTTTTTACCGTACTTATTCTAAACAGAGAAAATAAAGCGACCGTCAAATCTTAGCGTGAAAACAGGAGCGTCAGGTGCATCTCGTGTTTCTGAATTTCTTACACGGTCAGTGGAACGATCTGATCAGAACGATGACCTCGCTCCCTTCTTACGGCCCTAATCTGATTCGTCACTCTTTCATTTCAGCAAACTGTGGTGAAAAGTCTGAAAAACTCTACGTTCAGTGGAAGTGGGTACCACAGGTACGTAAAGGACAGAAGATCATGTTTAGAAACCTTCAAGCATAAAAATATTGACTTCTTGTGTGTTTTGAACAGCTTGGGAATCATCTATGGAGTCTTCTCGTTCGCTAATTTGCTCGCGCCAACAGTCGTTTCGGTGCTCGGCGCAAAGCTGAGCATGTTTCTGAGCGGCCTGCTTTACAGGTAAACGTGCAGAAAGTGTGAGACGCAGTCTTGGAGGACGTTGATGCTGAAACGTGTATGTGTTTGTCTTCAGCGGTTATGTCGCCGTGTTCATCCTCCCCACCTCGTGGTCCTTCTACCTCACCTCGGTTCTCATCGGCATCGGAGCAGCCTGTAAGATCGCAATTCTCTTCCTCGTTGGAAACTTGGGTTTATATTTGAGTTTAAATATGATATATGATTTTGTTAGACTTAAAGGAATTAAAAAAAAAAAAACAAGTGAAGAGCTAATATCATTCTATTATTTAATGTTATTTTCTCTTCTTCATTGTGTGAATGTTCATGAAGCATCCACTCTGCTGTCATCCATTTTTCTTCTGTACGTTTTTCAGCATGTTTCTCATCCCGCAGTTTGTAAGCTGCTGTATTTCAACAAATCATAAATCAAAACGTTCAGCTGTTTCAGGACAATCCTGCTATGACTTTTGGTATTGGTGCAGCTTTAGCTTTTTGAAATATTTAGCCTTTTCTGCCACTTTTTTCCTCACAGAAAATGAATTGAGCTCATTTTACACGCTTCAGATCTTTAGATGTGTTTACAACCTTTTACTGCGCCTTTCACATTTTGTTCTGCTTCAGCTTCCTTGGGCAAACAAACTTTTTTCAGCTAATTTCAGCAGTTTTTTTTAGCTGTTTTGTTCTCCTTTCATATTCTTTCTGCTAATTACAACATTTTGTGCTTCTTCTGATTTCTTTCTGCTAATTTCATCTTGTTATGTGCCTTTCAGCTTATTTCTGCAAGTTTCAGCCTTTTCTAATATTTCAGCTACTATTTAGCTGCTCTGTGCTATTTTTTTAGCCTTTTCAGCTAATTCCACTTTTTTTTTGCACTCATTTCAATTAATTCATCAAAAATGTGCTCCCACCTCTTCCTTTTGGTATTTTATGCTTCTTTTAGTTTTTTTTTTTTTTAGCTACTTTTCAGTCTGTTTTGTCCTAATTTCAGCTTTTTTCAGATAAATTCAAGTTTTCATGGTAATTTCTGTAACTTTCAGCCCAATTACTGGTAACTTATTTATGTTAATTTCAGCTTGTTATGCTCCTTTCAGCTTAATTATGTTAGTTTCAGCCATTTCTGATACTTCAGCTACTATTTAGCTGTTTTTATGCTAATTTGAGCTTTTTTTTTTTTAGCTATTTTCACATTTTTTGACATCATTTCAGTTTTTTCCGCTTGCTTCTGGTATTTAAAGCTTCTTTCTGCCTTTCAGATACTTTTCAGCCATTTTTTTGGGTTACTTTCAGCTTTTTTTTTTCTTCTTTTTTTTAGCTATTTTCCTAATTTTTGTTCTAATTTCTGTTTATTTATACCCATTTCAGCAAATCTGTGTTCTTTCTGCTTTCTTCTGCTAATTTAGACTTGTTCGTCCATTTCAGCTCCATTTCATCACTTTTTAAGTTAATGTCAGCTGTTTTTCTACAGTTAACTCAGCAATAAGCATTCACACTGCATTTTTGCAGGAAATTCAATTTGTCTAGTTTCAGATGGAACATGCTCACTCATAATGAAAGCAGGTTGCAGTGTAATAACAACCGCCTAATACTGATGCAAATGATTTCAGTGTAGTTGCCACTGAAGCTCAGTGTCAGTGCTCCAATCCAAGCTGCATTTAATCCTGTATACAGGGATTATCAGATACTACCATGCTATAAGCAGAATATCCTTAATTAGACCTAAATGGGTTTTAGGGCTGTGTCTCCAAATAGTGCGAGGCGCCTTGAGCTTTGCTCATTAACATTAGTAAAAGTGGAAAGGAAAAAAACAAACAGCTGAGCATTTTATGGAAAAATGAGGGTGACAAAACAATTTGGAGCTGTGTGTTTTTATTTAACGCTGCCTCAAATCACTGCAGTTTATTCATTTTTATCATGTCCCTGGGCTACTGTTATTAAAAAAAAAAATCCCTTTCACGCAGGGAAATTACAGTTTCTCTCCCCCTCCCCTTCTCTCAGTGCTGTGGACGGCCCAGGGACTCTTTCTGGTGGAGAACTCTGATGCCTCCACCATCAACAGGAACACTGGGATGTTCTGGGCTCTCCTGCAGTGCAGGTACAGTTTACACAACTCTAAAGTTTTTTTTATTTTTTTTTATTTTGTGTGGCAAGTTTTAGATGAATAATTTCCCCAATGCTTACCTGACTCCATGGTAACATCACCTGCAAACATCATCGTTCACAAATAACCCCCAGTTGAGCTGCAGAAAAGCAGATTTGGATCCAGAAGAAAATCAATTTATCACATATAATTTCTCAAATGACTCAGTTTAACGTCACCCCCAACCACTCGAAACCTTCTTTTAATGTCACTAATTGTCCAAAAAGGAGGGAGGGAGGGAACTTTAACTAAAGGTCATAATTTTTATGCTCTAAAAATCCTGGAGAGATTTGACACAGACGACTCTTGAAATACACGACTAATTCCACATAATGGGGCTTGTATTAAAGAAGTCAAATGTTTAATCTCTCCAAGTCTGACTCACTGCTGCTCTGACAAAGATGACTGCACCTCCTCGATGTGCACCTTTGTTTTTATCAAATTTTTGTTTAGCTCGTCACAGTGGAGGAGTTTATGCGTTCTCCACGTATTTACGTGAGTCTTCTCCCACATTCCAAACATGATGTTAGTCTGCCTTCAGGTCCAGGTCTCCCATGAAAAAGAGATCTGTGATCTCAGTGGGACATGACTGGTTAAATAAAGGTTCAACGTTCTTATCATTCCCAGCTGATGTGGTACATGAGGTGGAATGAAATAGTGCACAATTGTGCTCAAACCACACTGAGCGTCTGTCATTTTGAGAACCAAAAAACAGGAAGGAGAGACAGCCCATGTCACGTCAACGGGCCTCCCTCCCATTTTTCTTACAGAGACATGCGGCTCGCTCCCTCACTGTGCATCCTTCGGTTCAAACAGTCTTATACTGACATCCGGTGGTCAAAAAATGTACTACACACAAAAATGAACAACATCCATCCATCCATTATCTTTTACCCCTTCTTCCATTTTGGGTCAAGGGGGTCGCCGGTGCCCTTGCCCAGCAATCACTGTGTGAGGGGCGGGGTACACCCTGGACAGGTCACAAGTCCATCACAGGGACACACAGAGACAAACAACCATTCACTCTGTCACTGACACCTATGGACAATCCAGCATTACCAATCAGCCCAACATGAATGTTTTTTGGTCTGTGGGAGGAAACCAGAGTACCTGGATAAAACCCATGCATGCACGGTGAGAACATGCAAACTCCACCCAGAAAGGCCCCCGGAATGGGATTTGAACCGACAACCTTCTCGCTGAGAGGCAGCAGCTCTACCAGTTGTGCCACCGTGCTGCCAACGATAATTACTAATTATTGTCAAATTTCAAACAATATTATCGTTTGTCACGATAATTCCTGAGACAATAATCGCCCAGCAAAAGTTATCGTGACAGGCCTAACAGAACTCCCTCGCTACTTCGCGGTTTGTTTTTCGCGGACTCGCTCTATTGCGATTTTTCAAAATAAGATTGGACACGACACACAATTGACTGATTGATGATGGATGAGCCGCACGATAGGCACGGAATTTTTATTTAAAATGAATTAATTTAAATTATTTAGCACCAGCTGCACCTGTGTGCAGCCCACAGCTTGCAGGAAAAACTTCCTCATGCAGTGTGTCATAATCTCCACTCTGCAGCGGAGAAGTGGGCGTGGCCAAGAGCGCTGGCAGGTGGCAGAGTGCAGCGGGAGGCAGACAGCTGAAAATGATAAATCCTATAGTTAGAGTTGGCTTGTTATGCTGCTACATTCTTAGACAAGGACAAATTGAGCTTATTTTTTAAAAAGAATAGTCACAAATGCATACATATGAATAGTTGGCATTTCTATCTTTTAACATGTGATTCTCAACCTGCCATTGTGTATCTGTTCCTCCTTCCTGTTCCTCTCAAACCCAGCTGGTTGAAGCAGATGCCGCTTGTCCTGAGCCTGGTTCTGCTAAAGGTTTCTTCCTCATGAGGTTGTTTTTCCTTCCCACTGTCACCTTAACGCTTGCTCAGGATGAGTGTGTGTAGACTCAAAGCAGTCTGCTCCTCAGATAAATAATGTTACCAACTTACTTTTTATGTTTATATAAGTGTTTCTTTTCAGTGCCCTGAGATGACTTCTGGTATGACTTGGCGCTATATAAATAAACTGAACTGAAAATGTGTTCATTTTATCTGCAACATTTACTGAATTAAACAGAAGAATCTGGGTAAAAAAGCAGCACCGCAGGTCTTGCAAACATACAGCAAGTTTTAATTATAGATTATAAAGACGTGTGCGCCTTCTAATATATTTTTTTAAATGAGTTGAGCTTCAGCTCGACAATAACCGTGTCGACAACAATGAAACAATCTGGTAGAAAACAACTCTTGGATCATGTTTTAAAAGTCCACGTTTGATCGTCAGGCATGAAACAACAGAAACACATTGAACAATGAAACAGGCACTTGAAAGGGACAATGCTGCCAAACACTAAGGGACATATTGAGTGACAGCTTGTTAGCTCTTTAAGGCCTTTGCTGGGCATCGAGCTGATATCCCCTCACTTTGTCTCTCAGATGTAGAACTCCTGCGATCGTAAATAGTTCCGACTTTGAAGGCGTCTCATAATGGACTTCAGGTTGGCTTTGTACTGTGCTCAGTAGAAAAGCATTATAAATACAATGGGATCTGTGGAAAACATCTTTATTTTGAAGGAAAAAGGCATACAGCCAAAACATTTGACTGATGAAAATCATGCTGACATTCTTATATGCATTTTATCTCAAAATACAGGCGCAACCTAAGATCAAATTAAGTCCCTCTGTGTGTTCTGTTCCACAAGTTAAAAAGAAATTAGTGTATCAAAAACTCTTTAAATGCTGTTGGGGAAAAAGTAGGTTAATAGATGATACAGGAAAAGCAGAGAAGTATTCTACTGTCAAACAAAATATTCTTATTTTGCCTCAGCTGCACAAATACAAAAAAAGAAAAAGGAAATAAAGCTTGAAGTTGTAGTGTTTTTATTCATCATTATGTAAATTCAGTCATTTGCAGTTGCCTTAGCAAATCAGGAATCAAATGTGTCAACATCTAGCAGAGAGGAAAGTGCCTACAGGGATTACAAAAAGACAGAAAGGTTAAAAATTAAAAATAAAACAGGGTGAAGGAGAAACTTTCCTCCAGGAAACATCTCTAAATCCTGACAGGGGTCAAATGAGTGTTTTAATTGTCTGAAATCCCTGTATGCTATCAAAGTTTTTACTTCTACTCAAAAGGTTCAGGAAGGTATTGCTCTGAACAGTGTGTGAAGGATGAGTCCAGAGCTGGTTCACACCACAGAAACCCGCACCCCTGGTTGTTTGCATTTTAAACTCCGCTCGAGTTCTCCAGAACTGAATGATGATAAACTTTCACCCACAAACTTCAACTTAATATACATCTTGCACCACTGAAGCCAAATACAAGTCTCTGCGTCTTTCTGCGTAGGATCTTAGTAACAAAACTTCTATAATCTACACTGATCAAACAGTTTCCACCTTGTCCTTCTGAAGTCAGACAATAGCACCCAAAATGTTTGTCACTGAACTGTGCATACCTAAAACAACAGCGTCTGAATATGAATAGAACTTATATTTTAAGAACATATATGTATATATATGAAAAAGAAAGAAAATCAGACCTCCAATTTGCTTCTCTGAATTAAATGTGCATTAATGACTATTTTCAGCACAACTGATCTGAACTTTAGGATGAACCGAACCACATGTGAGGCTACAGAACCGTGGTCACTATAAAAATGGCTTAAAAAAACTAAACTGTTCATTTCAATAGACCACAGCTAATAGTTACATGTTTATGCTCCAAACCAGTATAAGGCTAAATACTTTCATACACACACTTATGATAAACTTCTTTAGTAAAGAACAAAGTTTCTAATCAGATACAAACTAATAACCTTCTAATGTTTTTCTATCCTCCCCATACATTTTGTAGTTAATAATCTAATGTGATGATGGAATCAGGGGTAAAACAGCTTCTATTTCAAGCTCTGATTCAAAACAAGGTAAAGATGAAAATCTGTCAACAACAGATTTATGCATGGTGATGTAGTCACATGACGTTTCACGTTACAAAAGCTCAAAAACCAGTTGAAAATATGAATTTCCAGTGAAAACGTAGACTTTAAAGTAATACACAATTTTCAATTTTCTGTGTTATAAACTTGACCACTTCTGGGTAAAGAACTGTGTGTGTGGCCTTCACAAAAAAAAAAAAAAAAAAAAAAAAAAAAAAAAACTTGTCAACATCAAGTCTGCAGGTCTACAAATACCTTTAAAACTGTACTCGATAGACAAGAGGGAAAATACTGAACTAAAAAAAATAAAATAAAAAAGCCTAAAAACGTGTGAAGTGAGGTGTGAACTTCAACTACAAGCTGACCTGTGAACTGCAGCAGTCTGGTGGCTTCAATAGTCTCTCCATGTCTCTGATTATTTTCTTGTGCAGTCTTTACGCAGCCATTGAGCGGAGCAGATCAGAAGAAAACAACTCGTTGGTGACACAAAGATTCATTTGGATAAAGAAACATTTTCTATTCTATTTAAAAGTAAAGTCTGGTCAAACAGCATGTTGAATTGCACCTTTTGTTTATAGATCTATATTTAAAACCAGCCAATCCTCTCCTCTTACATGTGCTAAATTTACAACTACAACAATGGAGAAAACGTGATAAAATCATGGTTTTAATTTTGACTTACAGCACAAATGATATATGTTGAAACTAACTCAACACCCTGCTCAAAGCTGACCTATCAGGTTTAATTAGAAAACGCCAAACTAATCTAGATTGACCTAAAACCGGACCTGGACTTTTGTTTCTGTGTAGTGATGGGTTTACATGCATGTTTGAACAGTAAATGAGAATCAGCAATGACCGAGCCGCACACACACACACACGCACACACACACACACACACACACACACACGGTGTGTGTGTCTGTAAAACTACAAATGAGTGCGACCCAACAGCAGCTACGAAGAGTTCGATGTGTTGGGGCTCCAACCCATTTGATAAGCTCTCTCCAGGGTTCTCTTGCAGTCCTGCATCACGGTGCTGAACACAATATGGGGGTACTGGACCACCAGCCGCTCCACAGTCTCCTCGTTCACCTGGAAAACACAAACACCATTACCACACTGTTGCAATAACTTGAGTTTAATTTTACTTAAAACATCTGACCAATATTCATTCAACCTTTATATATACAGGTTCATCCCATTGAGCCTCGGGGACTCAATTACAAGAGAGACCTGATTTTAACAAAGAGTAATGACATCAGTAAAGCAAAGACAACAATAGACAATCATAAAGGATGTGTACACATTGAGCTTTTTTTTTTTTGTTTTTAACAAGTGGAAATAAAATGGTATTTAAAAGAAAATGCAACAAAAAAGCAGCTAGATTGTAAGGTGGTGTAGAAAACTAAAAACAGGAACATTTCTGCATTGTTTTTTCCGAGGAACTTAACAGATATTCAAGCAACTTAGATAGGTCAAGGTTGAGAGTTTCAGATTTTTTGCAAGATATTCCAGGAAACAGGAGCAGAGTAGGAGAAGGCCCTTTTGCCTAGTTCAGTCTGCACTGAGGGAACACTGCAGGTAATTATGTCCTGAGAGCGCACGCTGTAGTTGCACTCATACAGTGACATGTAGGAGGAGATGTATGAAGGCAACAGACCAAGAAGTAATTTAAATATGCAACTGTGCCAGTGAGAGAGTCTGTGTGAAGTTAATGATGACCAGTTAACCAGTAAATAAGCCATTTATGAATCTTAGCGTACCGTGATACGACAGCGAGTAGTTATTGCTAAAAGCAACTAAACTCTAGCTAAAAGCTAAAATGAGCAAAACACTAGCTATAAACTAAATAAAAATTCCAGCTAGAAGCGAAAAGTAGCAAACAGTTGGATTAATCATAAGAAGACAAATATGGAGCAAGTTTGCTATAGTGGATTTCAAAAAGATTGATGTTTTTGAAGGTGTTGAAGAGATTTCAGTGCATTATGAGCTGAATTTTTCAATATATTAATGGCTAAAACAACACAGGAGAGTAGTGGCGCAGAGGTTAAAGAAGGCGAGCCTGTGGTCAGAAGCTCAACGGTTCAACTTCCCGGACCGACAACATAAAAAATGTTGGTGGGAAAGGTGAACCACACCTGTCTCCAGCCTCATTTTCACCACTCTGGTCCCTTGAGCAAGGCCCTTCACTCCCACCATCAGCTTCCCCACGTACCCTGGATAGCAGCTCGCTGCTCCACACAGAGGGCTGTGGTAGCTCGGTGGTCTGTGGTTGCGTCAGGAAGGGCATCCTGCGTAAAAACAAAAAGCCAAGTCTTTGTGCGAGTTAGTTCACTGAGGCAACCCCTGAAGAAGAGAGCAGCCGGAAGAAGAAGAAGAAGAAAAAGTTAAATCAACACAGTGTGCAGAAGTATTTGAGTGCAAAAAATAATTGAAAAGAAAATGGAAATAAACACAATAAATGTAATATATGTAAAAGATCACACTTGATATTCTTTTTTTTAGCGGGTTCTGGAATTTATCACAGCGTCCTCAGAGTGGATGGACCTTTAGGGAGAAGATAAAACAGACCAGGAAGGTGATTAAAGAGGTTGTTGTGTTGATTTGCTGCATGTTGTCATGCAAGCAACCATTTCCTCTGCCCCCACTAATGGAGGCTTCAGTTCCAATTCGAGAGAGGCTCTTTAAAATTTTATTTATTCTAACGGGCTGATTTATAATGATGAGCCGCAGACTCTTTCCACCACAGCAGGACATCACAAAGGATCCTGGGAAGCAAGGGAACTAAATATAGCAGCACTATGGAGGGACTTACAGGCATGAGAATCGAGAAGAAAGATGGTGAAAGATGAGCTGCTGCTCAAAGATGCCTGATGTCGTCCGAGAGTCCTTTGTGACCCCGGCAGCTCCCAGGTTCCAGTGATCTCCCACTAGCCAGATGACACCCCGTGATCCTACTCCTGGGAAAAGGGCTAGTTTTGCATGCATGTGTGTGTGCCTGTATAAAAGTCCCTAAGGGAGGACGTTTTATCTACTCCGAAAAGAGGTCATCAGATATGCCCGTGGAGATTCACCTCCATGTCTGTGCACATTCACATTTCTGTGTGTGTGTGCGTTGAGTGCATACAAGTGGGGGGGAGACTACGGAAGGGCTAGGATGGGCGGCTTTATCTCAGGTTATCTGAAAGGTCACTCGGTCATTGTTGGACGGCACTTTACAGAATTTCCCCGCGGTCACAGCGAGGCAAGATGATCCCAGAGGAGGAGGAGGAGAAAACTGACACATAATATCTGTTTCTTCAAATGGCCATTTATAGTTTCGATAATGCTGGAATGATGAACTCACACAACAAAGCAGAAGCAACTGGCATAATACTGTCCTAGCATGATGAGTCAAAGGCAACAGGACATTGTTTTTGAACGCCACACTTTTTATTTTGGCACTGAGGAAGCTGTTTGGATTAAAAAAAAAATCTTCAAAAATCATAAAGAAGTCCAGTTGTCTTTGATTCAACATGCTAACATGACCAAATCCTGGATGCCAGAAGCTACACTAGCACGCAATATTATTACTTAATTCTAGGGATGCACGTTATTATCGGCATGGTATCGTATCGGCCAATATTAGCGTTAAATTTCAATATCGGACATCAGCCATTCCATTAAAATAACTTGCTGATATAAAAGGCACTGTTTTTTCCTGCAGCGGCAGCACAACGTGATGACATGATTAGTCTTGGCACAATGGATAGACAAAAACTTTGATCTTAAAAAGGCTGTCCTTCATGCACAGGAGTGCAGCAGATCCCACACTGCAGCTAGGAACCTGGAACAAGCCTCCACAAGTGAGACAGTATTCAGTTGACTAAAGCTAATAAATAACATTTAACACATTTAATTTAATATAAGTTAAAATGCTATGCATATCATATGGCTGTTACTGAATATATGTCACCAGATCTTACAGCTGTTGCACAATTTTTGTAGCAAATAAGCCTAAATAAGACGGATATGTTCTGACAAAGGAATGTACAGTATATAAAATATACATTCCTATAAATCAGCATTGGTTATCGGTCGAATAAGTTTTAACATATCAGCATATTGGATATTGGCCAAAAATCCAAAATTGTGCATCCCTCCTTAATTCAGATCCGTTTTTATTTCTGTTTGAGAGTTTCCATTGTTCTTCATGCAAAGTGCCATTTTTAAGCTCTTGAATGGCATCAGACAACAAAACTGACACCGCAACAATGCATGTGCCTTGTGCTTTTTGTGTCATTTCAGTGGGTTGCTTGCTTTTCTAAACCTTTAAACATGGCAGGAGCTGCACAAGTGGTGCCTGGTAAAATAAGAACTGCAACATCAAAAGAATTAAAGCATTTTTTTTAAACAAGCAATTGTGCAGCAGAAAAAAAACCAAGCGGGTAAATCATAAATGTTACATAAACACAAAAAAACACTCTAAAGTGTGTAGTTACAAATATATTTAAAGACCATACCTGAATGACTTTCTGTGCAATTTCTGATTTCTAAAGATAAAACACGTTGTATTTTCAAGCATTGCAAGTCTGGAGAAAATTTATTTTTATGTGTGCTTCCGCTCAACTTCGACATCCAAGTTCCGTACCCAGCTCTTGTTTCACAATTTTATTGACAGTTCTTCTTCTTCTTGTTTACTGTAGTTTTTTTCTTGTTTTAGTTGTCATTTCATATCAAACATTGGAAAATGGAGGAGAAAGTTTTCTTTTACCTTAATAAATGTTCAAAGATATGTCTCAACATCTAGATATTAGACACTGACCAAAAATAAATAAATCAATATTTCATAGTGCTCAGTTGCTTAAAAAAATGGTATTCTGATAAGAAAGAAAAATATATTATAGCTGATAATGACAGTAGATGGTACCTTAGGAGCTGTGACATCAGTCATAAAGCACAAGGACAAAAAGGGCAAGTCTTTTTTTTTTTAATACGCTAGGCTAATGGCTAGCCCAACTAGCACCTTGTTTTTTCAGTCTTATAAAACAACTCTTTCTCAAAAACGTGTTATTTCATGTGAAAGAATACTACAATAGTATTAACTATTGATTAATATTTGACAGAATAGCACTTCAAATTTGACTAACAATCTATTAAGAAATAGTACTTGGTTGTTGCACCAATATAATAAACAACTCTTACGTTAACGTCACAACTTTATTTTCGCATAAGCAAAGTGCTAATATAATTTAAACTATAAATCATTTTGTGTTTGGAAAAATAAATCTGTAACCTATCAAGAACATTGTTTTTGAAATGTTTGCTTCATTAGAATACAATAACGTTAAAATATCTTTACATCTAATTAAAGCAATTAGGGCAATTAAAGTTATGAACTGAAATGCAAACTAAACTAGCTTATGCCCTGGCCATGAACAAGTATTTTTTTTTTTTTTACATAAAATATTAAAAAGTATAATAAAATTGCTTGATTTGTAGATAGTCAATATAAATCAAACACATTTTCTGAATAATGGAACAGAAAAGGAGGTCATACAGTATAAAAGATCAGTATTAAATGTGAGTGTATGGAAGCTCAAACATCTCTGTGAAAAGGCTGCGTTGGAAGGGACTTATCCTCTTGTGTCTACGGTGCACAAGCCAAATCCCTGAGATACACTAATCCTACTGGTTCTGCTGGTTATCTCTCCTCCCTTCCTCCTCCCATCAGCCCCAGCAGGTATTTCTCCTTTGCCAAAGGTGCTTCTCTGACATCCATCCCCTGTTTTGCCATTCAGCTCATCTCCCTCCCAACCTGACACCCCTATTGGGCTCTGTTTGTTTTCACTCTTGTATCTCGGTGACATTAGCCACAGTAATCCAATTGAAAGCAACTCAGACCCAGAGCTGGGTTCTTTGGGGCTGATGCGTTTCCACGGGGATCACATGGATTCCTAATTAAGCTCATTAAAGCTTGCTATTAAAGCTCGTTAAAGCTCATCCTGACATGGCAGCGCTGGTGTCTGACTGCACTTATTCACACAGCAATACACTCAAACAGCAAAACACAGACACATTTATAAATTTGATGAGTTGCGCGCAAAACTCACCAGTCTAATGTGCTTGTTGAGTGTAATTAAACTTCTCAATTAACCCCACAGCTTGTTTTGGGTGGTTTGAACTGAAAGAACACTGATTTTGTGCAGAGTATCGCTGACAAATGTCCAAATGAACTGCTTTTGCTCATCCAGAGTTGTGGAGATCTTTTTGAACATACTTGGAGAACAAGCCTTTTAGGAGTGACTTGTTTCATTAATGGGTTAAGCTTTAGACTATTTGGAAGTGGGGCTTCTATGGAAAGTAAGACCCATACAAAAGTTGAAAGTACACTACAGTGTAAATGTAGAGAAGATGAAAATATACTGCATAAAATTACAACTGTTGTATTTGATCAAGAAGGAGTAGGAAGTAGAAACAGTTCTACTCCCTACTCCATTCTGATTAATTTGTTGATGCAATAGCTAGTCCAGTTGAGCTATTCCTAAAACTTGAGTATTTTATTCCAACATGTGACCAATTGGCTGTTTGAAAAGTGTCCATGCATCTGTTCTTTTACTTAGGGGTGTATATCAAGTTCAAGCTCAAGTAGGGCTGGACGATATGGCCAAAACTTTTATCACAATATTTTTCTTAATTTTGGTCAATAACGATATCATTCAATATTGATATAAACAATATATAGCCTCAGGAAAACTGTACAAAGGACACGTTGGCTCAAACTTTTATTGTGCTTCATCTTCTGACTCTCAGTATATTGTAGTCTATCGAGTGGAAACTTTTCAGATGGTGGAACAAGTTAGATATGTTCCCATGGCTAGTTGGAACGACTCTCCGTCACATTTTGCAGCACACGGAAACCTGCAGTTTATCGGATCTTAGAAAGCCGAACCACTTCCACGCTGCCAAATTAGTCTTTCCTCTCATATCAGACTCATCTGCTTTCACTTTGCTTGTGAAAGCTTGTTCAGTCACATTCTGATGGTCACGAACACTCATTTTGAACGGAAAGTTAACGTGCGTTGGAGATTAGCCTAGCCTGCTACCGCTAATGCCTTCTAGACTTGAGCGCTGCGTAACATCCACGTTACCACACACTTACGTAGTTGTGTCGCACCTTTTTCTGTCTTGGTTGAAACTGAAGCAGCCGCTTCAACCCAAACAGAAAAAGAAATGCGTCAGTGAAATGCTGTAATCATATCGTGACACACATCAATATAAAATTATTGCCCAACCCTAATCAAATCAAGTTTGTAATTCACATCACATGTGGTACATGAGGTGGAATGAAATTATGTACTCAAGGTCCCAGTTACACCCAAAAATAGCAACAATATGAAGTATAAAAAGAAACAGTATACAGTATACGAATCCAAGATATACGCTAAACGAACACCAAATGGTACGCTAAAACATCTAAGATATACGCTAAACACTAATAATGTAAAACAATATGGTGTATCAACAGAAGTCCGAACATGAATCTGTGGTGAGCAGATGGGTATGAATGAATACAAAAGAATGAGATAATCAGCAGCATGAGATCAGCAGCATGGATAATCAGCAGCACAGAAAAGTCACATATCACCAATTAAAGTTGCATTACAATTATTTTATAGTTATATAGTTTATAATTTTTTAGTGATATTATTCTTTAGAGACATATAGGCAGCTGAAGACCTTTTTTTAGTTTACTTCACTATTGTCATACAGTTGCAAACCTGATGACTTTTTAGCTAAATAGCTGCCAGTGGGAAGTGTGAAGTCTCGCTCCCAGCTGTCATCACACCTTCAGTCAGTGGCACAGAGCACTGAGCAGCACTAATAACGAAGCTGTTTGCACAAGTCTAACATCCTCTGAATCTTTGGATTATTGCTAGTTATTACATGGTACAATGAAAACTCGAGAACTGTTTAAAACAGACAACGCCTGAGAAAGTAAAGGCTAGCCTGACCTTGTTTTTGTAGATGTAGCACCAGCTGCTTTTATACATATATCTGACAAGAAGAACATAGATGGTCTAACACAATTCTTAATTACCTTTTATCACCTCAGTTACGAAGGGCAGCGTGTAATTGTCTGTGTGTGAACATATGTGTGCTTATCTGTCTGTTAACAAAATATCTCACACTGGTGAACACATTTTAATGAGCCTCTCGGAAAGTAATAAACCGATGACATTTACAACTGAATAACTTCTGGAGTCAACCTGATTCAAATTAGCTGTGACAGGTAATCAATTTTAGCAAACAATAAACTAACTCAGTTAATTTTACAGATGTTCTCCTAAAATTTATAATGGTAGTAGCTGAGAGGCATTTCAGTCACATAGTTTGATCACTTACAAATAATGTAAGATCTTTATTTAAAACATTGACACATGATGATGGACGATATGCATTTCTTTATTAAATGCTTGTTTATTTTTTTTGGAATTCGCCAACTAAAAATGATCTAAATTACATGTCACTTCACTCATGGATAAATATAATCTGAGTACTCGCTTTAAGTTACTTTGAAGCATGCCTTCATGAAATGTACAATCCTAAAGAAACATAAGTGAAGCGAAAAGGTGGTGAATAAGAGGTGCTTTTCTTTATTTTTTGCCCTCACTCACTCAACCATGTTACTGTATGACCTTTGACCTGACACGAAATTTACACGTCAACTCCAAATATTTGTCTTGGGCTGCGAGGAGGAGCAGTAAACCTTGATGTTATTGATGTTCCTCAGAGGGGACAGAGTGGAAACTGTGTGTTTTTGTGAGTGTGTGAGTGTGTTTTGACAGAGAAAGAAGCAGAAAAAGACCCTGCACAACCTGAATCAGTCCTTTGATGCTGACTGGCCTTGACATCAACAATGTGGCCTTTCACAGCCCTCCACCCACCTCACCAGGAACACACACACACACACACACACATAGTCTTTTCTTCTGAGTCATTCGTCCTGTAGTTTTTATTGTTTACTTTTCGTAGCTTTTAAGGAAATTGCTCTACGTCTTGAAAGAAAACCATAAAGAAAGGGAAGGAAGTTGGAGGGGGAAACAGAGAATCAGATGCACTGAAACCCTGTTTGTGAGTCTTCCAAGCAGCAACAGCGAAGCTGAAAGTTGGGGTTTTGGTGACATTTCACTTTAAAAACCCAGCCAGAGGCATTTGAACCAAAAAGCCTCATGTTGTTTTTGTTGCCCACCATGAAAAGTCAAAGATGGGGTGACAATGTTTTTGTGTACCATTAGCAAAATATCGCTTGAATCACTGAATAAAAGCTCATAAAGTGATCAATGGATGTGCATACCGTATTTTTTGGCCTATAAGTCGCAGTTTTTTTTTTTTTTTTTTTTTTTTTTTTTTTTTGAAAATTTACATGCCTTGCAAATTATACGCCAAAGCGACATATTTATGGATTTTACCCCATATTTATAAACCTTTTTTATTTATTTATTTATTTTTGGCTAGATATGACTGTTTTTATTCATTCTGACTGAAAAAAAAATTGAGCAGTACCACTTTCTTCTGATGGCACTTGATGGCAGCAGAGTAGTAGTATGGCATGCTGTTGTATCATGTAATAGGTAAACATGGCTATAATGACATTCAAAAAGTTCTAGACTAAAACAACTGGACTTTATTTATTATACTTTATACTTTATAGTTTTTTTTCTTGAACCTTTTTGAATTTACAATGTCCTGGATGCATGATAATCTTCACCAGCTATTAAGGACTCAATTGGCCTGCCATAGTACCCCCACCTTCATTCTGCTCGTTGCTTGGAATCGTCAAAACAGCTGCACCACCCCGGCAAAATGCAGCTAATTTCACCATTAAATTGTATTTATTAAACAAACGTTACACTGAGACACACCTTTGCTATAATTTCGAGCAAACAAATAATTGTTTTGGTGCTTTTCTTGTTAAATTTTTATTAAACGAGTAGCATTTCTCCTTCCTTTTTTTCCCCTCCCTGTCTGCACGCTCCCGGGAGCACCTCAGCAGCGAAACTATTTTTGACATGCAGCTGATTTGACCTTCAAAGTGCATTTATTAAGCAAACATTAGATTGAGATAACATAATGTCGAGCAAACAAATACTTGTTTTTAACTGTTAATCTTGTTAAAGTCCTCCCATGCACGCATCCGCGGTTGCCATTTGGCAGCCCATCAGTTTTTGGCACAACACCAGTCCACATTTCTGGGTTGTCAGCGGTGACACGTAACAGACGTGACTCATCAGCGGTGACGCATAATAGATATGTGGCAAAGAGACATGGTTATGGATTTTTCCACTTTATTAGATAAATATGGACTGATACGACTTATAGGGTGGAGCGATGTGTACCGTGGAAAATATGGTACATCTCCAACCCATGGACTTCTGAAGTCAAGATGGCTGTCACAGCTAATGGACCTTAGCCTAAACAAACATGTGTATTAGTGAATGTAGCAGTTATTCTGTGTGGCAGAAGTTGAGTTATTCACAACACATACACCAACACTAACAGATCACATGAGAGCATGCAACGTATCACGAGTATAAAAAGTTATTTGACCTAACTGGTTTAACTGTATTTCCCAACATTGGCATGAAAGGCAACGGGTGATATGTATTCCTTTAGGAAGTGTTATGCCTTTAATTTATTTCATTTTTTTATCTATAAATTTAGTTCCATCATGTGCTTTACTGGTCTTGTCTTTCCTAACGGGGTTTCAGCCTGGTGTCATAATGACTGTGGTTTAAGAGTCCATTCTAGTTAAACGTTAAAACACTCAAAGCCTTCTGAAAAGAGGCCCCCACGGAGGGACATCCATCATTGACATCATCGGTAATTGCGGTGACACACTCAGCAAAACATGCCCAGCTGTGTGTGTAAAAACACATGAACTCACCATTTCCAAAAAATTTTTACACACTCTTTACTGTTTTATCTTACAAAAGCTGCTGCTCGTAGCAACTGTGTGACTTTATGACTGAATGTATGAAAAGAACTGACGGGGATTGTTTTGACATCCCTACGGATGAGCGTAAATCTAGTGGAGCGCTTATTTTCTGAACCCAACGCGTGTCTGTCCAAGGAGGCAGTAATGGACTTGTTAGGATCAATTAGCATTAAAGCCACATTAAACTGTTGTGGGCAGATATGGAATTAAAGAGGTTGACACAACTTGACAGAGGTGAAGCGCTCTCTGAGGGACCACGGCCGCCTCTGTATTTTATAATTAAATATATCTGAGAGCACAGATGAAACTGACCTGAAATGTGGACTTTTCATTCATGAAATTAATTCCTGTACTATTACTGGTTATGATTTCATTTAAAACTAGGAATGCACGATATTGGATTTTTGGCCGATATCCGATATGCCGATATGTTAAAACTTATTTGACCGATAATTGATACAGATATTTTTAATATATGTTCCTTTGTCAGAACATAGCCCTCTTATTTAGGTTTACTTGCTACAAAACTTGTGTGACAGCTGTAAGAGCTGGTGACATATATTCAGTAACAGCCATATGCATAGCACTTTAACTTATATTAAATGAAAAGTGTTAACTGTCATTTATTAGCATTAGTCACCTGCGATGCTGTCTCACTTGTGGAGGCTTGTTCCAGGTTTCTAGCTGCAGTGTGGGAT
>JARVLU010000528.1:17858014-17878614 GCA_031762415.1 Simpsonichthys santanae | reverse complement strand
ATATATATATAATCCTTTTTAGAGGCAATACATCCCATATTTGAGAAAAAAGAACAAAAATGACACGCATGACATTTATGCAGCTAGAAAGGATCACCTATTGCCCAAAACATGGACCACATGCAGGAGCTGTGGCCCCTGGATCCCATCCCCATAGAGCACCAGCCACAACATCCCTCTGAAAGCTTCACGTCATCTTGGATCAGAGCAAGAACAGGAGAGGGAAAGAGGGAGCCGAGGAGGAGTGGAGGGACTCCATTTTGCATTCAGCCCCCCCCTCTTTTCTGCCAGTCATCCATTTAACCCTGCCACCGCGCCTAGTGCAATATTAATGCCTTTAAACGCAGATGAGGTGAAAATGTGTCTGAAGGAGCGGATCGCTGCAGGGAGGGCAGCTGCACACATGCACAAGGTCAGGAACACACACACACACTTTACAACATAGACTTTGACATATACAAAAACATAGTTTATTTAAATTCAGATGGTCTTTTCCACCAGATGTTGTCTCAGTAATATACTTGGCAGCCACCCTAACGTGTTTGAGCAACCTCCTTTTGTTCTTTCTTGTTGCTTGAAACTGAAACGGGCTTATCAGAGATTTGGGGATCAAAGTTTGTCCATTTGAAACCCTAAACCAGCTCAAATGCAAGCTATTCCACCAAATATCCATGAACACACACTCGCGTAGCTGAGCTATTTGCTCGCTCTTTGGAATGTTGATCTGAAGGGAAGACGAGTCAGGTGAGAGGTGAGCACCGAGGGCAGGAAATCAATTCAGTCCCATGTTAGCTGAATAATGAATAAGGCCCTGTCTCCTGAGGTTAGAAGGGTATTGCTGGACAGGAAAGGGAGATGTAGAGATGTGTGTTATGAGGCTGCATTGCTTTTGTGTTTTGCACGTTTTGTTTATAAAAGTAACATAATGCTCTTATTATCCACCACTTTACTGTCTTTTGAAGGTTTTGTAACTATACATAGTTAAATATTAAAAAATTGCACAGTGAAGCATCGGAATATGATAAGTGGTAATGAGCTGACAAATAATGTGTTTAAAAAATGGTGGAAAATGCAATGATTGCTTTGAGCCTGGCCAGCAGTGTCATGGATACACAGCTGTAATCAGGATGACCGCCCTTACACAGTACTTTAGGGAGTAACATAACAGAGTGCTCCTGTGCCACACCTTTTATCCTGCCCTTTAAATAACCCTCTCAGCAGGAGTAAGAGTATGACATTTTCTGTTGATTCTTGACAAAATAGCCCACTTGACCGCCGGATGAAAATTCTGAGTCCTCCAACTGCTCCGGTAACAACTAGTCCTCTTATATTCTGTTTTATTGTGAGATAAAGCCTGTAAGAGGCATCTAACAGATGGACAAAGGTAGTTTTTGAAGACGAGGGGGAGAGTGAGCAAAAGAACTGTTGTCTTTGGGGAGACTGAGCAGAACAATTTTGTAAAGGGCAAGACGTTATTGCGCACCCCTTTTACCCAGAGTCCCCTCGAATCTCTTGGAGATGAGTTTGTCATCCTGTCGTGTTTGCTGGGATGTTTAAATGTCACATTAAAAAAAAAAAAAAAAAGAAGAAGTCATGGATGTGGAATTTAACAGATATGAACGTCTGACACCGTAAAATGTGTGGGAGGATTACAGGAAGTAGATGGGTGGGGTCGCCTCTGCTGGCAGTTCCACTGCACTGGTTGAAGTCATTTCCTTACGCTTGCTGCTGCTCCTGCTTTCTTTCTGGCACCAGCGAAAAAAAATCACAAATTCTCTCTAAAAAATATATAAAATAAAAAACTGATGGGAAAAAAAAAACAAATATTATTGCGTATCGCCTGTTGTTTAATTTCAAAACACATGCACGCACACAAATCTCATAAGGGCGCTTCCTGCGCCGGCAGTAGTGATCGGCTGCGAACACGGGGCTAATATTGGCTCGTGATATTTGATGTTCTCGGATGTGTGTGTTTTTCATCAGGACGCTCCTCGCACTCTCTCCGGCTCTGCCTCATCCGCTGCGTCCCAGGTCAGGGATTGTAAAGACACATTAGATTGCTTAAAGAAATAGATGGTGCTGTGTAATCTACTTATATCATTGATTTATCTTTTTATCCAATTGTGTTGCCTTTTGAAACCTTACTCCAGGCTATATCTCTTCATGGAAGGAGGCCGCACTCTCTCGACTGTTTATCGACATTGTCTCTACATATTCTATTATCAGCTGGGAGGTATTTTAGGACAGACATCACAAAGGGTTTTATTGCTATAGCTTGTGTTTAAATATGCAGCCGGCGCTCCCCATTTTCATGGAAAGTTGTCAAAAATCTGAAGACAGTCTTTTTTTTTTTTCCCCTGAACATCTCAGAAGACAATGTATTTGATGTCATTGTTTGTTTAAGAAAGGGGAGCAGTGTGTACTGTAGCCCAAATAATTGGTGGTGGATGCTCAGCAGGGGAAGGTAAACTGAATGTGACACCAGGGTGGGGGATCTCAGAGCGAGGCTGTCTTCCTTTCAGCACTTCATCTAAAAACTACAGACCCTCCACAGTTCCACAGTAACACAACTGAGAGCTTCTTAACTGGAGAAGAGAGCCTTTGGCAGACGTGAACACAGCCCCCCACCACTCCTTACCCCCAGCTCTTCCCATTAATCTTTTATATCCAGGGCTAAATATGAGCAGAGTTAATGTGACGCTCCGTCTATGTTGGGGGCAGGCTGAGCAAGAGGGGGGGCAGACCTGTCGAGGTTAAGTGCTCTGGTCTTTGTGACTCTGGGGATGTGAGGAGGAGGAGATGGAGAGAGGGATGTATTGTAGGGGAAAATTGTGGGTGAAAGAAGAGGAGACAGGGGACAAGAGAAAAGATCATCCCATTGGAAAGTGGGGGATCTGAAAGCCTGGGTAGGGTTTTATGAGTTTGGCCTCTGTGTCACACATGTGCATGCTCACGCAGACAAATGCTCAGATGCAGGTGGTGAGGCTGTAACACAAACTTGCCTAATCCAGGCCACTCTCATGTTCCTTCCTTTGATAAAATCCTGGCGTCGCTCCGGAGGCGACTCGGGCCTCACGTTCTGTTTATTGCAAGTGAAGTCTGCACATCTTAAAAACTTTCACTGCAATTGTTTTGATATCTTTGCTGCCGCAGAACTCCGTGGGGGTGCTGCCACAGTTTCAAACCACTGTACGGTTCTGATATTACTTAAAGAGATGTCTTGGCGTGCGTTGCTGCTTTCGCTTAATCCGTCAGCCTTTCTACTTTTGCGGCTTGTTTTCCCCACAAACGACACGAAAAGACAGAGGTTCCCGCTGCGATGCTAGATTGTGTAATATGAAATTCAATCAACGGGCGCGCATACATGAAGCAGGATGCGCTGCCGCTGAACATTTCCCGATCGTTATGTCAAAACAGGAATGGGTGGGAAAAAAAAAAAAAAAGTCAACATTGTTCTCCGTCACGCTCCATTAACAACAGCAGAATCCATGATGGTATTCATTTTCAAGCTGCTTTATTTAATAAAGTGAAATGGGCTCAGTTCCTTCATTAACATAATGCTACTTAACATTAATCTCGGACATTAAAGGAGACTCGTACACAATCCCCAGGCATCGGAGTCATAGGAATTAGGAACAAACTGAGGAGATGCTTATAACCGTAATGATGTGCTCACTCCGGTTTTTCCAATGCAACAATCTAATATTTCCAAATGTACATGGGAGTTCTGATTCTGCCAACCGTGACTTGGAGGTGAGGTTTTGATCTTGTGCTGTGGATGTAAACAACTCATTAGAACGGGAGCAGGATGCCTGCTGACTGGCAGGGACAGCAGGGGTGCTGGGGATAGCTGGGAACATGGTAGCGTTCGCTCATCGCCGCCTCTCTCCGTTGCTCCTTTACTCCACTTTCATCCACTCGTCAGCTTTCAGAGGCCTACTTTGAAGATGTGGGGGAATAATTAGATTATCTCTCACCTAAAATACGCCCTTCTTTCTCCTCTTCTGCTTTTTAACAGGTGATTTAAACCTGAACCTGCTTTCAACTCGCTTTGTTGCATCTTACATATCCCCTTTTGCTTCTTTCTCACCTTTTCTCCCGTGCTGGGCTGCCTCCTCTCACGCATTCTTGCTCTATTAATCAATAAAATCTCAAGCTGCTGCTCAGCTTTTTGCATTTCCTCTTGCCTCTGTTGTATTTTTTTATTTTTTTTTCTTAGTTTGGCTACATAATTTTTTGGTTGTGATCTCTTCGTTTACCTTTGCCTTGTTTTCTCGTGTGGCGTTACGCTTTCTTTAAACAATGAAACATGTTTAAATTGATAGTTTTTTATCTCTCTAATGCCCCTTTTCCATCAGTGCCTTTAGTACCGGTGCAGCATGGTTCTACTCAACTCAGTACGCATTGTGTTTCCATTATGGTTTTAGTACTGGTTCCAGTGGGCGGGGTTCAAAATGACGTCACATGCCTCACCTGGTAGCGCTGAAAAATTTTGAAGTTTCTAGTGAATTAAAAAGAATACAGATGATTAAAATGATCAAATTAAAATCCTGCTAATGAGCTTTTAATGAACCTGAGTTCATCTTTAAATCTCCGATGAAGCAGATTCTACAAGAAACATCTATATTTAAAATGTTTATACATTTTTTTCATCATTTGATGTATTTGCACTCGTGTCTACTTTTATTGTTCAGTTTAGATGTGTGGTTTTGTTTCTTGTTCACCCCTTACGATTGTCTATTGTTGTCACTGTTGTCTTCATTCTTTGTTGAAAACAGGTCTCTCTTGTAAATGAGTCCTCGAGGCTCAATGGAATTAACCTATATAAACAAAGGTTGAATTTTTTTTTTAGCTTTGCTTGAAAGTTTCATTCTTGTTTTGTGATTTGTACATTTGTGGGTTAGATTAATAAGGGGCAAAAATTGCTTCTTTGTAAAAGTTGCAGACCTCTGACTTAGATTGCAGTGTAGTTAAGAAATCAACCTATTAATGGGCTTATTGAAATGTATATTAAATAAAGAGGTCTGCAAGCTTCACATGTGTGTTTATAGCATATAACTCACTAAATGCCTATAAAATAACATTTGCAGAAACTATGAAACTTTGCACGCAAGTTGTTTTAAAATAGCAACAATCATCTTTGATTGTTCATGACGTTGCAGTTGCATTAATTTCAATGTTTATGAGAAATTAGCGCATTAAATATGTCACATCCCCATCATTGTCTCGTAAATTAATTCAACTTTCATACTTTGACAAATTTGCCCCCTTTATTATTTATCCTTGCACATCTTATGGCTCTGAAAAAGTTCAGTTTTGAGTTGTGCTGTGCTTTGGCTGAGGGGTACAAATCCATATTTACTGTTACATAGATCAATAATTAGTGTCCCCACCAAGCTAAAATAGTCACTATTGCTGATGCATTGATTTGAAGTCATAGTTCATGCATGCTAATGTGCACTTTGAACCATAAAAGAAAAGCTTTAAAATCCGAGTTTTGTAAAGAAGATGTCAATATTGGGATCTGGACAGAACACTGCTCAGACATTGATTTTTAGGTAACTTTTTATGGTACTTGAGAAGGCTTTAAAATAACTTTTACATTTTTTCAATATTATCATGACCATTTTACTGCTACATCCATCTTTCCTCAATTTTATGATTGTCACTGATCAGTGCGGTCTGTTTCTTTTAAAGTCAACATTAGTTCTACCTCTGCGTCCCAACTATCTCCAGCCAGTGAGTTTATCAGGGATTAGTGTCTCTTTGTCCTTTGACTGGCAGCTCAGACTCTGAGAAGCACCAGAGCCGCATCAGATCAACCTCCGTAATTAACTTGTTTAAACAAACTGGGAGCGAGAGTCAAGAGAAAAGCTTTCAGTATACTTCAAAAAGCCATTAAAAGAGAGCGGGGAGGGAAATGAAGTGACACAAGACGGGATGGTGTGCAGCTTTATCAATAGCCTGGAAGCTGTTCCTTTTGAATGTGTGTTTATGTGGTGGGGCTGGAAGATCACGGAGCTCTGTGTTTACGCTGCAGGTCACTCGGGGCCGGGGAGCCTTCGGAAGATTCCCAGACGTGAGCAACTTAACCGCTGACCTTTGTGCACTGAGATCAATTAGAGGTCGCAAACAGATTCCTGAAAGAACAGAAACAGACAATAAAACTAGGGAGCAACAGACAAACAGAGCTGAAGGGAATGTCCCAGACCGCAGCTTCATTATTAACTCCATTTAGCTTGGTGATGCACTTTCTTTCATTCTCAGTAAATTAACTGTTATGTTTCTGTTCCCAAACCTCCGGGTGTTTATATGTTGAAGCTTTGCACACACACACACACATAATTAAATTGTCTCTTACTAAATTGTTTTGGAAGCAACCAAAGTTTCTGCTGTACGGACTGTACCTGATTAAAACTTCTTTTTGAGGTCCAATCCAAATTGTCACCGCCTGCTGTAATGAGCTCAGTTTATTGTAACGGCAACTCATTTTAGCGGAACAAACACCGAGCTGTATAAATGATGCATATCGTCTTTTCCATTCTGTTGTGTGTGAGTGTGTCAGTGTTTGTCTGTGATTGCAGGTTATTGTAATTATGTGAATATCTATTAAAGATGTTTTCGCTCACAGACCAGTGGCGTTCTCACTGAGGAGATTTTGTCGCGCTGAGAGTTAATAATAGAAAATGTTCACAGTGAATAGAGGCAGCGCTTCCACAGGTCTTCGTTTTGTAACGAAAAGCCTTCTGTCAGTGTGCAGTGGACAGTTGCAATGCCACAAACTGGCTAAAACACTTGGATCGTTGCATACCTTGTCAGAAAATAGCGCCGAGTTACATTTTTTAGCTTTAATTGGTCTTCACAGCTACTCCCAAGCCCCTTCCTACCTAATATTTTTCTTTTCACCCGCAAACATTCCCACAATCAGTCATCTTCGGTATCATATATTAAACTGCTTATAGTGCAGGTCTTATTAAAGGAAAATATACAAACGCAGTTAAAGACACAGCAGAGAGACACAAAGGCATGTTGGAGTCAAAAGCATGCCTCACAGTGATGTATGATCTTCATTTCCCCCCCATTGACCATCTCCAGCTCAGCATCAGCCATGACACAGAGGAAATGAATGCTCGGGAATTTATCTCCCGTGCTGTCATTGTTTCTGCCCGCCGAAGTCTGAATTAACACATTTATTAAAGTTCTGGGCCGAGACCTCCACTCATTACAGGGCAGCTGCAGAACTGCTACGATGAGGCCACATATTAATTTAAAAGGGCAAGTTGAAATGAGACCTGTAGATTAGTGAATTAAATGGCTGGAAAATATTAAAAGAGGCTATTTGTGCACGTTTTATCTATGCATTGAAATAGAGACAGATGATAGTAAAATTATAATGTAATGATTGTTGTATTTTTAGCCACATATTTATCTTTTACTGTTCCCCTTATAGTGAAATGCATAGATATACCATTCCTCTGTATATGTGTCACTGGTTATGCTAAAAATGTAACAACCAACAAAATATGACACAACCAAGTAAATTACATGGGAAAACAGAATAGATGAGAAAGCAAATAAATCAGGCTTCAGGCGTGCATGGGCACATAGTCGTATCTGTATTTTGCTTCTCAGCATGTAGAATGAAGTTTTATTGGAAACCAAATCAGTCACCCACAAATATGAGCATAGTTTTGGCACAGACAGAAATAAGACATTAGAGTTTTTTGCAGTTTACACCTCGGTGATCATAGCCTCAATCCCACTGCTTTAAATATTTTGTAACCTGGCAGATTTTGTGTGGGGAAGAAGGGGATAAAAACCCTGTACAGAATGCTGAACGGACTGAGCCACTAGGTGGCGATGACTGAAATTATCCACAAAAAATAACAACTGATAGAAATTATATGAAAACAGCAACTCTTTTTTTGTATATAAAGTACATCCTGTGTCTATATGTGTAGCTTAATTCAGCCATATATTAGGAAACTATCTCACTAATCACTAATCGGTGGACATATTTTAAAGGAACTTTTAATATCCACAGCTGTGTAAGATCTGAAGATCTGACCACACCACAGCTAACTGACCTTAGTCAACACAAAAATGGCTATCTTAGTCAGATTTTCAGATATTGAGCTAACATTTGCTGTGGCAGTAGGTGAGAGTAACACCCAACACATACTTCAAGCACTAACAGCTTGTGACAGTAAGACTGTAGAGGTAAAATGGAGTTGGTGATCTCAGCACACAAAAAGCATTTGTGAAAAGTAAAGGAAAACATAGCTGGACAGGTTTGACCCCTCGTACAACGTTCAAGTAATATCAATTAATTCTTAATTAAGAACCTGGCACAGCATGAACAGCCACCATTATTAATACATACTCACCATTGAGTCTGATTGGGGAAACGCTACAGCTCTGCGATGAACCAGTGTGTATGCACTCAGAGTTTAGAGAGGAATCTGGGCAGGAAATCCTCCTGATTAATGGCAGGATCAGCTCACAACCTTGGAAAGCCTGTTTGCTAGAAACGACAGATTTTTTTGTGTTTTTTTGATGAGAGTCAGGTGAACACCATGAAACTGTATTGGCCCAGCTGTACGTAACCACTATATGGTTTCTTCCTCTCATTTCCTGTTGCGTTTCCTGCTTTTTTTCTTTGAATTGAGGTTGGAAGCAGCTTTTATTTGATGCTTGATCAGGAGTCTTTAACTTTGTCCTCGCTCCTTCTTTCTCCTCTGTCCCTGACTGTTTCAGGGTCACCTTATCTCACACTCCTTCATCCACTGTACATACATCTCTAGCCCTATGGCCACGGCAGTCAGCTGGGCTAATGGAGCCACTTACTGCCCCCTTAAATCTTAACGGTGCTGGTTAACCCTTTATTGATGTTCTCAGGCCCTTCTGTTTCCTGCAGGCTGGCCAGATGGTGAATTGACAGCCTGGGTTTGATCAACTGCTTGCAGGGAGGCTTTGAGTGAATGCAGGCTAGGTCATTAGACACAAAGAGAAGGGGAAAAAATATCTTACTGCAACCATTTGTCAAAAAACTAAACCATGATGGGCTTATTCTGCTTTAAGGTCAGGGGCTTGTGTTCACTGTCACAGGAGGCTGAGCAGTTTGAAGTTTGCAGGTTCACAAAGAGCCAGGAGTTTTAAGGTCCCTTCTTCAGCTTTGCCTTAGTGTGTTCCGGTAGTTTGTTTTAGCCTCGGGCTGCTTTTTATGTTAGGCAAACATGCTTTCAAATAGCAGCTGGTGAGACTTAAGTTACAGTTAAATTCAACTCTGGTTGTCTCACCAAATCTTTAATGAGATAACAAATCTTAGATGTCTACATCAACTGTAATAATTTCTTTAGGAGTGTTAGTTAAATCATTTCATCATTTATACTGGGGTTCATAATTTGTAGAACCTGCTTCTATTTTTTTTTTTCAGCAGATGTTAGCTTCAGATTACTTCCTTTTTTAGCCGCATCTTCATTTTCTCACAGATGCTCCCTCTATGATCCTTGACTGTTTGTGATGGAGACTTTCTAAAGCCTTAATAACATAAAGTATCCCTCGAGGCACAAGGAGCTCTAACGTCTGCATCACTTGTCCAAACATCTATGCTCATCTTTGGCGTTTAGGCAACATCCCACCCTCATCCTGCTCAAATTTGCTTAACCCTTTGAATGGAAGAAGATGGATTGGGTCACTTGTAGCACCACAGCTGTGCCATAGCTTCTGGTACTTCAATAAGTACATCTAGATGAAACGGGGTCCCAACTTAGGTCCAATAAACTACACTTGACTGCTTCTCTTCCTTTTTTCTTCTGTTTCGAAGCCTGCCCTCCATTCCAGAGGCCAGCCATATCCTTTTACCTCAGGCGATGCTGGTCTAAGAGTCTGGGACATGTTAGCCAGCTGCCAAATGAAAGGGGATAAATCACACGAATGAAAACAAATAGAGCCAGGTCTGTTTAGGTCTAATTAAAGTTGGTCGATCCCCCCTACTCTGAAAACACTGTTTTACATACGTGACCGTGTTCTCAGAAACCTGGGTTATTTCTATATTCCCCTGTTTATGCAACACCTATGACTGAATTCTGTTCATGTTCAAGCTCTCCTTGTATGTTATTGGGGAGACAAATCCCATCTGCATTGCAAATTGTATTGTTTGTCTATCTGTACTGATGATGTTTTATGTTTCAAAATGTGTTTTTTTTAATTCCTTTTGTTTTTTCTTTCTCTTCTCTCTTTCATATTTTCCTGTTTTTGGTGATTCTGGTGCATTAAGGTAAGAGTCTTTTAAAAAATCCTTTTAATTTCTCTGCATAGTTATCATTCATCCATTATCTTTACCCGCTCCTTCGTTTTCGGGTCACAAGGGTCACTGGTGTCCATATCCAGCAGTCGTAGTACGAGAGGTGGGGTACACCCTGGACAGGTCTCCAGTCCATCACAGGGACACCCAGAGACAAACAACTATTCACTCTCTCACACTCACATCTAGGAACAATTTAGAGTTACCAATCAGCCTAACGTGCATGTGTTTGATCTGTGGGAGGAAACTAAATGTACCCAGAGAAATCCCGCGCATGCACAGAGAGAACATGCAAACTCCACACTGAAAGGTCCTCAGCCGGGATTTGAATCGGCGACCTTCTCGCTTAGAGGCAGCAGCTCTGCCAGCTGAGCAACCATACCACCCTGTTGGGAAAAAAAATCAAACTTCATGCACATAAAATAAACATTTATGAAGTTATTGATTTGTTTGAACAGTAGTGAACACACAGACTAAATCTTGTTAGATGGCTACGTCTGTTAATTTGCTAGAATCTCCACAATTTCTCAAAACTGTAGTACTAAACTGTAAAAGGAAAAACTGTTCCAAATATAAATATATTCATTTAAAAAGTGTACTTCAGTATGTTCCCGACTTGCTCCCCAGGCACTTACATAGCTGCCCACTGCTCCACCTGGGTGTATCCCAGGTGCGATGGGTCAAATGCAGAGAACCAATTTTGTCTTTGTATGGGAACATGCAATGCTGACAACACATAGCACTTTATTTATTTATTATTAAAGCATAAATGTGAGGGAGACTACCAAGGAGGGTATAAACTAGTCATAAACTAGGAGGTAAGGTGGGCAATCAAACAATGTGCATGGCCTGTAATACAGTTTTGTAAGTCATGCTCACAAAAATAAAATAAAAAATGTTGTGTATAATCCTGCCAGACAGCTCTACAGTGAGTTGTTCACAACCCTTCAGAATATAGTGAGACTTTTGTAGAATATTTTATCTATTTACTTGCACTTTTCTCACAATTTTAAATCACAAACTAGTTGTCAAGTCATCGCACCGTGAGATTCTACCTTAAATCATTGAACAGAAGGGATTACTGAAACTGCTCCCTGTCCATCATGTGTCACTCTGCATCACTCATCTTATTTATTTAAAACATAATGTAGTTCTTTTTTTTTTTTTTTATCTATGAGAGCTCTGATTTCCGTTTGTATGTAACCGTTGAGGTGTAGTTTAATAAGTCTGCGTGTGTGTTGACTCCATCCTACATCAAATAGTCTTTGGAGGTAGAATACATCAAGGATCCCCCACCCCCCGCTCCACGGTTTGCTTTTCACCTGGGCTTCATAAATGAAGCAATATGCTTCTTGTGATATGAGAATAAAATGGTGGATTAGAAACACCTCGGGTTGATAGATGTTTGCTCGCCACATTCTTCTCTTTCGCCTCATTGGCTGTCTGAAAGAAAATGTTACTCCTCATCAGAAGTTCCCCTCTGGTTCACTGTAAAGCCCGGGTTTGCGCCGCCGTTGTCATTCGGAGGGAGGCACAAGTCGTCTCCAGAAACCACGATCCCTGCTCTGCCAGAACGCATTTGTGAACTGCAGCGTGGGGAAGCAGAAAGGCTCACTGACCCATGGTCCACTTCAATTAGCGTTTGCCACTGACACCTGCTCACACCAGACACTCACAGTTCTAGTGTAAGCATGTGTGCAAATGCTTTTTTTTCCCCTTTTGCTGGTATTACTGCACATCTCCATTAAATATTAAAATGTAAGCCAGGGAGTGTGCTGGAGTAGACCTCTTGTTCCCTTTTCTCATCAAAAATAAAAGGACAATGAAGACTGAAGTTATGAGAAAAAGCTGGGAATTGTGGGGATTTCACAACAATCAGTGTGTAAAGTGTGTGCGTTAGTGAAGAGCAAAACACAAGCAAATTGAATTATTAAAACAAAGGGCAAAAAGTAATCATTAATGAACCAGCTTTGTGGGAAAATAAAAAAAATAAGGCTTTATGCTATTTGTGCTTGAATTTCTGCAAAGGGGCCAAAACGTTTCCAACACCTGCACTCAGACGGGGGCAGTTTTAACCTGACGCTCTGAGAAGAAGAGATGAATAGGGTGAAAGCAGGGTCAAAGGTCAGAAAGTGGAGCCACCCAGCTCGTAATGACTTTAACCTCTGACTCCTAGCCATGTCATGAGTCATCTCTTAATGTAGCGTGAGTGACAGCCTGGCGACTTTTAACATTTTCACGTCCGTGCTTCCAGCGGAGAGATGAAAAACAGATTTGTGCATATTTAAAATCTAGATTACAGCAATAAAACTGCCGTTGTCTGTTCAATGCATCAGCACTGAAATATCCTCATGCCCTTGTAGTTTTAGATTTTCCTACTGTCTTATGATTTCACGTGCGTTGTCAACGAGAAGCAAAAAACTGAAAGTTTATTGCTATATGGTAGAAGTTGTGTACTCTGCACCATCAGTCCCAGTTTTATTTCTATATTGAACAGAACACGGAAAACTTGACTAATTGGCATCTATTTGTTTGTTAATGTTCCTCTTGTATGGTGCTGTTGGGAACAGATGTGCCTGATGAGCTTAGTGAAGTGGCAGAGAAATGCTGTGGGACGAGTCTAATCAGCAGCACAATTATAAGTTTGGGGGGGGGGGGGGTTGTCGTCTGCATGAGCTGAGAGGGAAAATAGTTTAGTTCTTGTTGTCGTTCCCCTTGCTGTACATGCTGCATCTCAAGAATACATTACCCACAGCTTTGGAAATGTCTAATGTTCAATAAGAAACAGACAAATCCATACACTGCCTGTATGAGCAGGAACATTGCAGGAATCTGCCTGAAAGCGTGGCCATGTTTTAGAGAAGGGAGAAGAGGGAGGAGCTGTGTGGTAAGACGTGACGTTAAACCGAAGATGAATCTGTTGTTAAGTGATAAAGGGAGGTGACATACTTTGTGACCTCTTACCTGACCCTGACAGCTTTGTGCTGAAAATGTGCATGAAAGCAGTTTCATCAGAGCAAAGTATAACTGAAGCCTTGGACTTCAAGAGCCTAATTTGTGATTATTAATTGGGTCAGGTACTACTGAGGACATTCTAACCATGTGGCTTAGTGTTCCGTTCCGAATGCATCTGTGCTGTATGTGATACCACTCAAATGTTGGATACACCCACCCAAATGGCAAACACACAACTCAGTTTCTTATTCCTCCTTCTGTTTTTGTTTCTATTAAAAAAAAAACATGGATTGTTCTTCCAATATTTGGTTGTATAATCATTGACTCAGTTATCTATTCAAGCTTTCCACATGAATATCTGCTGAAGAATAACTTCTTGCTTTTATTTTTCCTTCTTCAATCTTGTTTTTTTTTTCCCTGCTTTGTTTCACTTTTCAATTATCCATGAGGTATGGACATGAGGTTTAACTTGGCCCAACATTACACCAAAGTCACCTTAGAATACTTACCATATTTTCCACCTTACCCATCGTACCGCTCTATAAGTCGCATCATTCCAAATATGTCAAAAAAAAAAAAAAAAAAAAAGGAAAAAAATCCATAAATATGTTGCTTCACCGTACACGTTGCATCTATTTTGAGTCACCATTGACGCATTGCATTTGTCACGCGTCATCGCTGACAACCTGGAAATGTGGGCCGAACCCAGAAATGTGGGCCGAACCCAGAAATGTGTGCCGAACCCAGAAATGTGGGCCGAACCCGGAAATGTGGGCCGAACCCGGAAATGTGGGTCGATGTTGTGCCAAAAATCGATGGGCTGCCAAATGGCAGCAGCAGGAGTGTGCACAAGAGGACTTTAACAAGATTAACCCTTAAAAACAATTATTTGTTTGCTCAAAATTTTAGCAAAGGTACATCTCAGCTGAACTTTTACTTAATAAATGCACTTTAATGGTCAAATTAGTTGCATTTTGCTGCGGCGGTGCAGCTGGTTTAACTTGCTCCAAGCAGTGAGCAGAACGAAGGTGGGGATACTATGGCAAGCCGATTGTGTCATTAATAGCTGGTGAAGATTCTCAGTCATCCAGGACATGGTAAATTCAAAAAAGTTCAAGGAAAAAAAAAAACAATAAAGTATAAAGTATAATAAATAAAGTCCAGTTGTTTTTGTCAAACTTTTTTTTTTTAATTGTCATTATAGCCACGTTTACCTGTTACATGATACAACGGCATGCCACACTACTACTACTACTACTCTGCTACCATCTAGTGGCTGAAAATAGTGCTGTTCAATTTTGTTTTCAGTTAAAATGAAAACGGTCATTTCTCAGCCAAAAATTGGATTATAAATATGGGAGAAAAAAATCTATGCATACGTCGCGCCGGCCTATAAGTCGCAGGGCATGCAAATTATGCAAGGAAAAAAAAAAAAACGACTTATAGGCCAAAAAATATGGTAAATAAACTGAATTGAATTGTATATCTGTCCAGAATACCATTATATGATTACATTGACAGAATAAATGAGAAATTGTTTTCACGTGTAGTTCACAGAATGTACAAGAATAGTCAATATGAAGTGCCTATAAAGGTTGAATGAATTTCCTCTCCTGACCTGCGTGACGTCACTGCAGGCTGTCCTCTCCTCCCACAAACATCGCCTGCATGTCTTCCACATGCTGATCTCATCAGGCCTTTGTTGGGAAACAAAAGAATGTTCAGGCATCTGTTTTCAGAAATAACAAAGCCACATGGTACCAAGACAGAGAAGAGGAAGTGAAGCTTTCCCTGATCAGAGAAAGTCTTTTGCAAAACTTATTTGGGCCTGCTTTTAGAATTCGGTGAGCCCCTTTAAGCTCCCGAGATCTTTTTTTTATTTATCTTTTAGTGCGCGATTCCTGCGAACTTTGACCTTTGTCATCGAAGTTGTTCCAAGGTGGAGCTGGTATTTCCTGTATATCCTGCTCAGTCGGCTTGTAATCTCTCCCGCTGCCTCTCGCTCAGTTATGTACTCTTTGTTGTTGTTTGGTCCTTCTGTCCTTCCTTGAAGGAAACAAAGTGCTTGTCATCGTTGTATGTTTCCATACATGACCAAGTTTGTGCTCTGACGTGGGATGCACCCAGGGGTGGGCAGCTGTGTAGGCAGTAGGCACCCAGGGAGCAGTTAGGGATCGTGTCATGCTCAAAAAGGAGCGTCACGACATGTGGGTATGGTGGGAAGTTGAACCTGCGACTTTCTAGTCCCAAAGTCGGCTGCCCGGCCTCTACACCACAGCAGCTCCAACTTACTGGTAACTTGTAGACAACTTAATTAAGATCACTTGGTTTATTTAACCAAACCAGTGCATATATGGTACCAAAAAGAGACGTTTGGGTGTATAAATAATGCACAAGGTTGGGATTAGTAACAAAGAAGAAGTAAAGCGAAGAAATAAAGCTGATTATGTTGTGCTGTTTTTAAAAAGTTCAATATTTCTATCACATTCGTTCATATCCAGGTCAGTGTGTCACTGAAAACTGAGTGAGTTCATTAACTTATGGAGTCAACCCGATTCAAGATGGCCGCCAGAGCTAGTCGGAATTAGCTACTATAAGAATGGCTGAAACTCAGCCAATTCTTCATATATACGAGTAAAAGTTAGTATGGTATCACCCTCAACAAACTCTTAAGTACACAGTGCAATACAGTATTTTGAATGAAACTTTGATTTTAACTGTTGGTGTCAAACTGTTTGTTAGCAAAATAGTTCACGAACCACTGGATGAATTTTTAACAAAACTCTCAAACATCAATCACTGGATGTACATCTAGAATTCATTAACTTTAGGAGTGAACCCAATTCAAGCCTCCAGAGCTAATCGAACTTAGCCTACATAAAAATGTCCATAACTCGGTTTTACAGATACTGAGCTGAACTCTGGTGTGGTAGTAGCTGAGAGTCATCTTTAATACATGTTTTAAGGACCAACAGACCACACAATTGTTGTAACTAGAAATATTGCATTTCCTGCCAAAATGAAATGTGACTGATTATTGCTGATTAACTTGCTAGCTGAAATTTGCTAAATAAACATGCTGAAATGAAGGAACAAGTCTTAATGAGCAGAAGAAAGCAGAAAGAACAAATATTGGCTGAATTACAATAGGTTATAAATATTAATTAGAACAAAATGAGGAAATCAGTTAAAAAAGCTGAAATTATCAAAAAAAATAGCTGAAAAGGCAGAAAGCAGCTTAAACTACCAGAAGGAAGCAGAAAAAGCTGAAATGAGCTAAAAAATGTAGAATTAGTTAAAAAGGATAAAATTTGCACAACAGCTAAAGAGTAGCAGGGGACAAAGCCATACAAGCAGAAAAAAAAAAATCTGAAAGGTGCAAGCTGAAATTAGCAGAAGTTAATTAGGCTGAAAGATTACCATGAAAAACTTTAATTTATCTGAAAACAGCTGAAATTAGCTAAAATGCTAAAAAGGTAGATGAAAAGGGAGAATAAGCAGTTAGCAGAAGAAAGCAGAAAGAGTTTGCCCAGTTAGGCCGAAAAAAGCAGAAATGACCAGAAAAAGGCTGAAATTAGCATGAGCTAGTAGCTGAATAGCAGAAAAAACTGAAACAATATACATAAGCTGAAAGGAGCACAATAAGTTGAAATTAGCAGAAAGAAGTTAGAAAAAGCACAAAAATGTTGTGGTTAGCAGAAATAATCTGAAAGGAAAGGAGCACAAAACAGCTGGAAAAAATAAATAAATAAACAGCTGAAAGTATAGCCGAAAAGTTTAAATTTGCACAAGCTGAACCAGAACAAATTGTGAAAGGAGCAGGTTGTAAACAGATCTAAAGATTTGAAGGATGTAAAATGAGCTCAATTCATTTCTATGAGGGGGAAAAAAAATGGCAAAAATGCTAAATATTTAAAAAAAACTAAAAATACCAATTAGGTCTAGCAGGATTGTCCTGAAAGCGCTGAACGTTTTGATGATGAAATAGCGTGAAAACTGGGACGAGAATCGCGCTGAAAGACGTACTGATGAAAATTGGATCACAATAGTGTGAATGCTTCATAAAGGTTTGAGTAAAAAGAACAACCATGATTTCTGACGATGACACGGCATCATGGCGGCACCTGCCTCAGTCAGAGTAGAGGAGTAGAAACCGGAAGTGAAAGGGTTAAGTCTGACTCTGCATGCACCGAGCGTCACTCCTCCTCCTCCTCCTCTTCTCCATCCATTTTTTTTTTTTTTTTAACTCTGTTTTCAGTGCGGTGCAGGACTCGTTTCCTGAATTAGCGACAACTTATTTTAAAGAACAAACGCCGACCGTGGAGTTGTGGCTCTTTTCATGCGCGAGCCGCAGTTCTCCCTCAGCTCCTCCCGGGCTTGTTATGTCGAGAGGGGGCTTCTCGTTTCACCTCAATCCGCCCCAACTTTGGGATCCCGCTGACGCGCTATACCTGAAGGTAAGACGGAGGAGGAGAATGGAGTCGTTTTGGACTCGGGTCGTTGGTCTCTTCCAGTTTTAGTCGAAGGTTTTGAACTTTTAAACGCCGAGCTGAGTCACCGTCACGAACGAGGCGGGTCGCTTCACTTGACGTAAAAATGGCACCAGCCGTCCCGGATCGGGACAAAAAGGACGTCAGGGGAAATAAGTTACATTTATTATATTTATTTAGTTTCACATGTGTTGACATGTTCGTAAACACACCTCATTGACGAGTCTGACTCGTTTGGGCGCATATCTATTTAGATTTTATTTAGGAATGTGTTTGTGAGGACAATATTCAAGAACTTCAGAAATTTAAAGTTTCGACTTAAAGGTATTTTTTTTAAAGCCACATTTTCCACGTGTATTGAGTTTCCCATACATTGTGGAGTTTTTTTTTTTTTTTGTTTTTTTTGTTCTTATGTACACAGAAGAGTAAAAATCTGGTCAAAGACACTAAAAAAATCAGGGATCATTTAATCCACTTAAGTTACTAGCACAAAATCAGCTGCCCTCTTTCTATTTATCTGTTGTTGAACAGGAAGCAAACAGAAAAAAAAAGTCCCATTTAAGTCTTTCCTTGTATAGTTCCCCTGCAATTTGTAAATGTTGAACTGGGCCTGGAGTTTTAGCCAAAAGCTACCAACATCCTGACTCTATTTACAGCCATCAGCAAAAGTAGCATGGATACCATCGATTCATCATATACGCCCAAAGGTTTGATGTTTTTGTCCAATATGACATTATTTTTATATAACACTAAAATATTCTTACACCCATTTACAAACTATTTTGTTCCCAGATGGTAAAATGGTAAATGGACTGTACTTGTATAGCGCAAGATACTCATAACACTTTACACTACAATCTGTGCCCTCATTTACCTCCACACACATTCATATAGCACTGTACTATATCTCTACAAAGCTAATCTGGATCTGTAGATTATAGCACTTTTAAATCACATTCATGCACCAATGAGGGGTTCAGTGTCTTGCCCAGGGACACTTCAACACGTGACTGCCGGTGGAATTGAACCCCCGTTCCCATTGTAGGACTACCGCTCTAACCACTCATCCACAGCTGCCCCCGCTTGGTCCAATCAGCTGCTTCTCCATTAGACCAAACAGTTGAATGTTCAAGGCAACGTGGATCTTTGCTGTGGTTCTGTAATCGGTTCAGGCCAACTGGAATGAGGAATCTAAGGTTTTCTGATGCCGTTCAAAGGTGAGAAAGTTTTACAGCAGCAGGTTCTTTGGATGTCAATTGAATCTGTCACTAATGTTTGTGTTTATGCAAACGTAAATTCTGGGAAACTGCTGACTTGGAAATTGTCAAGTCAGGAAAACAAAGCCCAGTTCTTTTGTGTCACTGCTTCTGGTGCTGAGATGTTTCTGTCTTCCTTCCATTTTCCAAACATAATTACTGATACAAACTACCGGTAGCTTATACGGGGTAATATTGTGCTTGTTTTTCTCAGCAGGACCATACTCTGGACATCACTGAAGTTGAATTGTACCTGACTGCATTTTTTTTCCCCCGCTGATCTGAACTGAACTAACCACCTCGCCCGAGGTGAAGGTCTGGCCTGACTTCTTTTTGCCACGTGTGAAAACCCCACCGTCGTCATGCAGAGCTCATCCATCCGCCGTCAGGTGAAGAACATGGTCAACAATTTCACCGAGGCGGAGATTAAAACTCGAGAAGCCACCTCGAATGACCCCTGGGGACCTCCCAGCACTCTCATGGCCGAGATCGCGGACTTAACCTACAATGTGGTGACCTTCGCCGAGGTGATGGGAATCATCTGGAAAAGGCTGAACGATCACGGCAAAAACTGGCGCCATGTTTACAAGGGCCTCACGCTGTTGGACTATCTGGTGAAAACGGGCTCGGAGCGTGTGGCCAAATCCTCCCGAGACAACATATTTGCCATTCAGACGCTCAAAGACTTCCAGTACTTGGATCGAGATGGACGTGACCAAGGTGTCAATGTCAGAGAGAAGGCCAAACAGTTGGTGGCTCTGTTGAAGGATGAGGAGAGGCTGAAGAAAGAGAGGAGCCATGCTTTGAAGACTAAATCTCGTTTGGGCATGGGGACTAATGGCAGCAGCAGCAGCACGGGGGTCAGCAGTAGCTCTACCTCTGGATACACGAGTACTGCATACACAAGTCGGCAAGGCTTGGAGGATTTCAGCGTATGCAGAAGCTCATTGACAACCTACACCAGTGAGTAGCATGGTACTGTTACAAAACTTAAAAACACAAGCATTGTCATATCCAACAGTTGCATCAGTCACTTTGTTTTTTATTTTTAACACTGACCTGAAAGATACCGGAGTGTTTCCTGGAGCATGTGACCTGACATTGCTCAGGAATTCACAGGTGACAAGTCTCACCTTCATCTTAGTAGCTATTATAAAAACAGGAAGAATGAAAGTAAAAGCAGTTAGATTTTCAGTTAATGGCTGAACAGACAATGGGCAAATAATCAGAACTTTTGTGAGTGAGCATTTGTTCTTTTTACTGCTTTAGGAGCTTTGCAGTGAGTAGATTGCCTATAGATCCTTATACCAGAAGCATAATCCAACATTTAAACCTGACTAAATTTAAAGTACACATTACTTGTATTATGATATAAATGTTTTATTCTACCTCTCTGCTGACAGTTAGTTATCTGCATTCCTTCCATTCTCCCTTATAGTCCTGTCAGCTAAACTGGGCTTAGATCAGAAAGAGGCCCAACTCGTGTCACTCAGACTAATGGCCACAAATGGAGACTTGTGTGATTATTGAATTGCTTCTGCTACTGCAGCATGTAGTGACACAAAATAACTCTAACCAGGTTGAGTCAGGTCC
>JARVLU010000528.1:17798085-17810729 GCA_031762415.1 Simpsonichthys santanae | reverse complement strand
TTTGCCCCCCCCCCCCCCCCCCCCCCCCGCGCAAAAAGTGAAAAACCATGAAGTAGGGATATGGGCATCCAAGTTCATGTTCAAGTTCAAGTAAACTTTGTTGTCATTACATCTCATGTGGAACATGAGATGAAATGAAATTATGTACATAAGTAGTAGTAGTACTAGTAGTAGTAAATAGTAGTTTATTTTAGTATTTATATACAGGTACCGTATTTCCCAGCGTATAAATAGCTTCGGAGTATAAGTTGCATCATTCAAAAAAAGCATTGTGAAAAGAAAAAACAAACATATATAAGTCACTTTGGCATATAAGTCGCATTGTGTGTTTATTTAATGGTCAAAACAGCTTCATTTCACCTGGGCGGTGCCAGTCATCCATCCACTCGTCCATCCATTGTGGCCGTAGCTGTTCATCTCCAGCGTTCCTCCGCCTGCACCAGCTGATTGAAGCGAGTGCGCACAGGAGGACTCGCTGTTGCAGTTTTTAGAAATTTAACAAAATTAACAATTATTTGTTTGCTTGACATTATAGCAAAGATGTGTCTCAGTTGAACTTTTCCTTAATAAATGCACTTTAATGGTCAAAACAGCTTTAGTATCGTCTGGGTGGCGTGGCGCCATCCATTCATCCATCCATCCATCCATCCATCCATCCATCCATCCATCCATCCATTCATCGCAGCCGAGGCCGCTAGCTCTCCAACGTTCCTCTGCCTGCACCAGCTGAGTGAAGCGAGCATGCATGGGAGAACTCGTTGTTGCAGCTCTTTGAAATTTAAAGCGTCAGCTAAAAATTGCATTGTGAATATGGGAGAAAAAAAAACGTATATAAGTCGCATCGGCCTATAAGTCGCAGGACTGAAAAATCAATGCAAAAAAAATGGTGACTTATACACCAGAAATACGGTATATACAGTATTACGGTGTTAAACCCTTCCAACACTCTTGCAGTGTCCCTAACAATTTTCTAAACGCTCTAAAAAAAAAAAAAAAAGTGCATCATATCATGATTTCAGCTCTCTGCCACCTGCCAGCGCTCTCGGCCACACCCATTTCTCCACTGCAGAGCAGATATAACACACTGCAGGAGCTTCTCCTGCAGCTGTGGGCTGCACACGGGTGCAGCAGGTGCTCAATAATTTAAACTAATTTATTTTAAATAAAAATTCAACGCCAATTGCGTGGCTCATCCATCAATCAGCCAACTGTGTCATATCCAATCTTACTTTGAAAACCCATGATTGAGTGAGTACGTGAAAAACAAACCACGAAGTAGCTGGACTATACTAGTTATTTTTTTAAGTTTCATTAAAGTTTGTGCTGTGGCTCATGAGATATTTTGCTAACAGTCAAACAAAGTTGCCTCCATATAATTATAGCACATTTTTTAAAAGGATATTAAAACTATCTTAGCACTTGAACGCTGTGTTGGGGATAATTCTCAGCTACTATGACACCAAATTGTAGTTCAGTGTCTGTAAATGTGATTGAGTTATGGTTGTTTTTAGGGTTCATAGGCTGTGGCAGCCATATTTTAATTGCACTAACTCCATAAGGTAGTTGAAATTATCATACAATAATGGTTTTTCTAAAAAAAATTATGTTCATATTTTCTACTGGAATTGTGAGAGGTGTTTTTAAAGAGGTCTGTTTTGTTTGTCGTTTTATACTTTCACACCAGATTGAATATTAAAAAAATAATGTGATCGTTTGGGAATCATTGTAACAGATATGTAAGAGCAGATTTCAGAGACGAGGCTTTCATGTCACTGGCGTAGTCTTTTAGGATTAAATGTCAAAAGGAAAAAAAAAAAGACTTTGATGTCTGCTCATTCTTCCTATTTCAAATATGGGATATCTCACATTCCAGTACAGATGTGCTGCATGTGAAAACAGCCACGCTGCCCCACAGAGCAATGGGGAACACCCAGAGGATACGGGAAAAGTTGTTTGATACTGAAGATGGATTTTTTTTTTTTTTAAAGAAGAAATATTTGTAGTGTGTTTCCAGCCCAATTTAAGACAAGGACACTGGGAACAGGAGGTGACAACAAACACTGGGTTTGGGGAAAAAAGAAAAGAAAACAATAGGAGGAGGAGAGAAGATGGAGCTTTTACACCCTGGAGGAACCAACAGACATGAAATATTGGACTTTAAGCAGACTTGTCCAGTCCAGTATTTTGGGAACGGCTCACGAGCACGTCACATTTGGAAGTTAGAGGCTCGGAGGGACCCGGTTCCACCATGTTAAATGCCACAGACTTGTTGTCAGCCACAAACGCTCGTGTCATTCTGCGCTGGACTGAGTCGCTGACAGAGATGGATGAGAGAAGGAAGAGCGGCGTTAGGAGGAGTCGGCGAGTAGGAAAATGCAGCAATCTGTATGAAATTTACAGTCTAGAAGTAATCATCCAAGACGTCAGGGTCTAAATACAAATTTTTCAAATAAATACACAATTGTTTTCATTGTTGCTTGCCACCAAAAGCCACGGGTGGACAATTTTTGTTTTGCCTACATCTGTGAGCATGTTTGTTTGTCTATTGGCGAAAAATCTCATGAACCACCTGATGGATTTTGATGAAACTTTCACAAATAAATTACTGGATGCACATCTACAACTGCTGAAAATTTGGAGTCAATCCAATATTAGCTGTTTGCTTAAGCTAATAAACTTTGACCAACATAAAAATAGCAATAACTTTGTAAATGTAAACTCGTTTTGAGAAAAACTTTGTACTGTTATTAGCTAAAATTTATTTCCAAAGCACACTTCAATGTGTGATACTTTTGCTTAAAACTTTTGCATTAACAGTTGTCTGTACTGTTAGCAAAATATCTCATGAACAAATGGATGGATTTTAAAGAAACTCCCAAAGTAATCATCAGCTTTACATCAACAGCTGATAACATTTGTTAACTCAATCCAAAATGGCCTCCATAGCAAATCAATTTCGACAAACACAACAGTGGCCAAAACTCAGCCAGTTATACAGTCATTGAGCTAAAATTAGAATTGGTAGTAGCTTATAATTATTCTCAACACATAATAAGATTTGACCAAAACAGATGAGTGTCATTTCTCAACAGTCTTAGTTTGGCATGAAGGACAGCATGTTCTAGACATTCCTTCAAGGAATGGATACATTTTGTTTTCTATTCCCTTTTAGTATTATTTTTTTAAATGCCATTGAAGTGCCCTTTATTCAGGAATCACCTGCATGTTTTACCTTTTGTTCCAGTGAATGGTGGATGGTCAACATGGACAGAGTGGTCTGTGTGTAACAGCCGTTGTGGCCGTGGTTACCAGAAACGCACACGCAGCTGTACAAACCCAGCGCCGCTCAATGGCGGCGCTATCTGCGAAGGTCAAGGCATCCAGAAGCTGCCGTGTAATCCTCTCTGCCCAGGTATGGAGCTAACACAAATAACATTTCCACCCAGTTGTTAGTGGGTGGAAAAGGTCGGGGTGCACAAAACTAATTGGACAAACTGTAATGCAACACTGTGTTTGCTTATTTCACTCATATTTGCACCCTCCCATGCTCACTTGTGTCCCTCTCCCATCTGTTCTCGTCATTTCAACAACCACTCATGCGCTCATCCATCCTCATCTTCTCATTCCTCCCCCGTCTCTTTCACTCCACCCTTGTGTGTGTCTTGTCTGTTGTGTGATCAGTGGATGGCCTGTGGACAGAGTGGAGTAAGTGGTCCACCTGTGGGACAGAGTGCACCCACTGGAGGAGGAGAGAATGCAACGCCCCGGCGCCCAAAAACGGGGGGAAGGACTGTGAGGGCATGGTGCTCCAGTCAAAGAACTGCACCGATGGGCTGTGCATGCAGAGTGAGTACCCGACTAACCCTGTGCTACTCTCTCTGACCTGCCAACCAAAGGAATTTTCCCACCCTTTGACCGGAAATTTCCCTGCGCTCCTTCATCACCATGTGTTTAACGCTCCCACCCTGTCTGTCACTCAGTTCGTTTCACTTCACTCATGCACAAATAGGACGTGAAGCTAAAAAGCCTATTTTGATGTGTTTCTAAACTCTTTATGGAATACTTGGCTGCATGAAATCAGTTGCACAACTAAACGTTTCCTCGTGTTGTTCTTACTAATTGGCCTTGTTGCACCCATTTTTATGATTCTTACACGGATTATAAGGAAACTTAATAGAGATATTTTGAAGCAGGGATTTGTGGAAAAATTATGACCAGTTACTATCTTACCTGTTGTAGATATCTCTTTGATCAGCGTCATTTTAGAAAAAATGAGTTTAATTGAGACTTGATTGGCAAGCTAATCGTTAATCTGAGCGGGGCCAAAACCAAAGTGTTTTGCTGGCTTCTTAAAAAAAACTACATTATGTTCAAACCTTTATGTTGCAGTCAGTTTTGCATTACATGAGTATTTACATTTATTTCTATGTTTTTTTGTTTGTTTGTTTGTTTTTTTTACAAGTGCAAGCACCCTCAGGATTAGCTAGCTTTAGCACTTAGTGCAGCTAAGGGCACTTTTAGCAGGAATATTATAATATTTCTGCCTGGATAATTGTGTAATTTGAAAGTGACAGCTGTGTAAAGAACAAAAGTGTGTTTGTGTGAACCATTAAAACATTTTTGAGAGCTAATTTGTTTAGGTCTGGCAGCAATTTACTTTGTGCTGGACCCACTTGAACTAGCTGTTAGATTTTTTTTTTTATTTTTTTTTTTCAATATTCCAATCAGAATAAACTAAAAAAAAAAAAAAAAAAAAAAAAAAAAAACTATCTACAGCAGGTAAGATATTACTTGTTCATAGTCTTGAACCATAATACACAAGAAATGAACTATTCCTTTATTTACAAGTGGCATCAGTGGTATGCTGCTTTATTTACTCTTGTGTAAAACCCCATTACACGTGCAAACATTTAGCAAATCATTTAGTTTAACAGTCTTTGAGAGCACCAGGATGCACCAGTTTTGTGTTTATTTAGTACTTTTACTGGTTTGATGCCAGTTAAAGCCAGCTTGTGGTGAAGCCAGATAATTTTCATTTCTGCAAGCAGAGAATTGTTTACTTTTATTTCTCTTTCTGCCAGTAAGTTAAAATCAGCCACTCTGTTCAGTGGAGCCAACAATCCAGCTCATTATGCACTCGGATTGGAATCAAGCTCAGGATGCTTTGATGTGTGTGGGTTTTTACTGCACTGTTAAGTTGTCGCAGGTATTTAAAACCCTAAATTTCATCTACAAGAGTGACTTTTCTGCTGCTTTAATAGCGAGAAGTGGAGAATAACGAGGCGAGAGCTGCAACTGAGTCGAACCGTCTGCTTTAATAAAATTCCTCTCCAATAAAAATCTTTGGAGGTGTTAAACCCAATCACTGTCACATGTGCCTTCAGCACGTGTAAAACGTAGAACAGACGGCGATTGTGACACTAATTGTTTAACAAAGCTGCTGGTTGCCTTAAATTTGATAGAGCTGGCAACCGCAGTGAGCAGCTGATTGGAGCCTGTGCTGCAAACTACTGGTGTCGGTGCAAAGTGGTAAAAGTTAGAGTTTACATCATATTGATAATCAATATGCATCTTCGGATGGCCTTGTGGATTGAATTTATGTGTCTGTAGAGTATACACATGCGTGTGAATTTCATAGAGGACAGAAAACAACAACTTTGGGATTCAGAGGTGTGATTTGATATGTATGAGTCGCTGTTAGGAGGATGCATTAGAGGATTTTTTTGTTTTGTTTTTGTCTATCAGTGAATAAAAACATCAGGCAAAATCTATGAAAAGTCTGGGAAAACACGTACTGGGTGGATTCGTTTGAGTATTATCTTTCCCCGAGCAGAACAGCATATGTTCACCCTGCCCTGCTTCTCACCCTCTGCAGCTCAGCCAAGAGCATCTTAAGTTCTTGGCGGACTCGTGGCGAGTTTGCAGAGAATAGCGATATAGACTATCATTTCAGAGATTGATTTTTTGGGAAGCTAAGAGGGTGAAGCCACTTATGTCAACGCTAATGACCATTTCCATGAGCATTTAGGAGAATGGCCCCATTATCTAAAAGCTCATGTTATGGCAAATATGATTGGGAATGGGAGTTGTGTGCAATCCGAACTCACCTTGGACTGCTGATGTGCTCCCTGCAGTGCAGGCCTGGAATCTGAGCAAACACGTGTCTGTGGATTCCATTGCAGCTTGATCTTATTTTCCGTTGTTTGAATTTATTTAAATAATTGCGATCCATCACAGAACTCTGCCGAAGGAATTCGATACAACCGCAGCTCGAAATAGAGCTGTAGCATTCGTAGCCCTTCACATAGAAACACAACTGACTCGAGTCAAAAAGGGGAAAAAAAAAAAAAAAAAAGAGGTGTTATAATTTACTTTGTTGCTTGTTTATTGCATTTAGGCTGTCAGGGCGCTTTAAATGTTGGATTTAACTAAGTTAAATCTCTTTAAATTGATCTAGAAAGCTTGCACTTTGTTCAGAGAGATCTTCCCAAATCTAACTTGTAGTTTCCACACTTCACTAGAGCTGTTTTGCGCTCGCCCTGCGGTCCGTTTCTCTCGGTTCGGATGTTGTTTGCCAAGCTTTCGGTAACCCTGCTCTCAGACATGACATTTTCTTGACATATTGATCCAGATAGAAAAGGAAGAATGCTAGCGCCAGCGAGGGCTTTATTGCTGTGAGACAACAACGGGCGATCGCGGCTCTAAGCTTCATTTCTGTTATTTGCTGTGCGGTTGGAAGGTCTCGATTAAAATTTCTTGTGCTTTTCAATGTCAATGCACATGGATTCCACGGTGAAGCCAAAATGAACTTTTAACAGGGATGATATCAGCTTCGGTGGCTAAAAGTCCAAAGTATTTCCCAAAGATTGAACACCTGTCAAGCCAATGGAATAATGATTAAAGCAGAGACATTGATTTCCTGTGCTATGATCCTGACTTCCTTCCTGGTTGTATGATGTCAGTATAAAAAAAAAGATATATCTCTGTGTGGAACTGAGTGTTTTTTTTTTTTGTTTGGAGCCCACCCACTGAAGCGAGCTATCGCAGTCAGGATGCATAGAAACTCAACGGAACGGGTTCGGAAGGGCCATCAGTTAGACTGGCCCTTACTGTCACCTCCCCCTTACTCCAACCCTGCATCCCCAATGCCTGATTGCATGCACCAACCTCATCTATCAAGCTATCGATTTTCATGTCAGTCCACTAGTCTTCCTGTGGCACTCTCCCTTTCCAATAAGGATTTCATTGTTTGTTTAGTTGTTTATAAATGTCCCAGGCAAAGTGAATATTGTGTGTGCTTCAGCACCATCCCTGGCTCTCCACCAGCCCAAAGCTCCATCAAATCCCAGCTGGGATGGCAAACCCTACATCGAAAAGTTCCTGAATCTCCAAATCACGTCTTCAATTTTTCTAATCGCGATCCTTCAGCCTCCTTCTCCCTCTGCCTTCCTAACATTATCATGACTTTCATCTCGTGCACTTAGCTCTCCATCCACCTTCCAGTGACAGATGCAAGGCTGGAGGTTCTATTGACTCTGCTGGAGCTCACACTTTATCAGCTCCTCCATTCCGCTCACCTGCCAGCATCCATCCTGCCGCCGCCGAGGCTCTAAGCCCGCTTGATGGATCGCGACGTTCCCTTACAGAACCTCCGTGGTTTCCCCCCCCCCCCCCCACCACCCGTAGTTTTCTCATCCATCTCTATACACCGCACACAGATACAGGGAGGGGAGGGGCCAAATCAAGAAGGATAACTTCCTCATGTCATCACTCTCGCTCACGAGTTTGTAGCTGTCTCATTTGTTGAGTTTGTTTTTCTGTTGGAAATTTGATTTTCATCATCCCTCTTCCTTCACCTCCCCTGCCCTCTTCCCCATCAAATCCCTTTCTCTTTTTTTTTTTTTTCTTCTTTTTTCACCCCTCCCTCCTCCCTAAGGTTCCTTGTATCAGCAGTCTTCTGAGGCAAACGTCAAGAGTGATTTTGGAAATCCATGTGAGTTGTTATGTTTTTCACCATTTGAGTTATTTTATCTTATTTCTGTTGTCATTGTTGTGTGTGTGTTTTTGTTCCTCACCTTTATTTTTAACATCTGAATTTATGGTTATGGACTCAGCCTGTTAAAAAAAAAATCATCAAATTTTAAATATTTGGATTTGGCTTTAAAATTACAAAAATAAAACAAGAAAATATGTGTATTTTTTTGGTCATTATGCCACTGATTCTGACATTTTATTTTCTGATCGTTTGAACTGCGATCAAATTCACAAAAGAATGTATCTCTTTGACTTAATACAATACATTCTTTATGGGTTTGTGTGCATGTCTGTTAGCAAAATGTCAAAATCTCATAAACCTCTGAACTGATTTTGATGAAACTCTCAGAAAATAATCACTGGATCTAAGACGGATTGACTTTTGGAGTCAGCTAATTCAAGATGGCTACCACAGCTGATTTTAGTTGCACAAACATAAACGTGGCTGTAACTCAAATGTAAAATTTAGCTAAAATTTGGTACAGGCTCCAATCACCAACAAATTTGCCATCAACTATTGAATCTGTTAGCAAAATATGTCAACTGCTTGAAATATTTTAATCTGATTACCTTTGAGAGTCAGTTCAAATCATGATGGCTGCCACACCTAATCAGTGTTAGCAAACAAAAAAAAAAATGACTGATGTGGTAGTAGCTGAGAGTCATTCACCACACACATTATGAGCATGCACAACATTGCATGAGTTCCTGCCTAATATTAAATTCAAGATAAACCAAAACCTTGTGAATCCCATGTACATTTTGATTAAATCTTTTCAAAACATCCTTGGATACGTTCTCTTTTATATGCTCAGCACACTGATGGGAAAATAACCAAAAATGCACAAACCTCATTGTTTTTTAAGAGTTGCATGTTTGCAGTTAAGTCGCAGAATAACTTGAGGACAAACATCACATCTCTGATTAAAAAAATGCAATTGCTGCTCTACAGAGCTACAGTTCCTTTATGTTTTCTGCACAACGCTGTAGACTTCTGAGTTATCGTCTCGCACGGTGTCTCTCCCTCCGTCTGTAAATCTCCAGGTCCTCACAGAAAATAGAGTGTTTAATAATCCATTTCATTTCCATTCCTTGTATTTTTGCGGTTTCTGACAATAGCTCATGTTCAAAGGGACGTATTAATCTAAGTGATACATTTTAATGCGTACACTTAGCAGGTTGCTGCATTCATCATCAAAGTGCGGATGGAAGATTGTTCGACTGGGGGGGGATATATGTTAAGTAACTGCAGGGAAGCTCAGCAAGGGGAGCAGATTGAAATTACATTTTTAGACCTTCGTCACCAGCTGCCTGCTCTGTTTTCTGTTTATGTCACTACTGGAGGAGAGATTAGAGGTCTAACGGATGTTCGGATGCATCTTAAATATGATGTTGCTGGCAGAGCTGAGGAGAGACGGCTGGGCAACACAAAGACTGACATATAAAGTTCATAATTACAGACGTTCAGAAAAGCTTGAAATCTCAGCTTGAGCACTGTCTACTTTTTTGTTTACTGCATGTATGATGGGTAAACTGGAAAGAAGGTCAAAACGATATTCACTTTGGATTCTCTAACAGCCGAACATTTAATTACTTTTAAACTTAGACGATAAACGCTGCTTTTTATGCCAGAATCGTTGACGTTTGTTGACAATGTTGTCAAGATAGCTGCCTGCTATGGTCAAATATTGATCCTAAATGTGTGCAGAATTACTAGATCTTGATGGATTCATTGGTGCTCATGACTCCCTAATACTACCACATCAAATTTTAGCTCAATATTTGTAAAACTGACCAACTCATAGCCAATTATGTTTGCGAAGACTCATTAGTTGTGGCAGCCATCTTGAATTGGGTTAACTCCAAACATTTGTTGCAGGTATGCATCCAGTGATTGCTTTGAGAGTTTCATTTAAATCTGTTCTGCCTTTTATTAATAAACATTATAGGTTCAAAGTAGAATAGTGCAATCCTGGAGAGCAAAATATGTGATTGCAAAGGTTATTTCACATGCATTCTGCTCACAGTTTTTTCTGCTCGGTTCTTTTTTATGTAAGAAATCCCGAGAGACATGAGTCTCATCTGCGTCCCTGAGTGGCATAGTGCTACTTTGTACAAACCTTCAGCTGTCATGCATCTTCAAAGAGCTGCTTTTAGATTTATGGGTGACACTGCCATCTGCTGCAGATTTGGTGCATTTTACATAACCTCTCCTAAAAAAAAAAAAAAAAAAAGCATTCCTTATTAAAATGCCTTTGTTCTCCTCTACATTTGCATGCTTTGGTCTTTGACTTTTTGAACAAGCTCTGGACGTGTACAGTCCACCAAGCTGTGTCAAACATTGTGCAGACACATGCTCCCACAAGCCCTCCAGCATTTCATTACTTCTAAAGAAGGGTTTTGTCTTTCCCATTTGTCAACCTGTGACACTTAAGGACATTCTTCACCAAACGCTGCGGCATTCTGGCTGTCAGTCAGCGACCAAGGGGAGGCCCGGTCTGTAAAAGCGCCTGTCCGTGCCTCCAGCAGGTCTCGTATATTCATCCACGCCAAGCTGGCTAATCACAGAGGTTTCTCCAGCTGGAAAGTGGACAGAGAGACTCTGGGAGGCAGACGGAGATGAAAGACAATTCGAGAAATCCAAGCTATGTCTAGATCTTATCTGCAGCGTGTAAGAACAAAGTCAGAGACAGACTCTGAACTCCAGCATGAGCACGGTAATTTGAGGATGAAATCCCCCTGCATATACGTCTGCGAAACTTTTGATCTCGCTTCTGAGCCGAGATCGGCATGTCTCGAAGCAGCCGTGTTTAATAATTGAATTGTTTCTTCAGACGTTATCTTCGTTATCTTTCATTTCTTCTTAATTATCTTATTTACATGGTCCTGTTTGCAACTTCCTCTCGAACAACAAGCGCTGTGTGGCTTCTTTCTTGGTTTCGGCCACCAAGACACAAATAATGGCTCTCAAGCGAACTTTGTTCTCACTTTGAGTTTTTTGTGCTGCTTTTGTTGTATTTTAGAACGAAACGTTAGTTTGCACATATGAAAGATGAAACAAACCTGCAGTACCCTGCATTGCATGCATCATTATGTCTCTTCATTTAAGACAATTAGGAGTGTTCATTTAAAGTAAAGGGAAAAATGCAAATATGCATTTGTTCAAAATGCAAACTGTGCATTTATTTCCCTGCATGGTGGTTGTTAATATCCGGCTCCGTCATAAAGCAGGATATTAGTCTGCTGATAATGTCTTCATCACAACTCCTGCATAATGAAAGAGAAAGCCCCATCTTATTGATGCAAACTTATGAGATCCACAAAGGCACAACTCTCCTCTCTTTCTGTTTTGTCCCCTTCCTGACCCCTCCTCCAGTGGCCCCCAGCACAGACGACGTCGCTCTCTATGTGGGTATTGTCATAGCCGTGATCATGTGCCTGGTTATCTCCGTCGTCGTGGCGCTCTTCGTCTACAGGAAGAACCACCGGGAGTTCAGCTCCGACATCATCGACTCCTCTGCCCTCAACGGAGGCTTCCAACCCGTCAGCATCAAGACCACCCGCAAAGGTGGGTCCAAGGATGGAGTTGCTGATCTGTGTGGGAGTGTGTTTCTCTGCAGTCATTAAACACAACTACATTCTGTGCAAATTATTAGACATTTGACACATTTAGACAAAAAAATATAACTCTTCAGTTCATTACATGCAAATGGATGAATACTTAAGAACTACAAATGAAATTGGTATTATTATTTGTGAATAATCTGTAAAATTATTCTGTTAAATGGTATGAAGATCTTTAGACCCAGTGATGTATTTAACATTTTCCACTGAAATACTGTACACTTTGACTTTTACATCCCACAAAGCTCCATTCTTTCTCCTAAGCCGTTGCCATCTTGGTGAATTTTCTGGTGTGCTGTCAGTCATTTCTTAGTAGAAAGTCCACCTCTAGTTAACTTTCAGCTTTTGGGCAGAAGTAGCTGTTTCAGAACGGTTCAAGTTGTTAGTTTCCAAACAAGTGACCTGAAGCACTTATGGATATGACTCAGATTTTTTTTTATTTTATTGGCTGATGTCTGTGAAATAATCCCAAACCATTCTACCACCATGCTTTGCAAATTGTTTAACATTTATTAACCTTTATTCAACCAGGCAAATCCTATTAAGATCACAGATCTCTTTTGCAAGGGAGGGGGAAGTAAAAAAGTTCAGTTAAGCTTCAGATGAACCAGGCAGTGATCCATGAACCCAAATGGACGTTCAGCCGCTACACTCAGTGGACGCGCACGACCAGCGACCCAAACACGTGAGATCCCAAAATAGCAGACATGTCAGAGCAGGGTCTGTGTTTGGATAATGCAGAATGCAGGCAGAAGCAGGGATTTAGTGCTCTTTGATGACCATGAAAGGACAAACACCCCCTCAACTCTGATCTTCTGCCCCCTTTTACTCAGACGTGCGCATCCGCTGACCATTAATAACTATACAGGCGGTCCCCGACTTACGGCGCCATCGACTTACGGCAACTCGGACTTACGGCAACTCGGACTTACGGCGCCGCCCCCAGTGACGTCATCACACCTTACGTTGCCTTTTTTATGCAGCAT
>JARVLU010000528.1:17754045-17777614 GCA_031762415.1 Simpsonichthys santanae | reverse complement strand
GAAAGGTCCTCGGATAGGGACCGAAACGTTTTCATACAAAAATAAAGTCCAGTTGTTTCTGTATTGAACCTTTCTTTAACTACATGTACTGTATTTCAAATCGGCATTGTCGTAGGCGGAACTAATTATTCAGGTACACGGAATGTTTTACCGATGGACTTGTTCTACAGCATAATATGTCCGCCTACAGTCCTTGAGGTAAGGGTTTACATTTGAACCTAAATGTCACCGTATTAGTGTCGTTTGGAAATTATAATGTTAGACAAATTCTAATTTTACAATAAATATGTGAAGAACTTTTTTCAGCACGACAACGTTTTACGTTAAACCGCAGAAAGCTAACTCGGAAGCGTTTAATAAATAAGAAAAGGCCTGCATCATAAAGCATTTGAAATCGATTATGTAAACATTGAAACTAATTTATGTATTCGTTTTGTTAGATGGCCTGCAACAACAAAAAAATAGTGAAGTTTGAACAAACACTGTTCAATGCAAAATAGCTTCTGGTCTAATTAACTTCTTGTTGAAAAAAATGCATCGTCTGCTGCGTTCTCATACATTGAAACTACAACTATAAGAAGAATATGTCACATAGCATAGTATTTACTCAGATATCACACTCTTCTCATGCAGTGATGGATGACGACACACCAGATGAGGGCCTCACAGAGATCAGGAGCAGGCAGCTCGGAGGCTGGGGTGTTGCTCAGATAGCTGCTGGCACAGGGCTTGCTGTATATGCCATGTGGGTGGGAATCCTTCAACCAGGCTTCAGAAAAGTCCCACTGAGGCTGCAGGTGTGATGTACATCTGAACACTAGAAAAGATTGTACCTCTTAACGTTATTCCTTTGCTCTTTAGCTCTTTAAATTTGCTTCCAGGTACCATTTATCCCAGCCAGCAAAACTCAGGTACAAAATGTAATGACATTGCTGAGAGGACAACAGGGAGGTCTTGTAGATTTGGGGTCTGGGGACGGTCGTATTGTAAGTAAGAGTGTATGTATTTAAAGACTTTTTATCTTGCACATTTTATGAACTGTTTTTTGTTTGTTGCCAATTTCACCCATGAGGTCTTGGAAGCCCACCGTCATGGTTTTAGTCCAGCTGTTGGTTATGAGCTCAACCCCTGGCTTGTGCACCTAGCTCGCTTTCATGCCTGGAGAGCAGGTCACCATGGAAAAGTTTCATACAGAAGAGAAGATCTCTGGAAGGTTTGCCATTTTTCTGGTGTTATAAATGTATTACTACAATACACCTGTTATTCCAGTTATTTGAACAATTATCAGTTTGAGGTTAAAATGGTCTCAACCCCAAACAAACAAATCTACATATATAAAAAGCTACAGTCATAACACCTCTTTCAAATTTAAACTGATAACAAAATTAGCAACATTTTTGCAGTGATCTGGCCCAGCAAGGACACGAGATCCCCAGTTGTACAACTTGCTTTGTTTGTTCCTGGATCTGTTCTGACTACCTATATAACAAATTTGAAAAGAAAATGTTTGAATAAAAATATCCTTTGAGCTTAAGTGTAACACAAAGTACTGCACTGAACAAGAAGCAAATCTTAAAGTTAAAAACAAAACATAAAAGATTTGCAACACTGACATTATTTAAAAGCAAAACAATTGTCAGCAACATCAAAATAGCGACTGGTAATGTACTGGTACACGAAATGCATAAAACAAATACTATCCAGAGTCAAAGTTTCTTTATTTGGCATTTGCACCACGTGGTGGAACGAAAGTGTGTATGCAGCATCCCAGTTACATCCAACAAAAGTATAAATTGTAAAGAAAAATAGTAATAAGATCTAAGATATGAACTAAAAAAAATACTCTAAGAATGCGCTAAGCACTAGTAGTACAATAACATTACACCAAAGAACAGCAGCACTAAAGTATTGTGCAAAATTCTGTTCAAAATAAAAGTTATTGGAGCTTTAATTTGTGGGCAGGTGTGTTTAAACTTGATTGACATTGTAAAGCAGTCCTTCTGCCCCCAGTTAATAAGTATTTTTTTATTTTGTTTTAGTTTTTCATGTGGTAAACTGCCCAGATGTTTGTAGCTGAAATGCATGTTCTGCTTTCTATCACATCACAGGTGAACTTGACAAAATGCAAGAATGTCACTGTGTTTTTGGCTCCCAGTGTGGTGAGTAATGTAATGAATAAGTAGCTGTTACCCATACGAGGGTGTGGTATATGCCCTGCAGACATTTTAGAAAGTTGTACATTTGTTTTGAAGCTAAAGGACCTTAGGAACCCCAACCTACTTGTTGACTACTAAATATTCTTCTTGTTCTTGTTTTAATTCATGAAAACACAGCTTTGCACATATTCTGTTTAGGTCAGGTGGTTAAAAATAGGCTTAGAACTATAAACTTCTCATTTTTAAACAATATGAACAAAGTAATTTATTGTCCTCTTTTGTTCCTAGCTTTCATTACTGCAGGAGAAGTTGGAGGCTGAGCTTCCTGATGATGCCTTAGTGGTAGCTGGACGGTTTCCCTTACCAGACTGGAAACCCTGCAAGGTCGAGGGCCAAGGTGTGGACAGGGCGTGGGCGTATAACATGCAAGCGCAACGACAGAAAAATGATAACCTCAGAGTAACAGGAAGTCATGCAGATAATGATTGAATCAAAGACAAACCATCCTAAGCACTTAGATGTTCCCTTCTGGGTTACAGATGTAAAAATGTAACTTATTCTAACAACTTTTAAGCACATAACTTATTTTAAGAAGCACATAAATGCATAATAATAACGTAAAATACAATTCAGAAATATTGCTGATTTTAAACCCAATTTGAGTACTTTTTATTTGTATATAGTCAAGGTAAAATACAAGTACCGGTAAATATCCCACCTTGAAATTGGAAAAATGTACATTTTAGGACAGAAAATATGTACTGTAGCTTTTACCAGTTCCCTAAATTTAGGTAACTGTGACGCAAACAAACTATAAATGACATCTCGCACTGTCATTATATATATAAAGCAGCATGGTGGCGCAACAGGCAGAGCTGCTGCCTCTCAGCAAACAGGTCCACGGTTCTAATCCCAGTCCGGAGGTCCCCCTGGGTGGAGCCTGCATGTTCTCTCCATGCATGCATGGGTCTTCTCTACGTTCTCCAGTTTCCTCCCACAGACCAAAAACATGCATTTTAGGCTGATTGATAACTCTAAATTGTCCCTAGGTGAGAGTGAATGGTTGTTTGTCTCGTTTGTCTCTATGTGGCCCTGTGATGGACCTGTAACCTGTCCAGGGTGTACCCCACCCCTCGCACAGTGATTGCTGGACATGGGCACCAGCGACCCCCGTGATCCAAAATTGAAGAAGCGGGTAAAAGATAATGGATGGATGGACTGTCATTATACGTGTTTAACGAAAAATAAGCCAAAATTCATTATTTTTTTTTTTTTTTTTTTTTTTTTTTTTTTTAATGAATACACTGACTAGCTTGTAGATCCACTTTTAACAGGAGTAATTTGAATTAATCGTCTTCTGTGTGATCTCATCAGACTCTCAAATTGTGAAACTAATTTGCTTGGACTTTGATCACCACAAATGCTGTGTTTAGTTTTGTTATCCTGTTGCATGAACCATTTTCAGACTAGTTGTGTCTGGCAAACGCCTTTATATTTATCTTGAAAACATTTAGCCTTTCAAATGAGTTTACTGTATGACTGTAAAGTGTTTGTAGCTGCAGAACAAGCCCAAGTCATCACCACTCCACCACCATGCCTGACAGTTGATGTGGTGTTTGTGCTGATATGCTGTGTTTGGTTTGCTCCAATCTCTGTGCCGCACAATACAATCAAACATGTCTTCTTTGATCTTGTCTGTCAGTAAGATAATTTTCCAGAAGTCTTGTGATTTGTTCAGATGTTGCTTTGCAAACCTAAGCTGTTTGTTCTTTTGAGAAGACACCTTTGGTAAACTTTCCAACCAATTCATACTTTTCAGTCCTTTTTTTTTTTTTTTTTTTTTTTTTTTTTTTTTTTTTTTTTTTTTTTTTTTTTTTTTTTTTTTTTTTTTTCCCCAACTGTTTTGTCATGAGATGTACCACTTACTAGACTCATAAGACTTGTAAAGTCTAAGAAAAAGCTCTGGGATTTTTTAATTTTTTTTTATTTTTACATTTCTTTTATCTGTGCATAGTCTGACCTCAGGGTGAACCTGCTGGGGCATCTGCTTATAGAAAATTTGGTAACTGTCTTAAATGTTTGTTTTGTGAAATAGTGAACTCAGAATTACTTTTTTTGAAGTGAACCCCATCCAACTCAACAACTGTTTCCTTAAATATTCCAAAACAACAAAATGTAACTGTGTATTTGACTGTAACATCGAGAAGAAGGAGCACGAGAAGCTCAAGAAATACCAGGGTCTGAAAGAGGAAATACAGAAGTTGTTTAGAGTCCAAAGTAGTCCCAGTGGTCAATGGAGCACTTGGTGCTGTGACCCCCAAACTGGAAGAGTGTCTCCCAACAGATCACAGGAAAAACCTCAATCTCTGTCCAGAAGAGTGCAGTCTCATGAACAGTTAAAATACTGTGGACCTGAGTTTGTCTTGAAGTGGAACTGCCCAAATGGAAGAGCAGGGCAAGATGTAGATTTGTTTTTACACCAGAATGTCACATGCTGTTGTCCATCTGTCTGAGGTTCTGTTTCTTACTTTTAAGGGTTGGTTGGATAATTCACCATAGTTAATGTTCATTGATAATGGTTTAGGGTTATTCAGGCATACTGAAGGGTGTACAGTACTTTTGACCTTAACTGCACATTATGATGTTTCTAGTACTTAATGCTTTTTACTTTTTCTGTGGCTCTGGAATTATGCCATCTTTTTGTACAAAGTCTGTCCACTACAGTCCAGATGATATGTTTCTCTTTTTATGTATCTGCAGTACCATATTTTAGCCTGGTTTAATTCAGACTGTCATGGGCAACAGTTTGGCTAATATTAAAATAATAAATCTGCAAAACATTTGTTTGTTTTAATGTCTGAAAAGTCTTGAACAATTTGTATTTGAGTTAAAAGCAATGTATATTTTTATTGTTTATACCACATCAACAGTACGTGTTCTATTGTGTAGAAACAAGTATGTTATTGTTAATGTACCTTTAGCCCTATATATTTTGTTCATTTGACCGAAGTAAACATTATATGTTTTTGTATATGCATTGTTATGACAGCTGTAATATTCACAGATTGCCTTTTATAAATTGTAAATCATATTTTTTGTAAAGCCCGCTGCGTTTAAGCCAATAAATGTCGCAGTTTGAATCTTGATTCAACCAAACGTGACAGCTCTGGGTACAATTATTCGTCGGCGTTCTTCTTGTATGCCACTTTATAGATCTTATCATAAGAGGTGTTGCAAATGGTGTAATTACAACTCCGCGTTTTGAACATTTTTGGGTTTATTTTTAACCACACTGATTGTGGCGTGAAAGATTAACCGGAAGTGGACGGTGTCTTTCTGTCACTTCACACGCGCTCATTGGGTTGGTCGTGTCGAAAGCGGAAGTTGCGCACCAGACCCTGACCTGCTGCAGCTAGCTGTTGAGCCGCCCAAAGCCGTGAGAAAGAAACAACAGGAACCACTGAGAGTAGCACAGTTTTATCATAGAAATGTTTAATATATATTTTTAGATAATTTAAACTCTAAACACGGGTTAACCGACAGCTAACAGAAGCATGACGGCGGCTGACACGATCTACTAGCTAACCGAAAATTATGTCTTCATCTTTCCAGAAAAGCTAACAACTTAGCCATCCGCTACAGCGTTAGCAGCTAGGCGTTTGGCGTCGAAATGGCAAACGCCGAGCCCTAATCAATGCCTCACTTTTTACCGGTACTGAAAGAGCCGAAGCTAGCTCCAATTTCAACCAAAAAAGCAAGCTTCGCCGTTAATGCTAGCGACATATGGCAGTTAACCCAGCCTTAAGATAGCTGGTAAACGGTCAACCACCTTCTTGTGTCTGCTGGTTGCCTTTTTTTAAATTCGGGAAGGTTAAAAAAAAGACCAAGTGTATATTTTATCGTGTTTCATATTTTAAAGCAAAGTCGAGTCCTCGATTTATTCAAAGCGTCCACCGGTGCAGACCACGATGAGGAGCTACCAGCAGCAGCACCGCAGCTAACGTTAGCACAGACCGTCCTGCCGGGTTAACTAATGTTGGCCTCTAACGGGAATTAATCATACAACACTGAAGGACGCGCCCGGGCCAGCTCAACATGGTGAGTAAAATCTAACGAGGAAGACTTTGTCCAAATATCGTCTTCATCCTCCCCAACCAGCTAATCTTATTGATGCCTGATTGGAGCCGATAAGAAGTCAGAGCTGATGTCTGTGATTAAACGTGTCTTCCCTGGTTGTTGGACCTATCTAACGGTTCGACCCGGTTTGTTTTGACAGCTCCGAGCCAAGACGCCCATCTTACAAAAGCGAATATTTGCTTTGGGTATTGTTGAGCCTGGACAAGTTGCGGCTCATTTGAGGAATTTAAACCTGCCCTGCCACACAGGGGCCGCACATTTCCAAGAAGAGGGGCTCCTCTTCCTCACTTTATGCAGATCAGCTCTCTATATAAATCTTAAGAGGCTGTGCAAAGATGCTCACACCAATCCGTGATTTCTTGTAACCATGTTGAAAGCGAGACAATAAAGTTTGCAGGTACAGACGTGTGAAGGACTGGAAGGTTGTTTTTTTTTTTTTAGCTCTTGAATGCTGAGAGTTAGATTGTATCTGTGCCTGCAGACAATTTTTGCATATCCTTTGTCATTGTTGTGCCCTTATAAGACATTTTAGCTATGCTTATGTGCAATATACAGTATTATAATGGAATGTCAGTGTATTTAGATTTGAGGATGGAATTAGATATGCATGGACAAAGTATGCTTGCAGATTTTATCTTTTAGCTGGAAAAGTATCATTTTTTTATGCCTATGGATGTTTGACATTTACTGGTAGTTTATTTATTACTCAATAATAAGGGCATTGGACTTGTTCTTAACTTGACATTTATCGTTGTTTAGGCTTCAGAGGAGGCATCTCTGCGTGCACTGGAGAACCTGATGACAGAGTTCTTTCATAGCTGTACGACCAATGAGCGGAAAAGGGAAATAGGTAATTTAAAATGTACAGTATAAAGATTATTCACTAGTGGGACTTTCATTATCTACCAATCAATGAACAATGTTTATATGTGAAGCATACGGGTGGGTGCTTTGGTAGTCAATATTATCAATAACTTGTATTATGGATGTGTCAACCAGTTATTTACCCAACTTTAGTTACACTTAAGAGATCTTAATTGTCTCTGGATATTTGAGCACAAGGGATGTAAATTCACTTAAGTTTTAACATTAAAATATTAATAAAAATCACTTCCAATCAGATTCATATTACTACTTTCAAATGTACGTGTAACTAAATAACCATGCATACTGAAAAAAACAACTAGCTCTACAAGAAGCTAAATAATTGCATACATTTTTATCTCTAAAGAGAACAAAACTTAAATATAACACTAACACCCAAAATGTTGCTGTTGTTTATCAGTCACTGCTGTTTTGCTCTCAAAATAATTTACATGCCCAAGACATAAAATTCATTCAGTTAACATGCTATATTTTCACCACCAATCCTGCTTTTGCTTACCACACCATACTATGCCATTTTAATAATAATAAAGCTCTTAAAAACAGCAACAATATTTTACATGATAAAACATGTAAATTAACAGAGGTAAATAAATAAACAATTGGGATGACTAGAATAATAAAACACAGTGAGGTTAAAATCATGTCACACTTTGGTTGAAAGCCAGGGAATATTCAGATGATCAGTGACGTTGCATCACCAACAGTTCAAATAAATCTAGACCATAAACCGTTACTGCAAGTTGAGTCGTCTTCTTCATTTCCTGTCAGTAAGTCGACTGGCACTGATGAACAGAGCCAAAATGAACAAAAAAAAATTACTCAAACTAATAGATTGTAGTTTATTCCTATGTAAAACCTATAATATAAATATGACTGTATATGATACCCTTCCTCTCAAAGCTTTTCAATTTTGAGTTCCAAAAACAGCAGACTGCTGTGTGCATGTGGTTGTTCTGTTCAAATAATAAACTTCACTTGAATTCATTTGTTTTACACGAAGTACTCTTTTGCATAGTGTTTTTACACACTTCCTGTGCTTTCACATATTACTTTCAGTTTGTCCATGGAGTACTGTTGTGTGGAGTACTGTTGTGTTGTACTTCTAAAAGATCTCATGGGTGCTTCCTTTTTTCTGCAGAAGAGCTGCTGAATAACTTTGCACAGCAGACAGGAGCATGGCGACACTGCTTGTTCTTCCTCTCCAATACGCGGAATGAATATGTTATGATGTACAGTCTCACAGTATTTGAAGTAAGTCCTGTGGGCGGAAAAAGTTCAAAGTACTTTTCTAGGTTCCTATCTGCCTCACGATGCTTTGAAATGGACTAGTTAAACAAATGGACTAGTTAAACAAGTTACTTTTAAACAGAGGATAGGAAGAGATGTTTTGCTATGTGATTTTTATTTATTTTTTTTTTTTATACCGGTATGCATTTCCTGGGTCCGCCTTTTTTTTTTTTTTTTTTTTTTTCTTTTTTTTTTTTACACACCTAGTTACAAAAAAGGAAATACTGTAGTTCATATTTTACAATAAAACTACTCTAGAAGACTTACTCTATTTGGGTATATATTTGTATGCCTGAATTTAGGTGGATGAGTATTATTTATTTATTTATTTATTTTACTTCTTAGCAGAACAGTGAGTGCTGCTTCTTTAAACACAAATTTAAAAACTTGTTTTCTGTTGATTTTCAGAATCTGGTGAACAAAATGTGGATTGGTTTAGCTTCACAAGACAAGATGGAGATTCGTAGCTGTCTGCCCAAACTCCTGCTTGCTCAGCACAAATCTGTGCCCTATTTTATTCGTAACAAGCTCTGCAAAGTCATTGTAGACATAGGTCGCCAAGATTGGCCCATGTTCTACCATGACTTCTTCACAAACACCCTCCAGGTGAGCTCCATATTTTGTTCCTTCGCTACAACATTGTCAAGTGGTAGTTGGAGTGTTTGGTAATTGTCTGCTGAATGTTGTGTCACATGTGTAACGTGAGGTTTCTTGAGAACAAGCTGTTCATGACAAAACCTACAAAACCACAGCCTCTGCTGCACCAAACATGTTCACTTGGGTGAAGTTGCTTTTTAAGTGATTCTGCTGTTTAAGTTTGTTTCATTTTAAAAGCCTAGATTTTTTTAATGCGTACATTTTGGCGTCCTAAAAGATGAGTTTTAAACACATTTTTTCACATGAACATTGTTTTAGGGATAAAATCGTGTCCGCACATGCACTTCACAGAGGGAAACTTTCTGCCAACCAGAAGTGCACTTATAATTATCCCGTTTGAATTGCTGCCCTAAGTGAGTAATGTGTGCACCATCACATTCTAGTGTGAGTTGCTTTTATGTTAGGGTGGTGGTAGTGGTTCAGAGTCAGGTAGATGTGCTAAACCTAAAAGTAAGTTAGCGTTGTATTTCCTAATGTGAGTTGCTACTTGATGTGACATTCACATGCACAAAAGTTTGATTTTATTGTAACTGTTGTTTTTATTTATATAAAATATAAGGCTTTTATTTTGCACTGTTATAAATGTTTAAATTATCTATAAGTTGTTTAATTAAATTTTCTGTTGTGGCTTTTTATTGCATCAGTATTTCATGTACAGTATAACTAAAGTTTGTACATTTTAAGAAATAAATTATTGTTTTTTTTGTCTTTACCAAGCAAGGAAACAATTAATTCACCATAATTTACTTAAAGTATTAAATTACGATGTCGGAGCTATTGAATACAACTTTTTGTCTTCAGTGACTGAGATTTGTATTGCCTGCAAAGTTCGTAAGAATAAAAACATTTGTAGGATTGTTATTTGCTCACGTCACTGATGTTGAATTGAATTCAAAATCTTATATATAACCTACAAAGCTCTCAACAACCTAGCTCCATCTTATATTCAATATTTTATTGTTCCATATTTTCCTAACAGAGCCCTTTGCTCTGACTGCAAGCTTACTCGTGGTTCTTAGAGTTTCCAAAAGCAGAATGGGAGGAAGATCTTTCAGTTATCAGGCTCCTCTCTTGTGGAACCAACTTCCAGTTTTTGTCCAAGAGGCTGACACATTGTCCAGTTTAAGACTTTCATTTTTGATACATCCTATACAGTAATTAGGGTCGGCTTGTTATGCTGTCATAGACTTACACTACTGGAGGACAAATTGACCTCATTTCCTTAAATGATTTGTTAAAATTAAATGGTTTTCATTTGATATTACTGTATTTCTATCTTAACATGTGATTCTCAACCTTGTGTATCTATTCCTACCAAACCCAGCCAGTTGAAGCAGATGGTTCTGCTTAAGGTTTCTGCCTCATGAGGGAGTTTTTCCTTTCCACTGTCACCTTCATGCTTGCTCAAGATGAGAGTTCTGAGATGGAGTTAAACTCAAAGCAGTCTGCTCCTCAGATAAATCATGTTAAATTATTATTTTATATATGAATGTTTCCATTCAGCGCCCTGAGACGACTTCTGTTGTGTCTATAGAAATAAACTGAATTGAATTAATAACCCCAGGACCTATACCGCTTCTATTTGACAACAAATATAGCTAAATCTGTTGGAAAGAGCAGTTTTAGACTAATATTTTGTGTTGGCAAATTACATGTTAGTTGCTTTTGACAACACTCACAAAAATGCAATACACAATGTCAAGCAATACCAAATGTCACTCTGAACGTTTCACTCTCAGCTATTACTAAATCAAATTTTAGCTCACCATCTGCAACACTAACAGAGTTAAAATCCTTTTTGTGTTGCCTAATGTTGATTAGCTGTGGTGGCCATCTTAAATGGAATTGCCTCCAATTGTAGATGTGCATTCAATGATTACTTTCTGAGAGCATTGGTCATGGTGTATATTTTGCTAACAGACAAGACAACACTAGCACAGTAATTGCTTTCTGTGAGTTTTTCTTCAAGATGTCCACTTGTTCATGACTTATTGTGTGACCAGCCTGACAAATGGCATGTTCTCTGGATATGTATCAAGAAATTAAATGGACAAAAGTGGAACAAAATAAGGCAGCTGCTGTGATTACAAACAAAAATAAATAAATAAATAAAAAGACCACATGAACATTTGCAAAGGTCTTTGATATTCTTATAGGCTTTAAATAAACCTGAATATTAATTTAAAATGGAAAAAAAGCTAATGAACAGTAAAAAGACTGAAATGGACAACATTAAATCAAGCATTATTTTTTAAAACTTGCATCCATTCTTTTAGACCACAATTAATGTAAACATGCACTTTTATTCGGTTTAAACCTATAGAACATTTTGCAAACATTCCTTTTATTTTTTACCATCGAGATCTATCCAAGTTTGTATCAGCGTCATTTAACATGATCAAAATCCCAACTAAAGATTACTCACAGGCAGGCCTGGAGAGGAGTGAAATGTTTTAATAATTCAACTTAATCTAAGTTTGGTTGATCACAGTATTTGATAGATGGACGGAGAAGGATTTTAGAAAATGAAAAAAAAAATGTAGTCCATTTATTCAACCGCTGAAATATTTGAAGATCCGAGCATCAAATCAATCATCTTTTGTAATTAAATGGGAAAAACTTTCTTAAATTTAGTTCATAGTTTTGGAGTGTTAAGATGTTAAAACCCTTTGTTTCACTTTTAGCGTTTTAGATTAAAATGAAAAGTTTATTGGAGGTTTAGTCTATTTGGACTGAGAAATAATATATAAATAAAAAAGTGTGGATTTTTTTGTTATAACCAATTAGGAGAACAAGTGCTTTGAAGCTTAGAGAGACTGGTTTGTAATCAGCAGCGTGGGACTTTCTTCCAAATTTACAGTATGTCACTTAGTTTTTGTTGGTTTTTTTTTAGCCTTAATATTTTTTCTTCTTTAATATTTTTTCAAAGTCTTCCTAAAAACCAAATTCAAGAATTATTGACTCACTGACCGCAGTTGGGGAAAAAAAGGTTTATACAATACAAATTCCAATTGGCTATAACTCAGTCACTTTTACAGATATTGGGTTGAAATTTGATGTGTAGTAGCTAAGAGTCATTCACAATATATGCTCATATCATATTATTTTTAAGGTTTGACAAACAGCTCCAACTCCATTATGTCTCATAAGATCTTAGCTTGAGCTGGGGTCAGTACATATTTATTTAAGGACCTCAAGGCCTTTCATTTAAACCTCATTTTCTCTGTTTGTCAAATTGTTCATGTAGGTATCTGAACTACTTTGCCACCAAATCCAGCCCTACAGGAGTGATTCTGGATTTATGGGAGGCCCAGCATTTTCCTGACGGCAACCTCAGTCGCCTCGCTCAGGTCCTGGAAGAGATGGGACGCCACGACAGCCTTGTTCCCGCTGTGACCGAGCACTGATGCCACCTGCCCCGCAGCAGACGGGAAGACTGTCTCGAAAAGAAAAAGGAGAAATTCGGTGACAAACGGGGGCCGTTCATTTTGGATATCTCCGTGACAAATTGCTTGCTCGCACCCATAAATGCTGCCTGAGTGTACACTCACAGGAGTAAGGATATAGGAACAGCCAGGTCTCTCTCAGCCATGACCCAGTTAAACATTGGCCACAAAGGCTGCGAAAACATGAAGAGTAAACAAGAATCTTTGCCAGTCACTTGTCTGGCTCTTCCTCCCTCTCTCTGGTACTAGTTTTGATATTTCTGGCTCTAGTTTCCTGGGAAACAGCTGTCCAGTTTTTTTTTTTTTTTTTTTTTTTTTTTTTTGGGATGAACTGCGCGGATGTGGATGACCCCCACACAGTACACGAGTGACGCGTGGAGAGAGGTCAAAGGAGGAAGTCTTGGATCTTGAGCACTCTCTAAAATCAGTTTCCATAGAAACTCCATGGGCAAGTCATGTGTTCTTTGATGACTTAGTATTTAATAATTTGCTTATTTATACATCTCTTTTTATATTTTGTTCTGCTTATTAATGAATATGTTGCAGAGTCCTCCCTGGTTATGTTTGACTTGAGTTATAGCGCCATCTGGTGGACGCCTGGTGCAGAAACGACACATCCTGTCAGACACTTCCATCCATAAGGAAATTAATCTTGTTTTTAGTGTATTTGCTTATTATGTTATGCATCATTATAGATTTAGGGCTATTGGTGCTTTATTTTATCAACTTTTAAAATATTGTTTTGATTGTAATGATGCTAATTTAGCCTTTTTTGTCCATGTATCAGTTTGGTTATTTACATGGAGAAATTAAGAAAATGACTCATGAAGATAGAAATTACAACCAGATCTTATGATCTGCTGATGATTAAACAGACCCCAATAATAAAACGAGTGCAGGTGCATCTCAAAACTAGAAGGTTGTGAAAAAGTTTTTAGTCGATCATTTCAGAAAGTGAAACTCGGATATCATGAAATATTTCAAAACTTTATTGCTTGTAATTTTAATGACGATGGCTTACAAATAATGAAAAACTAAAATTCAATGTCTCAGAAAATTAGAATATTGTGAAGAGGGTCAGTCATGGTGTCACACCCTAATCAGCTGATTAACTTCAAGACATGAGCTACCAATGTCTTATTCCTCAAGTCAAGCCATTCCTGAACGAGACAACATCAGAAGCATCTTACCTGGCTGAGAAGAATAACAGGACTGTTGCTCAGTGGTCCAGTGTCCTCTTTTCAGTTAAAAGTACATTTTCATGTCACTTAGAAGTCAAGGTCCCAGTCTCTGGAGGAAGAGTGGAGAGGCCCAGAATCCACGTTGCTTGAAGTCCAGAATGAAGTTCCCAGTCAGTGATGGTTTGAGGCCATGTCCTCTGATGGTGTTGGTCATTCATTCAACCTTTATTTATGCAGATAAATCACATTGAGCCTCAAAGACTCATTTACAAGTGAGACCTGTTTAGAAAGACAAAAGGTAATTAAAGTGACAGATGTATAGGATTTGGACAGGGGAAAAAAATCCCATCAAACTCACTCCTTGGCCGAGGACAGATAACCTGAAATTAAAAAAAGCACCCCGCACATAGTGATGCAAATATTCCGCAGGGGAGGGGAGACAGCAAGAGCCGTGAGTGTGTTCAAGGACACTCCAGAGGCACTGTAGGAGTTCTGATAAGAATGGTATTGTCAGTCAGTTCTCTGGTGAGAACTGTAAACACTCAATGGGTGCCGAGTCGACCTAGGACAGCGCCAGAGAGAATCCAAGAATCCTGAAATGATGATGCAATGCTTATTCGGCCAGGTCCCTCTGATAGGTCCGCAGACTTCCTCGAGAGGAGAGGGGGTAGAGCATTGAATTTACAGGGCTTTCAGGCGAACTGAGATAAGGTGGCCTCTCAAGGTCAGTCAGGAAGCCAAATTCAGATAAACATTTGTTTAGGCCCAACACTGGTCCCTGAGGAACACCATCCTGCTTGTGCCTCTGTTCCAACACACCTGATTTGAACTAAAGTGTGATTAATATGCTTCTGCCAAGGAAGTAATTAAATCACTGACTCGGGTGTGTTGGAGCAGAGAATAAACTAAAACATGCAGGATGGTGTTCCTCAAGGACCAGGGTTGGGAACCACTGGTTTAGGGGACAGGCATAACTTTATTAATCCTATACGTGTGTCACTTTTATTACTTTTGTTCTGTCTAAACACGTCTCACTTGTAAATGAGTCCTTAAGGCTGAATGTGATTTATCTGTATACTGTACATAAAAGTTGAATGAATGAATGGTCCAATGTGTTTTCTGAAGTCTACACAACATCTACCAGGACATTTTAGAGAACGTCATGCATCCTTCTGCTGACGAGCTTTATGGAGATGCTGCTTTCATTTTCCAGCAGGACTTTGCTCCTGCCCACACTGAAAAAAAGAAAAAAATCTGGCTAATTAATATTCTAATTTTCTGAAACACTGAGTTTAGGTTTTTCATTATTTGTAAGCCATAATCATCAACATTACAAGAAATATAGGCTTGAAATAGTTCATTCTATGTACAATGAATCAATGAACCATACGAGTTTCACTTTCTGAAATGACTGACACAATAAATTGAGCTTTTTCACTGTATTCTCTTTTGGGATGCACCTGTATATTTCTGTAGAGCCAGCGGAACTGAACAGAGCTGCTTTCTACAAAATAATTTACATTCATTACAGAAGCTAATCTGCTAAAGAAATTTCAAGCGTTCAGTACTTTTGGCGAAAAGTAGAAATTTGAACTCAAACTGATGTTTGTGCATTCAGTGAGAGAAGTTTTCAATGTACGCTGATATTGGTCATGTAACATCTGTAAACGCAACATTCCTTTAATGAAGCAGCACTTGAAAGTTTTTTTTTTTTTCTCTTCTTAATAGCATTTGTTCCAGTTTTTGTAAAGCTGTCTATGCAAACATTGCATCCTTTTGAAACAATCGTCCCATTCTCAGTGATCTAGTCTTTGCATTCCCTCAGCTTCATAACTATCGTTGTTGTGTATAGTGAGAATGTAGCCTGTCTATTTCTGGCACTCATGCTCCTTGCAGCAGCTTGTGTTTCATCTGTCAAGTTATTGTACAAAGTGTAAGAAAGAATTTTTAAGGACTGATAATAAATTATATTTATATGCAACAATAAAAAATGGAGCACACTTGTGACATTTGTGACATTGTAACACTAATCCGTCAATTAAAACAGAAAGCAATGATTTGCAAACCACAAACTTAGATTCTACTCACAAGGGAACACATGTAAACTATCTCATTTTTTAAACAGAGAAATTATAGCATTTTTTTAATTGGTATTTTTTAAATTTGATAGCAACACATCCTTAAGTTGAGAAAGGCCATTGTTTAGTTATGACACATACCCTCTTATTTCATCTGTGCATGTTTAGGAACTGAAGAGAGCAGCTGCTGCAACTTTTGGAGGGAATGTCGTCCCATTTATGTTTGATGCAGGATTTTAGCTTTTCACCAGTCCTGGGTTGATCATGATGCACCAAATATTTTCAGTTGGTGAGAGGTCTGTGCTACAGGCAGGCCATTTCATCACCTTCTGTGAAGCCATGTTGTTGTAAAGGATTCAATATGAGGTTTGGCACTGTTTCGCCAAAATATGCAAAGCCTTCCACAAAAAAGACATTGTCAAGCCTGTATACACTTTTCTGCATTGATGATGCCTTTACCAGAAGTGTAAGCTGCCTGTGCCACAGGCACTAATGCACCCCCATACCATCAGAGAGGCAGGCTTTTGAACTGGACCAATAACAGGTCAGATGCTCACCCTTTTTTATGTATGGAGAACATGGTTCTTGTGGCTTCCAAAAATAATTTCATTTTTTAAAATTTGTCTGACCTCAGAACAGTTTTTCTACTTTGTCTCAGTTAATTTTAAATGAGCGTTGTCCCAGTGATGGCGGGGGCATTTCTAGATGAGGTTCATGTGGCTTCTTAGCGTGATCAAGCTTTAATCTGTATTTATGGATGGCACTGTGAACTGTTCACTGCTGTTTCTTGTTTGTACCACTTTTAAGATTTTTGTTGTTCCCATCCACACTTTTTTAAAATTAACTTTTTGCCTAAGCATTGAGCCAGTTTAAAACCTTTGATATTACTATTTTCCATTGTGTGAACACTGAGTTTACAAAATTTGCAAATCTTTGCATTCTTTATTACATTTTTTACAAAATCCCAACATTTTGTGATTGGGGTTTTATGTATTTGACATTTTATGGCCATCCTCTGCAGAATAAAAAACAAAAATATTCCTGGAAAGCAACAAGCTGTTCAGATAACCTTTTTTATAAAGTAATTTCACATTGAAAAATTAAATTATAAAGAAGAGTTCTGAAAACCTGACAATTTCAATCAAATGTTTTAATATTGCAACAAATTATACTGAAAAATACAATAATGGTAACTATAAAGCCATAAAAACTCTACATTTCTTTTTTTTTTCTTTTCTGTAGGAAATAATGTAGACTTACTCCAAACATTAAAATAATATTTTAGCCCTGCGATGGACTTGTGACCTGTCCAGGGTCTACCCCGTCTGCCACATAATGACCCTGGGCACCTGGCATGGATAAAGCAGGTACAAATAAAAAGGATAAATAGATAATAATTTAACCATGAGGTCAGTAAGCTTAAATCTGAGTTTCTCTGAATGAGATCACAAAGTTGTCTGAACTCTTCATGCTGTGAGTCTCACGATAAAAACAAAAATCACACTCACACAAAGGGTTCATGACAGTACAAAAGACTGCTCATATAATACTGCTACATGGCTTTAGAGAAGCGGAGCAGGGGGTGCCTCTGTTAGGACCTGAGCAGAGGGATTAGAGTTCTCCCGCAGGGCGTTCCTCACCACTTGTCCACCTGGACAGTCCGTACCTGGGAAACAATCAGCTTTCACAGAAAGCACAATGTAAACACACTAACACTGGATGAGCAGCTCTGCTGGGACGTAATCCTGAGTTTTCTTTCTCCGTTCATTCAGTCACTTTGTTTCCTCCTCTGCTGGCCAGATTATGAGGCTCATTCCAGTGGCTGTGCAAAGTCTCTGGATAATGAAACCATCCGTGTAGACTCTGTCACAGTTTGATGTCTTGGGTCTCTAACATCTTTGCCAGAGTCTTCTTCACCCGCAGGGCTGTGAGGCGGCATGCCGGGTTGTGAGCCCAACACTCCGACATCAGCTTCCCCATCTGTCGTAGACACTAAAACACACACACAGCTATACAGTAAAAACAACAGAATTTTAAAACGTAACACAGAAATGTACTGAAAGTCTTTAATGTAGAGTTAATGGCTTCATGTTTGAAAATCCTAATGCATGTCTCAATTGCTGTATTTAAGAGAAACTTAAAGGTAGGTGACAAATTCTAGGAAAATCCTTGATCCTTTTCAGAGAGCACAGTGTAGCAGACATAAGAGCTACGTGTCCCCTTAGAAGTTAAGTCATGGCAAATTAGTTTGAGGTAGTTGAGAGTGATTAACTTTTGGTTAAAATAATTCTGTGCTGAGAGGATTGATGGTCAGTGCATCCATTCATTGGCCACAAAGCGACTGAATGATTTCATGAGCATCAAAACAATGTGCGACATATGCCATGATCTTTACGCTCATTAGACTATAGATACATTCATCTTCAAAATAACTATATCAAAAGGAATAAGTTCAACTGAAGCGGTTTTGATTATGAGTGATGGCTTCAAGCGCCTTTTACTAAAAGTGTTGGATATATTAACATATATTGTAGTTTTATGTGTCTACATCCATTATAAGGATTTGTTTTGATCATAAAAAATTAGCAAAACACCACATCCGAGTGATTTTTCACCAATGTGCAGTCTAGTCCCTGACATTCTCCATTATTTGTAGTCAGCATCTTGAAACCATAGCACCAGATTATCTGCTTGTAATCTCGCAGTTGTCTGACACTTTATAATGAGACTATCAGGAAAAAGAAAATGCGTGTTGCAGAGGCTTTGTTTTTTAAAAGCCAAAACTAACTAAGCATTTGAAGAAAGGGGTTATGATAAAGTTGAAGGTTCACTGTATTACTGTATGTTTTGGACTATAAGGCACATTTAAAATCCTTTAAATTTCTCAAAAATTGACAGTGAGACTTATGTGTTAATTCTGGTTATGTTTACTGACCTCAAACTGATTTTATGTGGTACACGGCGCTCAAAAATCTTTCAAAGTGAACTTGTTTTGCTTAATGTGCCTTATGTATGAAAGCAGACCCGTTCATTGATATTGCACCTTATAATCTGGTGCGCCATATAGTCTGAAAAATACAATGCTTCCCCCACTACAGTACGTCTCCCATCATCAAAATCTAGTTCAGAAATGCCCTCGCCCAGCAGAATCCAGATCAACATTATCGCTCTGCACATTGTAAAGTGACACAACAGAGGTATCTCAGAAATTTAATCTCAATGTGATTCTCACGGGTGAGATGGGCCCATTTGAGTATGAGGCAAGATCCTGACTGAGAATGTATTTTAAAACAGATGAAATGAATCAAACACAAAAACATACCTCATCACTGCTCCAGTGATTAGCAATCGGAGGTCTTTGTTTTTTAATGCAGACAACCTCCCTCATGTCCTCATAAGACGGGTCAGTGAGCACCAGGTCATGATAAGGCAGCTGGTACTCACCTACAATGCCTGCAGGACACACAGAAAAAGCATAGGCTTCAGTACCTACTAATAAATTATCCAAACATACTCAGATTTATAGCAGCGATATTCTTCTGACCTCCAGAGATACACCGCTGGGCCATTTCCCAAAGAATCAGACCAAAACTATACATGTCAGCCATGATAAAGGACTGGAAGGTGCTCCTGTTCAGAGTCTCATCCAACACTTCAGGTGGCATATAGCGCTTTGTTCCAACTCGTAGATTTGAAGGAATGTCCACTTCGTTGGTGTCACTGAAACGGCAAAGAAAAATATCCTAAACCTGCATGTTTCAGCTGATGCCAATGATTCTCTTTGACCGTGTTGAAAGAACTGGGCTTTACCTGTTAAACTTGACCGCGAGCCCCAGATCTGCGATACAGCAGAAGCCGTTCTTTTTAACCAAGACGTTTTTGCTCTTCAGATCTCTGTGTGCGATGGCGGGTTTGCCCTGCGTGCCGTAGATCTCAGTGTGCAGGTGGCAGAGGCCGGAAATGGACGAGTACGCCAGCTTCAGCAGGGCCTTGACGTCCAAGGTGTTGGACTTGAGGTAGTCGTACAGGGACCCGTTCTCATGGTAGTCTGTGATTAGGTAGAGCTGAGTCCAGGAGCCAGTTCCTTTGATGTCGGCTGCTATGAATCCTGGATGAAAGGAGAGAATGAAGAAACACAAGTGCAACTTAAATTCAAGGTCAAGCGTTCATCGAAGGAACCATGCTGCCTTTCATGCCAGAGTTTTAAACTAAGATCATTTTACACTGAAAGGGGTCTGGTCTTACCCAGTATGTTGTCATGCCTCATCAAAAAGGTCTGGTATATTTCTGTCTCTCTGAACCAGCTCTCTTCCTCGGTGGTGAAGAAAACTTTGACAGCCACTCGCTCCCCTCTCCATTTGCCCATCCAGACTTCTCCGTATCGCCCTTTGCCGATCTGCTTGACCATCTGAATCTGCTTGGCAATGGTGCGCTGAACCTGGTGACGAATGATCATAATAAACATTATATTTCTTCCCTTTTCCTGCAAAAATAATAGCATTTCTGTTTTTGTGAAGACTTTTTAGCTGCCTATCGTAATTGTAGTGTACTGTTGTACCAGCAGAGGGAGGCCTGATCCAGACCCAGACCCGATGCTGCGAGAATGCTCAATCAGATCCTTCAGAGACTCCCCAGGAGGAATGTAGGTGTCATCCTGCTCCAGGTCAATACTATAGGGTGGCTGTGACGTCTGATGCTTATATCTGACGGAAAAACATTTGCTTAGTGAGCTGCAAGAAGTGTGCATTTGTTTTGCATGAGTGAAGTTTCTTACCTGAAGTAGCAGAAGACAAGAATGACACCAAATATGCTGCAAACTGTGACGGAAATGAAGAGCGCTATGTACTGGATGCTGCTGTCCACATATTCTGAAAGAATGTTGACATGCATGCATTTAAAATGCATATTATTTGCACATTATTATTAAAAAAAATATCTCTAAGCACAGAGGAGCATCTGTTAAAACTGAAACTAATGAATAGTTAATATTCTGCAGCATCTTTCTAATTGTCATCAGCAGGAATAAGCCCCTCCCCTTTGATTCGCCTCGTTCTGGCCTGTAGTCCCCGCTCTCGCAGCACGCTATCGATCTCATCCCGTTCCTGAATCCCACAGATCAGGTGTCACAGTGACATCGCTACAGAAGCCCCAGGGGCATGAAGCAGCTCTGGCGTTCTAGTCTTTCTGCCTCACTTCTGTCAACCAGAGACACACAAACTCCTACAGGAGATGCCCGAGATGAGAGCGCACACACGCAGTAGGACAAAAAGAACAAATTTAACTGCAAACTTTAAGATAATTTGTTTTCAGCTTTTTCAGGAGTGTCAATCTCAGTTACTTTGTACAAAAGGGGTTAAAATGAAAACCGTTTTCAAATTAAGGGCCAATTTCAGAATCTACAGTAACTCAAGTTAGATATCCAACATCTTGTCTTGGTTGTAGGTTCCTCAACAAGATTTTAATTGGTTTCATTTGACATTATTTGTTGTGCTTTCAACATCATAATCAAAGATTACTGAAAAAAATTCAAGTGATGAAAGTATTTCACATTTCATCTTGGGGGCCAGATAAGATGTCAACGAGGGCCACATTTGGCCCCCGGGCCTTGAGTTTGACACGTGCTATAAATCATTTTCTTTTTTGTTCCCCTATAGGAGTAGTTTCTTGATTGAATGCATAATGTCCTCTGCCTTTTTATTCCGAAGTGTTAAACTAAGATCATTTTTGATGTAAAAAAAATTTATTTTTAAATTACCATTTCAGTCAATTCTTTAAATAATATGTGCAATTTTCTGCAATATAGTGAGAGTTCATGAGCTCCGTTAGTGCTGAATGTGTGGTGAAGATGACTCGGCTAGTACCATCACAAAAATCTAATTAAGAATTTAATTAAATTAAAGTTTTAGCTCAGCATTTGTAAAACTAACCAGATTATAGTCATTTTTGTGTTTACCGAGGCTGCTTAGCTGTGGCAGCCATCTTGGATTGGCTTGACTTCCAGATGGTAATCAGTTGAACCTCCAATGATTATTTTCTTAGGTTCATTGAAACCTTTCCAGTGGATTATGACATATTTTGCTAACATACCAAACAAACCCACTAGAAAAACTGCTTATTGCTGCTGAAAGTACCAAATATATATTTTAAATGTTGTACATTGACAGCAGCATTATGTGGTTGTGTAGTTCTCATGAGCAAAGATAAAGCTGCTGGTAAACTCTAGACATATCAAATACTTGGATTGTGTCAAAGTATCAAAATGAACAATTTGGTGAACACATTGCTATTACTGTATAACAAAAGTTGGCTTAAAATCATTGGAATGATCCAAATACAGTTTTAATGTCTGTGTAACGGTGTTTGTGAAGAAGATACTGGGCACGCCAGAAAGGCTGTGCATGTTGGTTTGCTGTGGAGTGACAGATGGACATATATCTCACATCCATCCTGAGGCAAGAAACTCAAGCAGGCCCTGGGGAGAGGCTGTCCTTTTCATTACAGAGTGAGAAAACAAGCAGAGTCTGCAAGTCTCTGTTTCACCTGCCTCTCCTGAGCAGCACGAGCCTTTTTTACTGCAGCACCACTCTGTGGTTTGTTACAGTTTAAAATGTCACCGCCATCACCGACCCTGTGTGGCTCGGAAGGACCCGCTTTAAAAGCCACTTGTGCTTTAAAGGTCGAAAGGTTTTCTCGAGTGGGAAGCGGTGTGAAGAAAAGTACCTGAAGTCACCAGCGGAGGAAGTGTAGGATGCAGGTTTCTGTTGCAGTAGTCCTCATCTGTGCAACACTTCAGAACTCTCCAGGAATGTGCATTCCATGGGTCCTTCCAAACACAAAGAAAATGAAAACTTCTTTAATTTGTAAATGTCTTTCTACCGCATAGGAAGACAATGGCCTGGATTAGTTTGAGCCTAAACTAAACCAGTGGCAGGTCAGAAGGATTAATGCTGCCTCACTAAGGCGGCTGCATGAAAGCTGCATGCAGGCTTTCACTAAGAAATACACACTTCTAAAAATGTGACTTACTCTGCACTGAAACTCTGATCCAGCCAGAGCCAAACAGCCTGCAGAAAGCACAGCATGACCCCCCTCCTCTTTTGTCACCATGGTGAAGCAGAAACCATCGGTCCTACCAAAACACAAAACACCCCTTAATCAGTATCATTGTCAATGGTTAAAATTTGGGATCCACAATATTATCAGAATGGTATCGGTATCATCCGATATTACCGTTAAAGCTAAATATTGGACACTGGCCATTCCATCAAAATAATACCGATGTAAAAGGTGCTGTTTTTGTACAACAACCCGGCGACAAGAATGTCTGCAGCGCCAGCACAACGTAGTGACGTCACATGAGCCTACCTGATCTGATCACAGCGGAGAGGAAGAAGTCAAAATGTCTGTGGTGTGGAAGGTTTTTTTTTTTCATTGAGGATATTTTTTGGACTACGCTGAGCCTCGCTACATTGTCCCCAGTCAGAGATATTTTTCCGACGTAGCCTTACCCGAGTTACAAGCTGTCATTCCGATGTCAATGAGAAGCTAATAGCCGAGAGCACTTGGGTGAGTTTTACCAGACATTTGGACGTCAAGTGTTAGCACCGTTACCATGATAACTCTTACAGCACAATGGATAGACAAAACTTTGAACTTAAAAAAGCTGTCCTTCATGCACAGGAGTGCAGAGGATCCCACACTGCAGCTAGAAACCTGGAACAAGCCTCCACAAGTGAGAC
>JARVLU010000528.1:17693028-17707545 GCA_031762415.1 Simpsonichthys santanae | reverse complement strand
CAGTTCAACCCATAGGATTAGTGAAAACTCGTTTTTCGACCAAATATTGCCGATTTTAACAAATACCACAAATACATGAACATTAACACAGACATAGTGCTGTACAACTTTCTACGCACATTCCAGGGAGTTTATCAGTTTAAAAAAGTTAATTTTGGGTTTAGTTCCTTTTAAAAAATATTGTTTTCACTCAGTTTGGACCCTTTCAGCATGGACCAAAGGGAACAATTTATTGTTTCTGGAAAACTGGGAAAGCATTTATTATGTCAGTGGAAAAAGAAAATGGTAAAATAAAATAAAAAACTGGTTGCAAAACTTGTCACTTGCCACCTGCTTTGCTTGGCTCTCTATCCCTGCAATGCAATGCAATGCAACGTTTAATCTACTCAGACACACTTGTTTCAGGAAGCACGTTAACATATTAGCGATGATAAGACGTGACATTCTGAGGGCAAACTCACCTGATATGATCTGTGAAAACGCAGCGTCTCAAATCACTGTCGCCACCCACTCATCTTGCTCAAAATGCAAATCTTTGACATCAGAGCATTTCTTTCCCGACCATCTGTCTTGCAGGTAGAACTCCGAATGCACTCTGCCGAATCTAGGAGAAAAGGACACGTGCGAAAGCCATTTCACAGTCTGTCAACAAGAGCTGAGAAACAGGAAAAACACGAACAAGGCAGAAATTGATTTCATCTGTTTTCCCCTTCTTCTCTCACAGTCCGAGTGGCACTCAGCGTCACTTGCGATTTGGCGGACAAGTGTGAGGTCCCACTGCTCAGCCAGTCGCCGAGCTAAAACATGATCTGTAGTCGAACAGACTCGGAACAAAGGGTGTTTCATTCTCCTCTAAAAACTGTCACAGAAGATCATGGTAAATTGTTTTGAAAGCGATAAAACGGACAACTCCCTCATGAAAAAAATTAAGAATTTGGATATTTTACCTTAAATCCCAGATATATAAAACATGTTTCTGCATTCTGGATAAAAGATAAGAAAACGACCTGCTGAATTGGCTAGGCTGCTGAGCTAACGCTATGGGATATTAAAACTTTGCCGTTACCTCTTAAATGAAAAAGCGGATGACTTGTGCTGTGATTCTAGGTGGTCCTACAAATCTGTTTTTATATAAACTTTTAAAAAAACATAATTATGGGCTTAGATTCGACCTGAACCATAGACCTGTATGTGAGACTGAGTGACTGCCAGCACTGTTAGACCTGCTCAAAGTAGACTGACCCACACTTGACAAAATAACCCTTTTTTCATATTCAAAGACGCTCTCCCACACTGACTCACAGCTGCCTTTTATTTGCCAGGATCCAGACGCAGATGGCGATACAGTGTGAACTTTAACACACGGAGATTCTTAACATTCTTTCTGAGTGTGAGTTACTCTCCAACCCAAACTGATGCTTGGCTCCATCTCTCTTTGCTTTCCGGCCGGCAGGTCGCTGTCGCAGAATGAGTCTGGGGCGAGCCACTCTCCCACTAACAGGCTGCTATTGTCTACTCCTGGTACAGCCATGCTTTTGTTTAATAGCACTGCATTTCTTCAGAACCTGGACAGAATCTTGGCTTTGGCATGTTGCACTTTGCATGAGCTGCAAACCCTGCAATGCATGGGCTCCTACATTTAGCCATTTATGATAGTTCCTGTTGTGACGCGTTCACTGGGTAAAGTAAAAATAATTCTAATGAAACAATGCAGCATGGAAGACCTACTGAAACTCAAGTTTGGGGGTGGGGGGGCATGCAATAACTAAACAAGAGTACATCATATGGCACAATATACATTTGTCAACAAATTATTATACAGCAATCTATGGCAATGACCAGGACAAGCAAAGACTTTGTATAAACTTTAATCTTGATTTGTGACCTTGACCTTGGAGCTGGAGTGATGAAAATTGTATGTAACACACAGTCTAGTGATGATGCATACGTGTATGAAGAGTCATTAAATGATCTTGAGGACATCAGAAGTTTTGGGCGGGAAAAGGGAAAGTCTTCGGACGGATGGAGCCTATAAAACGTCCCGCCTTAAACAAATGCATAAAAACTTTCTACGTAGAAAAAAATATATACTGTACTGTATATATAAAATTCATCCCAAATTAATAAATATACCCTCAAAGAACTTTCATTTGATGGTGTTCGAACACTGAATGTAGACTAACAGTATGCACTTTGTTAGATGAGCAACTGTGGGACGAAAAATGAACATAACGTCTTTCTTGTGTTTTGTATGTGTATTTTTAAATATATTTAATGCAATGTAATGAAAACTGTTGGACATTTTTGGACTCTCCAAATGATATCAGTTATGGTAATAAACTGCATCGCACTACAACTGTAATCTTTATTAATATATCTCAGATTTATAATCAAGCATGTTTATATAGTAAGCCACTGAACTTGTAAAATCGTATCTCAGACATTTAAGAGCTGTGTTTCTGTTATGGTGAAAACTAAGGGACTCTGAAATCATCCGATTGTGGCAAACAACTAGAGCTCCAGCGCTCGGTTTTATCTTAAGAAAAAGAAAAGTCATAATAAACTACATGGAGCACTTGTGTCTGCCATCTTTATCTGAAAGGACAGAGTAAAATTTCAGTCTCAGGTTATCCCCCCCCCCACACACACTTTGACTTTAGGGCCAATTATGCAAAGTGCCCCTTCTCTTATGCACTTGGATCTTCAGTCAACCCCCCATGCTTTTCTCTGTGTTTTTTTTTAATACCCCTCTCTTTAATAACAGGAAGTCTGTGTTTTCTCTAGTGGAGTAAGTGATTCCTGGTGCCCGCACTTGACTCTCATCAGCAGCCGTGGATGGAATAATAACTCGGGTCTCTGTACTTCCAAATGTGTTTGTCATGAATTAAAAGAAAGGAGATTTCCGGTACATGCAAGTAGAGCAAGATCAGCCATTCTGCTCCTTTATGCATTGAGAGATTGTAGAAATTCAGAATTTCTAAACTTTGGAGAATGAGACCGATGTAGATTCCGCCAAAGGAAGGCCTTGTTTTTGTCTGTGTGTATGAGGCTATTTGCAAGACATCTCATGAAACACTGGATACATTTTAATTAAACGTTCAGGAAATAATGCCATATGCACATCTACCACTTTTGTAGTCAATCCAATTCAAGATGGATGCCAAGGCTAATCAATTCCGGCATACCCCATAATGGCTATGACTAAATCGGTTTAAACAGTTTCCGAGTCTCAAAAGAGCCTCAGAGTAGAACTGTTGCTCTTCCACATCGAGAGGAGCCAGTTGAGGTGGTTTAGGCTTCTGGTAAGTATGCTCCCTGGACATCTCCCTATAGGTGCTTCGGGCATGTCACACTGGGAGGAGACCCTGGGGAAGAGCCAGGACATGCTGGAGAGACTATCTCGGTTGGCCTGGGAACACCTTGGGGGTCCCCCCCAGAAGAGCTGGAAGAGGTAGCTGTGGAAAGAGATGTCTGGGTCTCCTTGCTTAAGCTGAGGCCCCGGTGACCCAACTTCGGAACAAGAGGAAGATGATGGATGGATGGATGGATGGATGGATGGATGGATGGAGTTTTACAAAATATTTGCCTAAAATGTTGGCATTAATAGTTGGAGTCAACCTTGGTTGACCGGTAGCAAAATATCTCATAAACCACTAGATGAATCTTAATGTAACTTTTAGAAAGTAAATATAAGCTGTGCATCTACAACTGACTAACTTTTGGAGTTAATCCAGTTCAAGAAGGTCATCACAGCTCGTTAGCTAGCACACACTTGGCTAGAACTCAAACATCCTGAAGCATGTTCAATAATCCAGGCAGAAAGTCTAAAAAAAGTTAAGTCTGGTCCTCAAAACAAAACAAAAAAAAATTGTAGAAACATTTAATCTTTCATCTAAAAGACTTCCTCAGTCTGAGGTTCTGTACTCAGCTCAGTCTTATTAATAGCACCCTCTCAAAGTGGATCAATCAATTTGCTGCTGACAGCCAAAACCAGCTGCTCACATGATTAATGACATCGTTTGGCTGATGGTCTTCCTCAATCATGTGAACAGCTAGTTTTGGTTGTCAGCAGCAAACTGGTTGATCCACTATGAGAAGGTGCTATTAATAAGACTGAGCTGAATACAGCACCTTAAACTGAAGAAGTCTTTCAGATGAGACAAAACGTTTCTACATTTTTTTGTTTTGTTTTTTTGAATGTCCAGAGGAACAAACAACTTTTTTTTAGATGTAACTCAAAGAGTTTTAGAAGGCTTGGAGCTAAGGATTGGTGTGGTAGTAGCTGAGAGTCATTCTCAACACATACAGAGTGTGACATTGCATGAAATCACTCATAACTTTAAGTCTAAGTCCTCGAATGCTGCTCTTTTTTTTTTTTTTTTTAACTTTGTTAATATGAAGCAAATCATTTCCGCCTGGACTGGTTGAACGTGCTTCCTGTAGTTATAAGGGAGGAAACTGAGGTGAGAGGTCACAGCTTGCTAAGTTTAGCCCTGAGGAGTAGCTCAGACTCAAACCAGTATCTACCGAGATAATGAATGCATTTCATATATTTATACGAAGTACAAAGTCTGTGACGGAGTCTGTGTGTGAGCTTAGAAAAGTTGCCACTTCGTATGGTTCCAACAAAAATTTGGTCCTGGGTTTGTTTATGTTTTTTTGCACATGTCTGTGTGTGTTGGCAAAATATCTCATGTGCCACTGAACATGCTAATGACACGTTAATAATGCAATCAAAGTTACAAGTAGAACAAATTAACTTATACATTCCGCTCCGTTCAAGATGGCTGCCACAACCAACTGACCATAGCAAAAAAAATATCTATACTCAAATTTGCAGACAGGAGCCGAGTATAAAGATACATTAGTCTCAAAAGTTGTCATAACCATAACACGTTTTAGAAATGAAGCAGTTTTTTAAAAGTACGCATGTAAATTTACACAAGTAGGAATATTCTGTGCATACAAATGGTCAAATACACGTGCACAAAACACCTGCTGCGGACAAGTCAGTCAACACGATTGCACAGATCAGCTTGCCTCTGAATCGGTCTTTGGAGACTTTCTTTTTGCTCAAGATTCACAAAGATAATGCTGCGTTCAAGACTGGTACAAAGCTGGGACATTTAAGTCGACTTACTGAATAATTGGGAAAGACACATTTCAACTTGGCACAATAGCTCATAACCTCTATATTAAAACATATACACAAACATTTAAAATATATTTTTCTGTACTTTCTTTCTCTGTTAAAATTACCAGAAAATAATTTGTTTCGGTAGATTTTTCCAGAAGAACAAAATGTTAATATTATGGACTGTACAGTTGAAATAAACACACACAAAAATGGTTAGGTTATTGTTAAGGTTGTAAAACAACAAGAAAAATATATATTTTCTAAGGTTTTCTTCTTCTGCTAAAAATACTGGAAAATATATTTTCCAGTAATTTTTGCAAAGGAAGAATAACCAAACCATTTTTGAGTAGTTTATTTTCAAACGCACAGTTCACGCACAAAAATATTGGCCAACATTTTTCTGGTGTTTTGTTCCAGTAAGAAGAAAATGTTAACATTGTGGACTGTATAGGTGAAATTACCATCAAATGTGGCTTGGTTATTCGTCTTGTGGGAAAAACTACTAAGAAAATATAATTTCCAATATTTTTTTCCCCAAAAAATATTTCCAGATCAAGAACAACCTGTTCTTTTTGGGTTGTTTATTTTAACTGTACATTCCCTTAATTAACATTTCTGGAACCCAGTAATGTAAGCATATGTGTCATACTACATAATACGAGTTATGAGCCATGGTGTCTTGTTAGAAATTAGTCTTTTACCAATAACAGTAATCCTGATAAAGCTCAGATGTCCCTGCTTTTCTCTAACCTTGAACGCAACATTACCTTTGTGAATCTGGAGCAGCAGGAAAGTCTCAAAAGTCACATTCACAGCTGATCTGTGAGTTTTAAAAAGGATTTATCTTCATAGTCAAGATTTGGCGTGGTAGTAACTGATCATAACATAAACTTTGAGCGCAACGTAGTTGCTTAAAACCTTGGAATTAATTAACTGTTGGAGGCAACCATGATTCTCTGTTAGCAAAATATCTCATAACACCACTGGATGGATTTGAATAAAAACTAATTATTGGCTGTACATCTACAACTAATCAACACAAGTACATTGAGTATGTATTTGTAGCAAATTGAGCTTTTTCTCGATGTTTCATCAAAATTAGATAATGCAGTTTTGCAAGCTTTTCCAACAGCTCTAACTGCCTTCAAACTACCACCCTGACTGTCCAAACAAGAACACACACACACACTGCATCAGCCCTCAATGCCAACACACTGAAACATTTGAGGCAGGAGTCTGTGGTTGACCACAAAGAGCTTCCTTGCCAGGCACCCTTCACTTGACATGCCTTCCCAATAGTGTGAGTGGAAGGATGGGCGTTACTCGTGCCAGTGGCAGCGCAGGGGCAAGAAGAACTGGGTGGTGGACTATTTGCTTTCTCAGTGTTTAATATTGGCCAATAAACCCTCACTAAGCTGTGGGTCAATAAGCTGCTCTGTTCTTTGTGGTGTTGCAGGATTTAGGTATTCAGTCTCCACCAACAGACCTGGTGAGGTGCAGCAGGTTGTGTGTGTGTGTAGTGGGGTGCGCCCCTTCTGGGATCCGAGCTGTAAACATCAGAGGTTGCAGATATGTTTTCGTTCGACTATCAACTGCAGAAAACGTGAATTTATGCCATGAATTGAACAAATATTCTTATTGATTCATGAGTTGCAAATTAACTGGCAGACTTAAACACACATGAAGCAACTTTGCCATATCAATAAACCAAACACCTCACAGGTGATGAGCAAATAAATCAGAATATCCAAATAATCCCAGAGGTTGACCAAGTTTACATTTACCACCCACGACTTATGCCACATGATTTTAATCTATGGCTAGATTTGTCCCAGTGAACTGATAATTTTTAAAACTGTACTTCCAGAAAGCCCTCAGAAAAGTTTAACCAGTTAAAGCTGTGTGACAAGTAGGCTGGATTCATCTAAAGATGTAGACAAACATTATGTAGACCAGTGGTTCTCGATCCTGTTCTAAGAAGTACCATCATACAATCTAACAGATGAAAAAACACCAAGCTTATTTTCATGTCTGACATGCCCAGACTGTTGCTGAGGTAAAAGTGCAGATGTGGGAGGAGGTTGGCGATGGCCTTGGATAGAGACCCTCGGTCAGCTCTGAGGAGATTCTAGCGAACCATCAGTCGACTGAGAAGGGGAAAGCAACACTTTACCATGTGTTCAGTGAAGGTGAGGTGCTGTTGACCTCAACCAGTGATTACGTCGGGAGGTAGAAGGAATATTTCTCAGACCTTCTCAACCCACCAGTGCGTCTTCCATGGACGAAGCTGAGTCAGAGGACTTTGGGGTTGGTCTGTTCATAACGGTGGCTGAGGTCGCCGAGGTATTTAAAAAGCTCTTCTGCGGCAGGGCTCCGAGAGTGGACGAGATCTGTCCTGATTTCCTTAAGGCACTGGATGTTGTGGGGCTATCTTTGCTGACATTGGCAACATCATGTGGACATTGGGGGCAGTGCCACTGGATTGGAAAAACTGGGGTGGTGGTTCCCCTCTTCAGAAAGGGGTACTGGAGGGTGAGCTCCAATTATTGGGGCATTTCTCTCCTTTGCCCCCTGATAAGATCTATTCAGGGGTACTGGAAAAGTGAGTCAGATTATTGATTGAACCTCAGATCCAGGAGGAACATTGAGGGTTTCGTCCTAGACATGGAACACCGGACCAGCTCTTTACACATACTAGGGTCCTTGAGGGGTCATGAAAGTTTGCCTATCCAGCCTATGTGTTTTGTGGACTTGGAGAAGGCGTTTGACTGTATTGGGGGTGTGCCGTGAGTATGGGATTGGGGGCCTGTTGCTACTGGTTGTTCAGTTCCCATACAAGTGGTGCGAGAGTTTGGTTCACATTGCCAGCAGTAAATCAGACCCCTATAAGGTGGGGGTTGGACTACGTCAGGGGCTGCCCGTTGTCACCAGTTCTGTTCATAACTTTTATGGACAGAATTTCTCAGTGCAGCCCAGTGGGTGGAGGGGGTCTCGTTCAGTAGCCTCAGGATTCCTTCTCTGCTATTTGTGGATGATGCAGCCCTGTTGGCGTCATCATGCCGTGATCTTCAGCTCTCACTGGAGTGGTTGAGTGTGAGGTGGCTGCAATAAGAATCAGCACCTCCAAATCTGAGGCCACGGTCCTCATTTCGAAATGTGTGGACTGCTCTCTTCAGGCTGAGGTTCTACCTCAAATGGAGGTGTTCAAGTATCTTGAAGTTTTGTTCACAAGTGAGAGAAGAATGAAGCATGAGATTGACAGACAGATTGGTGCAGTGTCTGCAGTATTGCAGACTCTGTACCGGTCCATTGTGGTAAAGACGAAAATGAGCTGTAAGGCAAAGCTCTCTGTTTAGTGGTCAGTCTCCATTCCTACCATCACCTATGCCTGGCTACAAACTGAGTAGTGACCATAAGAACGAGATCGGGGATACAGGCAGTTGAAAAGAGTTTCCCTCAGGGCAGCTGAACTCTCCCTTAGAGATAGGGTGAGAAGTTCTGTTATCTGGGAGCGACTCTGAGTAGAACCGCTGCTCCTCCACATCATGAGGAGCCAGCTGCTCAGGCATCTGAATGCTCCCTGGGAGCCTCCCTAGGGATGTTCTTTGGGCATATCTGAGAGAAGACCCTGGGACAGAGAGTCATATTGTTTCTAGACATTTTATAAAAACAAACTGGCACCACTTCACCACCATCGTGTGGAGATCCTCAAGCATGCAGGGCAACCTTTTAGGACAATTTGCTCTACATTTCAGGAGCTTTCTCAGATCAAAATAAATTGTAAGGCTTCCCAAGCACAAGCACAAATAGCTGCTCATCTGAAGGGCAAGGGCTTTTCAGGCTTCAAAGTGCCTTTACATGATACAATGCAATGTTGAATCTAATCCCAAATAGGTTGTACACCAATAGGCATCAACCAAAACATCTCAACCTCAACAACACTAAGGATTTGCATGCGAGTTCATCTTGCACAAACAACTCACTGCAGTTTCAAGGCATTTTTTTTTTTTTTTTAAGATTGCGATTTGAAATGTTTCAGTTTATTATACCTTACTTGTGTTTTTTTTTTTTTTTTTTGCTACCTCAGTTCTACAGTTCAGCTAAATAGAATTTATCAGCTTGTTTAAAGTTTATCACAGTAAACTATGAAAACAAACATACAAAGTAAAACCGGTTATCAGTAATTATATGGTTCAGTTGGAAAGAGTTTACTACGGTAGTTTTTTTTTCCACAGATGTGATATCTGGAATGTGGGGTACGCACTCAATGTAAACAAAAACCACATGGAAGTTCATCTGCAAACTTTACTCAAAATGCATCAAAATTGATCCACTCACAATTGTTACTTAGAATTTTTTGAATGACACACTATATGGAAAAAGTGGAGATTGCTTAATGTTTTTTTTTTTTTTTTTCTTGACATTACAGAGTACCTTTAACTTGTCGATAGCAACTTTCTTCTGGGTGCCACAAAAAAAACATCCCATTGGAATGGTTCCTTTTACTCCAGTTTGAGGACGTACACAATACGTCATCACTATAGTTTGTTCACTGCATGCAGATAATCATTACGTATAAAATTAATGTTAGTAAATCGTTTACCTGCTCGTGTTGGAAGTCATGCGACAGCTGAATTGATCTCAGAGCCAGTAATCCAGATTACAGATTACAGCTGCAGCTGAATCCTGATGAGCAGCTCGGAACAATCCGGAGCTGTTTGCGCGAACAGCTCGTGCGTCCTCACCGTCTCCAGTTCGACTCCACTTCACTTGAACTGGTTTGTTTTGTTCAGTCATTTTTTTTTCCCCAGAGCTCGGACTACTACTGTTTAGAACCTCGTGTCGCGCACGCGCACAGCTCCCACCTCTGTCGACTTGAAGAAGTGCAGCCTATACTTCTCAAACTAGTTTCCTTTAAAAAAAAAAAAAAAAAAAATTAAAAAAAAGGTCCTTATCGCAAACTATGACATTTAACATAAAGGTTATCCTGAGCTGGATCAAATGGTGCACGCTGAAAGAGTTTACTCCACAAGTTCTCCACATGCATATGCAATTCTGAAATGTGGGTATGCACTCAGTGTAAACAACACTCAGTTGAATCTGCCAACATACAGGTAGAAGGTTGAGTCACGAGACAACAAAACATGAAAATCAAGGCGAAAGTGTTGGAAATGTACGAGTGAATCTGCAAAATTGGTTGAGTCCTGCTCCCAAACAGTTCTTCAATGGATGCTGACTTGTTTTCAGTCACTTCAGCCGCTTGTGTAGGTAAATAAAAGATGGCAGACATAATTTAGCGAGACGTTATCAAGAGTGCAGACTGGAAAATCTGGAATATGTTGCAAAAAGATCTGAAGCTCTCAAACTTGACCTCTCCAAGTGGCTTTAAACATTAACTAATTAATGCAGACATGTTCCTTTTAGTTTTCAACACCGTTTTATAATCTTAGCTGTTTTTTTCGCTACTTTTTCCTTTTGACTGTGCTTTTGGCTGCCATTTTATTATAATTTGTAAAAAAAAATAATTTAAACTTGTATGCCTCTTTCATGACTATTGTCGTTATCCACTGTTGTCATCACTCTGTTAGAAGAATCAGGTCAGGTAAACGAGTCCCCAAGGCTCAGTGGGATTAACCAGTCTAAATAAAGGTTGAATGAAAAATAAAGGATTGTTGTGCATTTTCATTTCATGCCATTGCAATGAGTATCTTTAATGTTTTGCCATAGGTTTTATTTTTATGAAATTCTAAATTAACAAAAATGGACTTTGCTAAGAAAAACAAATCATCTGGGGGTCTGTAGTAAACTTCCTTTATTGAACAAATTCCATCAAAATCATCGCAAAACTCTGATGGGAGAGTCAGAACATGTCCAAATAGATTTGTTTTTCTCAATATCTATTTTTTTTTTTCATGTATATTAACACAAGGAGCTAGCTGAAAATAGTTATCAAAGCTGCAGCACAAACTAAACTAAACCAAATGGTAATGCTTGGTGTGTTCACTGCTGAGCATACTAGCAATGCAATGACAATATAACAGGACTAACATGTATAATTGGTCTATGTTAATAAAAATACTGTGTTCATCTAATTGGATCAAATACAAACCAAATAACGTTTACACAAAAATAACAATCCAGTACTCTGAAAAACTATTTCCTTTTTGTTCCCAACATGATTCCTGCTTACTAATAAATAAGTCTTTAATTGCTGCTAAATTATGAATTCAAAATTTTGCACTGGTTTTTATTAATACAAGGCAAAGCTTTTCACACCAAAAATATTTTCTTATGTGATCCCGACACTGCAGTGAACACTGTTCTGTGCTGGACACAAATTAAGACCATGACACACCTCTAGGATTAAAAAAAAAAAAAAAAACAATCCAAAATACATTAAAATCTGTTTGCACAAACACCAACAGTGAACTGAATGTACTCAAATTAGCACATTTTGCTAAAGAACTAATTTAAGTGACAACAGCAAATTAACAAATACTTGGAAAAGGAAATAAAACTTACAGCAACACATTTGATCAAAATCCATTCCCTTAACCATGTAAAATATTTTACATCAAATTCAATTCTGCACATTTGGTGTTCTTTTTTTTATTTATTTGCACTCCCGAGGCGAGTTCAGATGTTGGCGGAGTGCGCATGTTTCTTGCACAAAGGCTTGTCTTTTTTGGAAAAGAAAGGCTGACCTTCCAGACTGGCGGTGCAGACCTGTGGAGCAAGATGAACAGATGAAGTGGTTTTACGTCACAAGAGGTATTTACACACGTGTTGCGGAGTGAAACCGTGGTCAGGACCTACCGCGCACACAAAACAGGTGTCATGCCAGGTGAACCCCAGAGCCTCCAGGAACTTGTCTCCCGCCTCGATGGGGAAGTCGCAGCCGTGGCAGGTAGTTCCAAACATTGTGTAGTAATCTGAATCGTGCATGAGCAAAACGTGAGTCTGTTTGCATGAACAAACAGTTTTGCCTGGCTCTGAGTCAGCTCCTGTTCTCTGTACCTCTTTCACAGTATGGCAGCCCGTCCTCCATGTGAAATGTGTTGCCCCTGATTGGCTGTTGGCAGGCGGCGCAGACAAAACAAGACACATGCCAGGTCTGTTTTAGGGCATTCATGATTTCCTGCAAGAAAAATGAACCAAAAATAAACTTTCATACGGTCACATTGTTCTAACGGAGTTTATTTGCGAAATACAGATCTGCTTCAGTAAATTTAAAAAGGCTTAAACTATAGAGCTTTAAGGTTCATGTTTTCTTACAACCGTCAAATAAATGTGGATTTTGCTGACCCTTGTCAGGGATCTTAGTGTTACAAGCTGCTCATCAGCTTTAATATAGCCAATGTCCACATACAGTAGTCCCTCACTACTTTGCGGTTCGTTTATTGCGGACTCGCTTTCGCTAGGTTTTTCAAAATAAGACAGGACATGACACACAGGCAGATTGATGGATGAGCTGCACAATCGGCATGGATTTTTTATTTAAAATAAATCACTTTAAATTTCTGCTGCACCTTTGTGCAGCCCATACTGCAGGATCAGCCTCCTGCTGCAGCTGATCAGCTGTTCTCCGTGCAGAGGAGAAGTGGGCGTGGCCAAGAGCGCTTGCAGGTGGCAAAGAGCAGAGGAGGCAGGAAGCTGAAATCATGACATCCTGTGCTCTTTTACAGCGTTTAGAGTTTAGAAACATACCAGTACACTAAAATAAACTAATACTAAATACTGTACTAAAATATACTACTACTTGTACTACTATTCCTACTTCGCAGTTTTTCCACTTATTACGGAGCTTCAGGGTTCGGATCCCCCGCGATAAATGAGGGACTACTGTAGAACATAAAATAAAAGATACAGAAAAGTTTATGCACAAACTCAAAAGCACAGTAACAGACCATTTCTTCCTGTATATCGTCTCGCAGACACAGATGTAATGAACGCACACTCAGATTATTAAACCCACCCCGAGAATCTTCTGGTGGCAGCTGGCACAGGTCGGAGCAAAGAACTGCTCGTAGCAACGCACGCAGTACACCTGGCCCTTCTCTTCCACGAATCCACGTTCGCCTAGGGAGGAGTGGCAGCGAGCGCAGTTGAATTCCTCAGGGTGCCACGACATGCCCATAGCCACGAGGAACGGGCCTCTAGTATAAACATGTGAGGGACAGAGGTTCTGATTGCACTTTCTGAATCCTGCAAAAAGCGTTTGATTGCTTCATATTCTTTACTGTAAATGTGGTTCTCCTGATGTACCTGATGACTTTGTTGCACTTGCAGCACATCGGGGTGCGGGTACCAGCTGGGATGTGCTCGGCACGCTGCACCAGGGAGTTCAGGTCCTCTGGATGAGCTCGTGGAATGGGATGGTCTGCTCCTTTTGGAGGAGGATTGGCAACTTTTCCAAATGAAGGACCTGCACCCACTTTAGGAGGACCTGAAGTGGTAACATATTCAGCAAATTAAACAAGATGGCAAAGCTAAGCTGGAATAGAGCAAGTAAAATGATTTTAACAAGACAAACAAATGTACGGATTATATTGTAATTGTAACTTTTCTGCAATGCTTACAATAAAATATGAAACATAATGAAACTTGTTTTTTGTTTGTTTTGTTGCATAAGTGTGAATATAATCAACAATATCCAACATGACAATATCCAACATGACAGAATAACATTTTTACATTTCCTTAAAACCCACATAACCTAACCGAAGTAAGTGTATTAATATAGCACATAAAAACAACTAAAGTTGACAAAAGTGCTTTACAATTTAGTCAAATTAAAATAAAAACAAGATCAACAAGAAAATGCATCTTGTGTCACTAAAAAAACAAGAAAGTTGACAATAAAACAACAAGAAGAAGAAAAATCAGCTTTAATCTGTTCTCAAACTCTGCGTGAATGAAACGCCTGGTAAAAGTATTGAGTCTTGAGCAAAGATTTAAAAGTGTCAACAGTCTTTAAATGATCAGATAAACTATTCCAGTTTTGGAGCAGCAAATGTAAAAGCCCGATCACCTCTGGATTTCAGTTTATATCTGGGGACATTAAGAGAATCTGGTCGGTAGACCGAAGTGTAGATGTTAAGAAGATCACATAAATATGATGAGGCAAACCTTTAAAAAAACTTTAAAGAACAAGCAATAAAATCTTAAAATAAGTCCAGAAGTGGGCAGCATGGTGGCGCAACTGGTAGAGCTGCTGCCTCTCAGCGAGAAGGTTGCCGGTTCAAATCCCGGTCCTGGGGCCTTTCGGGTGGAGTTTGCATGTTCTCTCCGTGCATGTGTGGATTTCCTCCGGGTACTCCGGTTTCCTCCCACAGACCAAAAACATGCATGTTAGGTTGATTGGTAACTCTAAATTGTCC
>JARVLU010000528.1:17660090-17671701 GCA_031762415.1 Simpsonichthys santanae | reverse complement strand
ATTTCGACCGCTACTTATGGGGCTGATAATAAGTAATAACGGCCATTGAATGGTTGATAACGTTCGAAGCGGGTGGAGAAAAACAACTTTTTTTACACGAGGGCATGGGTTTAACCGTGAATTGTGGAGCTTTGACAAGACAGGTTTTCCCCCCCCGCCCCCCAGAGGTCGACCTGTTAGCTTAGCTCATAGCTTAGCTTCTCAGCTTAGCTGCTTTTAATGATCCAAAAACGCAATTTCGGACGATTAAAATGGATTTTTAAGAAAAACAAGAAAGAGAGGGGCCAGTGAAGAGCACCAGAGTTTTTTTGTCATCCAGTCCCTTCAGTAGAAAGAGAAACATGAAAAAAAAAAAAAAAAAAAATAGATGATAAATTAAAATGAGGTTGATAATTTTCACATATGCGATTAATTAGTTTATTGTTTATCGCGACAGGCCTAATAGAGATAATAAAAAATAGAAATCCAAAAATACTGCACAATATTATCAAATTAATTATAAAGAAAGAGTGTAAAATAGGTTATCTAAGGTTATAAATGATAAATCCTGCAGTGTGCATACTCATTGTAATCCAACAGCAGAATTTTGTGATTTCAACTCCAAAAACAAACATGTGAGTACAGGTCCATTAGAAATAAGTACATAACTTAGAATAAGCTTATCTTGAACAAGACAAAATAACTACATGTTGAAACACTATTCACTTCATTTCATGGAACAAGTTTATTTTACCGATTAATATTGCACTGATAATAAAAAACACAATTTATCTGTCAGCAGTTGTGATGGATTTTGTACATTTTCCAAAGCAAATAAAAAGTGAGAAGCTCATAACTTTTAAGTATGTGTGATATAAAAAAAAAATGTAAAAAGCCAAAGAACCATGTCGCGCCTGGTGGTGATTATGAGAGAAACAGCGAGCTCTTAAGTGTCTTAAGTGTCAGAGAGAAATGAAAGTTGAGGTTGATCAGGTCTTGTCTTTTTTCACCTTGCTGAGATGTGCATTTAACACAAAGAAGAGCATAATTAAACCACGATGATGGGACGGTTCTTTCCCAAGCGTGATGACTGATCAGTGATTACGCAAACCTGTAACCACCCCACCAATCACTCAGCACACGTTTAACATCTGTACTCTTGTTACCAGCTGACGAAAGGACTGCTCACTCCTTTACACAGTCTTCTACAATCAGAACTTGATGCCATCTTTTAACATTACTCCAAGAAAAGGGCTTTATTATGTACACATTCTAAAAGTTGAACAATGTAAGATTTAAAATAAGTTTTAAGAGTTTTACAATCAAAGTTCAGCTTTGCAGATTTCTTCAGTTCTTCTTTTCCGTTATCTTCAATCTGTTTTCTTTAGTCCCACACAAAAATAGTTCCACCCAGCTCTGAGCGAAACTATTTTTGTAAACCAAAACTAATACAGACAGAAAAACAAAACAACCAGGAGATCTCCTTTCCTCACAGCTGAAGAATGCATTCAGGTTAGGTAACACTTAAGTGCAGCCATTGTCCCTTTGTGTTTACATTCATCACAACCAAATAGAGAAAAATAATGGAAAGGAGAAGGAGAAAAATGAGGAAGTGACTGCATCGGTGGCAGTGGCTGCCACATTTTTCTGGAGTCAGACTTCCTTTCTCTCATTTACAACTGGATAGAGTGGCAGGAAGTGCAGAGCGCAAAGCCGAGACTGATGTATGCATACCAACGTCTAAGACGTCTGTAGTGCAGCCACATGCCAAGTACCGCTCACAAAAGGCCGGGTACTCGCTGCACACAGACATGAGCGGCAACTGAATCACTTGTTAAATTTGTGACACACCTGACAGCATTTATTCAGTCTGGTGTACTTCCAATAAAGCAACTAAATGCTATTAAGTGCAATAAAGTGGTTTTAAGAGCACTAGAATGACCATCCGCCTCTTATTCCCACTAAACAGCTTCATGGATTAACTGAAGAGAAAAGAGGTTTTTATACAGAGCCGGGTAAATTTGTTGGTCCCCTTTCAACTTGTTGAAACAATGCTTCAATTCCCAACAAAAGAACCAGTAATTCAGTTATGTATTAGGGATGCACGATATTGTATTTTTGGCCGATATCCAATATGCCAATACTTTAAAACTGATTTGGCCGATAACTGATACCAATACCGATATTTTTCCCCTAGACCTACTTACAAAGATTACATAGGTTTATCTGCTGTGGAATTAAAATACTACATTATTCTGCATGAGCTCTGTCAGTTTGGCCTGCTACCAAATGCAGATGTCAAAAAGGGGGCTGAAAATGATTTAACACTATTTAATGTATATATATAAAAAAAAAAACAACAATGCCTTTTATATCGGTGAGTTATTTTGATGGAAAGGCTGATATTTAACTTTATTGCTAATATTGGCTGATGCCATGCCGATAATATTGTGCATCCCTATTGTATATAGTTGCAAGCTGTTAGTATGTAATAGGAATGTGAAAATAAATTCTTTGTCATTTTTAATAGAAATCTGTTAAAATTGTATGAATAGATTTGTTGGCAGTACCAACAGCCAGACAGAAACTTGCCAAAATGCATGTTGACACGCCCCAAAGATTCTGGGCAAAGTTTATTGGATTAGTTAGACAAAAATGAGCTTTTTGATCAGTCATATCAGTTGTGTTTGCTTAATTATTGTTGAAGGGTACCAACAAATTTATCTGTGGCTAAATAAATACACACACAGCTCGGGACTTTATTTCTATGCACCCATATTCTGTTCTGTAACCTGAGATTCATGAATTCATGCTCGATATGGCAATACTAGAAAAAAATACAGTAAAATTTAAATAAATATGGGAGAAGTGCTTCTGTAAACTTCTCACAAATTTAAACACAGTTTAGCGTTTGATGCATTAGTCTGTGGTAAACAAGTACCAGTACTTTGTAAATCCCAGTTTCCTTCACTCAAATGGTCTTTCTCATGTGGATACAAAACAAATACAGTAGATGAGTAAGAATCTCTGGCATGTGACATCTATAAATACAAATCAAGATAAGTCTGAGACACTCGTGACAACGAGCAGATAAGTAATGAACAGCAACCTCCAATATTCAACTAGAGTTCAGTCCAGAGAGCAACAAGTTTAATTGTGCGTTCACTCACTTCTTTTTATCTGTATCATATTATTTAATGCAAATCATTCCTATTTGTTACAGTTTATATTTTTTGCTACCTTATAATTTAAATAAATAAAAAGACCATATGAAGAGTTTGTGATTATGCTTTCCAAATGAATAAGTATCTGTCCAACTGTGTTTACATGAATGGGAATGTAGCCGCAGAGTGGTGAGGCTGCTGTTTTGTGGTTTTTCTTTCCACACTGCTGATTTTACTGCTGTGGAGCTACTAATAATGACTGGTTATTCGAGTGTAGACCTGTGAAAGTAGTTATCTGTGTATTATTAGTAACAAAACTTAAAAGATGTATAGAATAACGATTAAAAAAAAAAGTTCCAAAACCTTTCTGAATTAAATGCTCGCTCAAAAGTCTAATTATTTAGTCTAGCATTGAAATGTCATGTTTCAAAGTTAGGGGAAAACACCCTTTGAAGAAAATAAATCACTTCAATTATAAATATCATTCATTAGTGTAATAATTGAACAACATACTGCTTCATTATAGGGATAAAAATCAACGCCGTAGCGGGTCAGTGGGTACATTCCTGTCTTTAGTAAAAGTATAAAGTGAGAAAAAGGCCTGCGGTTGTTTCACATCTCAGAAGTCAAGTCAGGAAGTGTCTCATGGTGAGAGTTGGAAAGCCAGAGAGATGCACGCTAAGTCAGCATAGAGTAAGATAGGAGACCTTATATGGAGAAGTCTCGGGTCTGACATTATGTCATCACACACACGGAAGGCAAACTAGACTCACACACTCTTACAATGCCTTTATATCATTGCCTTGTCTTGAAATATTAACATTTAGCTCAGATTGTAATAGTGCATTAAAAAAAATCAAAGTAAAACTGAATCTCAGTTACTCCAGAAATTCTGAAACTTTTCACTCTTTTGAAGTGAGATATTCTCTCACAAGCTTGTGGTCTCTATTCACACACCAGAAATTCCTCTCAGTCGCATTAATGTGAAACTTGTTTAGCTTAAACCTCAACCATTGGCATTCCTAAACCTCTTTAACTTGCCCAGAGAAATTGAGCAACCTTTTGTGGGGGTATTTTTTTTAAACCTTTATACCTACAAAGATTGGTCAAATGGAAAAATCCATGAGGCTAGAATTGTACGGCATATGCTCGGTCACTACCTCTAATAATACTTTAATAAACATTTACAACAATAATGTCACAATAGGAGACCCTAAATGGATGAGAAAGTACATAAGAATATAGTCTATGCCAAAACAAAATAATGGAAAGATTGTATCAATAGTAGTTTTTAGTCCTAAATATAGCAAAGGCTATATTACATGGCAGGGACATTAAAAAATATCTACCGGTAATTATAAAAGTCAATACGCACTTTTACTTCCCGAACATGATTCTTCAGAAGTTTTCATTTATTCAACCTTGCACTTTTGTTTGTTCCCCACATTGTTAAGGATTGAAGGAGAGATGAAACCTGTATGTTAACAACCACAAGGCGAAAGTCTGCAAGTCGCTTGTAGAAAGAGGACTTCTCTACAGGCTGAACAATATCTGCAAAGTGCAAAATATGATACCAGTGGCTCTGGGTTAATGGTTACCATGTGACAAGCTGGCAAGCAAAAAACGTGTTGAACAGTAGCACAGGGTGGTTGGGAGGGAACCAAATAGCTTTTCCTTTTCTTCTCACAGCCAAACGTACCAATTAAGAACATGAACAGAGGTGGGTGAATGGTTGTCATGGGTTGACCCCTCTCTTACACAACATCAAACTGGCAGCTAGAATCAATGCCAATAAAGATGCCAGGAAAATCTTTAAAAAGTGTTCTGAGTCAAATTGCCATGACGACGCAAACAAAGGCACTCAAGAGAAACCACCAACCCCGCACAGAATACTAAATGCTCTTGTGTCAGGTCAGGAACAGAGCCCGGTGGTCCACCCTGCTGAGCCAAAAGACAGGAAAATGCTTTAGACCTGTAGGCCTTGAGGGCTAAGGTGATAGTCCGTACTGGTTTCTACCAGCAACCGTGGATGATGCAACGCCTTTGTGGTTTTGTCTTGGATATCTATATTGGGCATCAGCTAACAGCAAGGTGATGGCGACGTTTCTCTTGATGAATCGATGACTGAATCTTGCAGTGTACAGATCACAAAAGATTGATTTTTCCAAAAATGTACTTGACCATTATCCTTTCCCACAAAAGTTTCAAAGTAATTAAAACTAGCTCACTCTGTATAGCGCTTAAAGTAAAATGTTTTAAAACACCTAATGTTTGCCAGTTGTGTTTAGCTCTTGTCTTGGTAGACGGTTGACAAAAGGTGCAGGAAAACTGTGACAAATTGGTTGTTGATAAGTTAACAGAATTCATATAAATTTTACTACATGGAACAAATAAAAGGAAAACTTTCCTTTTGTAAGTGTTTCATCCTAAAGCGTGCGAGTAATCCAAATTAAACCCATGTAACAGCGTGCTTGCTCTTCATTGCTCTGTCATGGTACATAAAGGAGACTGGAAACAGATGTCTCAATACAACCTGAGACAGTCACAAACCAATCAGACTGGGATCAAACACATACTGCAGACAGTAGTTTCTACTATATCCACATGCAACCTGAGCACATCTCCAGAGGTCTACTTTGATGCACAAGTATTATTAAAAATGCCTTTTCAACTTTAAATCATTCTATGCAATCATGCGAGTAAAGCCTGAATAAATAGCTATTTCTCAGCTAAGCAGTACAGACTATAAGCTATTTGTCTGTGTGGTTTGCTAAAATGCAGGGTGTGTTTTTCGCAGCTTGCTCTCGTTTTTTTTTTTTTTTTTTTTTTTTTCTGCACCCAAACTTAACCAGTAGTTAGATTCAAAGTCAAAAATACAACAAGTAGATATTTCCCAACAGTCCAGTAACACTCTTCATGTAAATATACCTTTCATTTTATTATTTAAACTGCATGAATATGAAGCCAATGCAGTTATCCACTGATGTCCCCTTCAAACTGTTTGCATTTTTGTTCAAAATCATACTTTATTGTGAATAAAAACAGCTCCAGCTCACTAAAGGTTGCAGCTTTTTCAAAGTGGTTTATAGAAGTCTGTCAAGTCTGCAGAGAGGAAATTAAACTGCTCTACTGGCCAGCCTCTCGACTTCTGGATTTAAAGGGTTTCAGAAAAATGTCTGGGAAGAATAATAGGTGGTGAGTGAAGAGCATGTGTAAAACCAGATCAAAGAGTGCAGTAAAGAGTGTTTCAAACAAAATTAAATTCACAATACAGACTAAATTTAAACAGCTAGACAACTGTCTCAGTTTCATACGTTGGATGTGCTCATTGATATTGTTTATGAAGGATTCGGTCCAAAAACTTGTGATTTCTTACAGCGCAAATAAAAATAAATATCTAGCAAATACAAGTTACCTCTGGCCTTACTGAAGTTTAAATGTCCCCCCTTTGGCACAGACAACTTAACTTCTACCATATTGACAGATATTATGGTTGGAAAAAGAAACATCTGGAGCTAGAGAGCTTTTAGCAAACACGAGCTAAATTTAGCTTATTTTAGTTTAAACTATTCTAAGACCTTAATCCTACAAATGAAAAGCACATAAACGAAATGAGGGGGAGAAAAACAGAGCAGACTCCACACGTTTTATTTGACTTTGTTAACTTTTATGCATTTTTTATAGACTTATATGCTACAGTAGCAATGTTTTGTGTGTTTTGTGAAACCTGTCAAGGAACATTTAAAAAAAAAACAGACTAGTCACCCTGAAACGATCTAAAATAAAACCCCATACAAGTCCATATTGGATCCTCCTTTCATAAATCATTCATAAGGTAGTGGTCCAAGTTTAAACCATCAACCACACTGCGTACGCTTATATTTAAACATACATGGCCAATGAAAGTTAGACTAATGTTTATTTTTACATAATTTCTAACAATATGATGTTACATTCAATGTTTAAAAGAAAGATTATCCAACACTTGGAGATTAGTTCTCTTTAATCACCCTCAAATTAGCTCAAACTACAAATGAGTTGTAATACATTCAGAATTTCATTTAGAGTTATAAGAACCAAAGCTGGGAAAAAAAGGGGGTTCTGGATAATTTTCTATGGTTGTCCTGAAACCAGTCATATATTTAGTGCAAAATCTTCAGATCGTTTCCACATGTAAAGTCATTACATCATTATTCCATGGCAACTCCATTCGTTGAGGTGAAATAAAGACGTGTTTGAAGGCGTCGTCAACAGATGCACATTTCTCACAGCAAAAGTAAGCGTATTTATCATCGCAGCTTTCTAATGAACCCGAAAATTAGCCCGGGGTCAAACCAGTTTACTCTAATGAAGGAACTGAAGCGTTAAACTGTTGACAGATGTTTCAAAAAGTGGGAGTAAACTCGTTTTTTTTTTTTTTAAAGATCATCAACCCTGAATGAACAAACAAATGTGCATAGTGTGTACTAATCAACAACTGCGACTTTAGACTTCAAGCTAAGATTAAGACAAAAGAAGTTCCTATAGTGCCTGAAGATAAACAAGAAATCTGAGCCATTTACTAGGAAGATGCACTTTGTCTAAATTTACCATTTAATTTGTTCTTTTAAAAGAATGGCATGGCACATCAGAGAACAAAACATTAACTTTTCTGAAGCTTTATGACAACTGTACAATGCGAAATTAGTCCAAGTACGTATGCACATTTGGTTATTTTAGCAAATTTTATAAAGCTTGTTTAGTTTAAAAAAAAAAATCATTGGCTGACCGATTATTAAGGGTGATTTTGCCATCTTTTAAATAAAATTTAAAAAATATATTTTTTTAAATCTACCCCTCCAGAGCATACTAAGCCAAATAAAAGACATGTACACATTGAACTAATTTCAGTATGTTTTTCATGAAAAGGTTTCCATATCTGACAATGGAGCTTTATTCAACAATGCCAACAACTGTGTCAAACCCCAAAGAAAGTCTAAATAATATGTAAACTTTAAAAAAGTGATGAGAATTTTAATTGGGAAAATTATTAATTAATTCAGTTTTATTTACTTAATTAGATAGTAACAATTCCATATAAGTTGTGAGTTTTTTTGGAGTTTTGCAAAAACTCACGTGGACAAGAAAAAAGCAAGGAGCTCAGTGTCCCTTGATCGGACGTGGATTACCGGTGTCCCAACCTGGAACAAAGCATGGGATGGGGGCTTGTCGGCAAGCGCCTGATGACTGGGTCACTACCCAAGGGGCCATGTCAGGCTCAGCCCAAATGAGCAACATGGGTTTGCCTTCCACCATCACATCTTGTTGCCTTAGGCTGGGAGGTACTGACTAGATATAGTTGGGCTCACGTTGATGCACAACATGGGCTTCGGAACCAAGCTCCTTGAGATGGGCTAGGCCTTATTCCACTCCAGAGTTACCCATGGTAAGAGACACTGAGCTGGTGTGGATCTACTCTTAGCCCCCAGACTTCGTGCCTGTGTTTTGGAGTTTACCCCAGTAGATGAGAGGATAGCTTCCCTGCACCTTCTGGTGGGGCGACAGATTCTGACAGTTGTTTGTGCCTATGCGCCAAATGGCAGTGCAGAGTATCCGGCCTTCTTGGAGTCCTTAGCTGGGGTGCTGGGCAATGCACCAGCTGGGGACTCCTTGCTGGGACACTTCAATGAACATGTGGGTAATGAAGCTGACCTGCAAGGGCGCACTTGGGAAGAAAAGCTTCTGAACTGAACCTAAGCGGTGCCCTCTTGTTGGACTTCTGTGCTAGTCATGACTTGCCCATCACAAACACCATGTTCAAACACGAGCAGTGTTTCCCCTACCATTACACAAGCAGGGCGTCCCGCCCCACCAACAGAACTGAGCACCCTGCTTATCGAACTGAACACCCCCAACCCCCACCCCATCAACAACTGCCGACACACGTAGCACTAAGCTAGTGGAGTGCAATACAGACACGCTGGCTAAAAAGCAACAGAAAAAAGCTCTGTTTCCCTCACGCTGAGCCGTACCCCCCACCCCATTCAAAAACTGTCGATACAAAACAGCGCACGCAATACAGGCTTGTTTTCATTGCCACATCCCAGTTGGAGTAGTTTCCTCCACAAGGTGATTTCCACAGGGTAGCCGCTCCTCTGCATCAAAAGGAGATGGTTGAGGTGGTTCAGGCATCTGATGGTCCCTGGGCACCTCCCTAGAGAGGTGCTTTGGGCATGTCCACCAGGGAGGAGAATCCGGGTAAGACCAAGAATTCGCTGGAGAGACTATATCTCATGGTTGGCCTGGGAATGCCTTAGAATCCTCCCAGAAGAGCTGAAAGAGGTGCTATGGAAAGATGTGTGGACCTCCATGCTCACGCCACTGCCCCCATGACCTGACTTTGGAACAAGAAGAAGGTAATGGATGGATGGATATGTTCCTTTTAGAAAGAAACTATACATTTTGAACTGCATTTATTAAAAAAAAAAAAAACTTTAATATGGTAACATATGAATCAATCACTGTTTGTCCTGATTTCTAAAGATCAGCAGAAAAAATTACCACTGACCTCCAAATATAATATTTTATTAAAGTTTAGCTAGTCCACGCCCAGTTCCAGTAATCTAACTTTCTGTAGTTCACTGAAGGTTGATTTATACCTGTGACATGTTAATATCTTTAAAGTGACTTCTTAAAGGTGTAAAATAGTGCTGACTTTAAGGGAGTCCAATAACTAATCTGTGTACGAGACCGACATTGTTTCAATCATCAGCTGTTTTCAATGTGACAACAGGGCTACTGACAACATAATGTCCTGCATACCACCATTATCGCAATAGCAGGACTTAAAAATAGTCCGGATAGCAATGTTGGCCTTTCAAAAGTCTTTGTGGAACTATGTCCCAACACAGATGATCATGTTACCAAATGAAAAGACGTGATTTCTGTCGGTACATGATGCTCAAAATCCTGTAAGTGATCCTGCCAACAGCAAATAAACAGAGGAACTGACCTTGGTCATGACACAGAGATTAGAGTTTCAAAACAGGAAGTGTCGAGAACTGAATGACACGGTACATTCTGCAGAAGCTTGAGCTGTCCTCAGAGTATAATCTATACTGGTAGAGGACAAGCGGCCTACTTTAATTGTGTTTGACAATGAGAACTGCTTGTTTAATTGAAACCCATTAGTCAAACTTAACGCAGTCTTCTTCAAGACAAAGGGCAAACTGTACAGACGGTTTGCTTTATTTTTTCTTCAGCAACCTCAGAGTTTCAAAGTCCCCTTAAAGTATGTTAAAAAAAAAGTGATTGGGTCTGCACAGAGGCCAAGACTATCATTACTTTTAAACAATAAGTCATCCAGTGGGCTGAAATATCCTGGTTAGTCCACTCTGAATTTATGAAGCAAAAAGTCCCAAATAGTTATTACAGAACCACTGTGGCTCTCTAGAGTTACATTCAACTGCTTCAGCAGCAAAGCCTGGTCTCCTGTATCTTTAATCAGGTCAAATACCAAGGAAGAGGACTGGACGCTCAGCCCTCATGGATGACCAAAATGACAGGAACAGCCAGTCTGCTTTGTTCACTTCATTTTTCTAATGGCCAGATTATGTGATCAAAACCTTAAGTAACACTGTTTTGACAACAATACGTGACAGGAGGCAAGTAAAAACCTTCTATTTAAAGACCATGAGCTGATAACGTGTCTAAATCCAGAAACAAGTGTCCCCCAGGAGACAAAAGGAACAGATGAGGCAAATGGCAAAACATACGTGGAGAAAATTCTTTTGAGGTGACCGTAATGAAAGGAAGGGTGTGTGTGTGTGTCTGTGCGTTTTCCACTTACTCGTGAGATGGTCAGGGGCAAACAGAAGTCCTTCCCTCCTTGCAGTCTGAAGCCCCAGGGGGCGGGGCCAGCCAGGGAGACACTGTAGCTGCTGCTCATGATGCACCTGAAAAACAAAACAGCCGATACCTTCAAATGGGCAGAAATTCACATCATCAGGGACATAACCAGACAAGGGGAAACTCAACACTTACTGAACAAATATGTCACACAAATAAATATATTATAGCTGTTACCATCAACTTTAGAGCAGGTCTAAGGGTCTTTAAAGGCATTTCATTATAGTACCGGTAGTAATAGAGATAATGTGAGAAGAGCATCTACGGTGGTTCATTAAGTGTTAATTGGTGATGATGCACATTTTCAGCTAATTTTATGAGATGGAGTTGGAAATAACTTGCAGATAGAGGAGGGACAGGGGGGAATCAGAAAGATATCCAGCAATGTTTAACTTTCATTAACACATTATGCACTGCAAGACATCATTTCTCTTTTTTTAAAGACAAGTGGTCAAATTTTTGATAATCATCTTTCCCATAACACATGGTCCATTGAACTCAGTCCTGGGGTTTAGAGTTTGAGAAATATCAAGCAGTGGCAGCATGTCCACTCCATGGGGACTTATATATACAGTATATAT
>JARVLU010000528.1:17590216-17603382 GCA_031762415.1 Simpsonichthys santanae | reverse complement strand
ATACTTAACTATTTTTTAGATTTTGTTTTAGATTTTTCTGCCTGGATTATTGCTCATGCATCAGGGTAATGTTTAATGCTTTTCATGTCAGAATGAATGAAATTGTCAGCCAAAAATTTGGTTATGAATATGGGCGAAAAACTGATATTAGTCGCTTCAGTGTATAAGTCGCTGGACTTGAAAATTTATGCCAAAAAGTGCGACTTATATGGCCAAAAATATGGTAGATCAGCTGAAAACACTCCTAACCAGTTATCAAAGTTCATACTCATTCATCCATGTACCAATTTCAATAATGCTCAGTTAGGTCATCTGGACAGTTTATTTTTTGTAGAGACGTTTTACCCTCTATCCAGAGGGCTTCCTAACCAGTTACTTTCTGAGATAGCCAAGAGGAGAGACTGATAAAACAAATGTAACACTCTGAAGCCCGTTTTCCCTCAAATGTTTTAATTTGGCCACTTATACATTAGTAGCTATCAATTTGTTTTTCTGAGGTATAACACTGTTTGTTATTATAAAAATGCAGCTTGTTTTCTGTGGTTCATCCACTTTTGAAGTTTCCATCACAGTGTACCGGTCATTTTAAACCTTTGCCCTTATTTTCTTTCTGTTTAATTGGAAATACTTTATGTAACTGTCACATGAAAACATCAAGCTGCTTCAACATATTTGAGCCGGGGTTGTGAAATGTAAGATGACAGCTGGGGGAAACCACACTGGCAGGCTCAGATTTAGGCCAAACAGCAGCCTTTAAAACCCAACTTTCTTTTTCTGTCTTTATTTTAAATACTATATTTCTAACTTTTTTCCAACATAATTTGATTTATCCATCATTTTTACTGCCATATAATTGCTATAATCCTTTAGGTTCCTGTACATCAATTTTACAGGTGTTATGAAGTTTCTTGTTGAGGCAGATTCTCCTGCTTTGATGTGACTTGGTTGTCTACAATAAGGTATTGAGGTAAATTAAAACTTAGTAAAGATAATAGAGGAAATGAGAAGCTGCAGAGACAAGACAGTGCAGTCTCCATGATCAGGTTTATTACTTTAAACCCACTGTGGGACCACCGGCGATGCTTTGCTCGTCAGAACAAGTTGAAAAGATGTAGAAAATTGTATATAACATATACAGGAGGAGATCATTCTTGAATCATCCATTTTTTTGTAAAGTTGTGAAAACAGCCTTCCTTCACACACGCCATGGAGTCTTTCCCCAGAAATGTTTTATGTCTTTGCTGTGTCTATAAGTCTCCTGACTGACTTGTTTTTGTGTTTTTCTAGAAGCTCTCCAGAGACCAGACTTTGAGGGTCAGGGTCTGTCAGAAGCGGCACGCTGGAACTCCAAGGAGAGCCTGTTAGCAGGACCCAGTGAGAATGACCCCAACCTGTTCGTTGCACTCTATGACTTTGTGGCAAGCGGTGACAACACACTAAGCATCACTAAAGGTGAAGGGGGTTGTTTTCATTATACCTATGTGTTTATTGAAGAGTTATTTAAAAGGGCAGTTTTAGTATTTACGTCGGGCATAAAAGGAAAATGAGAAAAAACTAAAGGGACATGCACTACAATTTGCAACAGTTGTAAACTTTTTTAAACAACGGGGCACCAGAAAATATTTCCAGTCAACGTTCAATTTTTAGATGGTTTTGATCTGAAGTTAAGAGTTTTCCATTATGTCAAATAATCTTATTAGTGTCTTTACGTTGGAAGTGACAGAAATGGTTAGCGACGTGTCAGAGATAACAAAGGTCTCTAGAAGGTTATGAGCGGAACCGGGAATCTCCTTGTTTGTGTCCCTTTGTCTTTAGTGGCATCAGCTTCTCACTTCCTGACAATGTTTTGACGCTTGGGTCTTTTTCCACTGAACCAACTGTAAAACAATACTGCGGATGGATCAGACAGACAAATGAAGGAAGGAAGGAGGGAACATAGCCACTAGAGTAAACAAGAAAATGTCTAGCGTAATGTAATTTTCTCATACTCTGACATGTTGTTACAAAGTTTTAAAAAAAAAAGTTTATTTTAGGATTTATGCAGTCAAATACATTTAAATTTTTGTTGTCTAATACCATCTGAAAGACGTAAGCTAAGTTTCTTGCATTTGCATAATCAGATCCATTGAGCTGATTTTTATTTATTAATTTTTTGTGGTTGATTAGGAGAGAAGTTGCGCGTGCTTGGTTACAACCACAACGGTGAGTGGTGCGAGGCGCAGACCAAGAATGGCCAGGGATGGGTGCCGTCCAACTACATCACTCCAGTCAACAGCCTGGAGAAGCACAGCTGGTACCATGGGCCCGTGTCGCGCAATGCTGCCGAGTACCTGCTCAGCTCGGGAATCAACGGAAGCTTTCTGGTCCGAGAGAGCGAGAGCAGCCCCGGACAGAGGTCCATTTCTCTGCGTTACGAGGGGAGAGTGTACCACTACAGGATTAACACTGCATCAGACGGCAAGGTTGGCATCGCTCGAAACACACATATTTGCAGTTTAAACAATTCAGGAACGTCTACACTTAAAATTTATCTTGTTTTCACAGAATAACGCTTACCTTTCTACCTTTTTTACTGTAATTCCAGCTTTGAACATTTCCTTGTCAACGAATACCAGCTGGAGGGTATTTTATAAACTATTAGTTGAGTTTGCTACCAATGGCAACAGCTCTGCAAGCTTTTTGCTCTGACTTAAGTTTAATAAAGGGATTAAACAACTTCCTGTTGCACTTGTAGCACTTGGACTTCAAATGTATATTTCTTCTCAAAAGCTTCTAACGTTACGGAGAAAAGTTAGAACCTCACTGTCAACAGCAAAAATAAATCTCATTCAAAAACATCAATACAGTACTTCTATGTTGGAACTAAATTTTGATGATTTGCATGACAGTTTAGTGAATTGGTTGTTTTTGGTTAAAGCTGCATTTTGTGATTAGTAAAACCAAAGTACTAAATCACATAGATGAACTAACGTGTTCAAAAACGGGTGAATCTTGCCTTTGTACCTCACAAATCTAACCCCTGGCACACCAAAACGCAAAATTACAAATCACTATTTTCTTGTCCCTAAAATGCTCAGATTTGATGAAGTTCAGGTTTGTTTAGGCTTGTCACGATAACTAATTTTGCTGGGCGTTTAATTGTCTCAAAAATATTGTGATAAATGATAATATTGTTTGACATTTTACAATAATTAGTAATTATTGTCAAATTGAAGAAGAAATGTTTAATTTGTTTTGGCTGTAGTACCTCTTTTGACCACCGGATGGCAGTATAAGATTGTTTGAACTGAAGGGTGGATGGTGAGGGCACGAGCAAAGTGTCTCTTTAAGAACAATGGAAGGGAGGCCCCTTGACGTGACATGGGCTGTCGCTCTCCTTTTTCTCAGTTCTCAAAATGGCAGATGCTCGGTGTAGTTTGAGCTCTTTAGCATAACATTTTTCACACAAAGCTAATAAAAACCCAGTAAACAAGTTCTCAGCTTCTTTTTGCAGAGAAAAACAACTTTTTACACGAAGGCACGGGTTTCAACCGTGAATTTTGGAGCTTCGACAACACGGAGGTTTTCCCCCCCACCGAGGTCGGCCTGTTTGCTTAGCTCGTAGCTTAGCTTCTCAGTTTAGCTGCTTTTAACAATCCAAAAACGCAACTTTGGATGATGAAAACAGATTTAGAAGAAAAAAGAAAGGGAGGAGTCAGAGAAGAGCACCAGAGTTGATCCTTTTTGTCATCTGGTGTCTTTAGTAGAAAGAGAGAGACACGACGAAATGATAAAGCCGATAAATGAAAATGAGGTTGATAATTTTCATTTATCACATGATTAACTTTTTTATTGTTTATTTCGACAGCCCTACCATTCCCTACTGGTTTGTTCCTGTGGTAACAAATCAGTAGTCCCCTAATAAGGCTTGGCTGTGTGTTCTCCAGTAAGTACTGGTTAACTACCCATTAGCTCCTAATTTGTTCCTGAGGCGTTCTCTAGTAGTTAATTTTTTTAACCTTATTGTAAAGTGTTACCCATTTTTCTATTGATCAAAGCCCTAATTATTGAAGAATAGATCACCTAGTCCTGCATCTTGTTTACGATGCTGAGAAACGACGTGAGCTGAGTGACTTGAATCAACTTTATTCCTCTATTTTAAACATAAAAATTACCTCACAAATTAAAATAAGTTGCTTGTAAAGTGACATGTGTAATAATCCTTAAAAAAGGAACTTGCAGAATTTCTAAATTACTTTTTAAAGACTCCACTTATTTTCTGAGAAGAGGTAGAACACAATGGATCGGGGCGATGTGGAGATCTTCTGTAAGTTGAGTGAACTGAGCCTTTAATAAGGAGCATTTAAAGGTTTCAAGCTTGAGGTGATGTTTTTTTTTGTTGTTGTTGTTTTCTCGTTTTCATCGACCTGTTACTTTTTCACATAAAGTTGGAGCAGCCAGCCATCCTGACAGAGCCCAACTGAAATGTGCCGAATCTCTAAACCAGCACCAGTTTGTCCATTTCTATCCTGTTCAAACAGTTGTCTTAGTTTTACTTTTATCGCTACGAGTTCTTTGCAAACGTTTGTTTTACTATTTTACCACCGTTTCCATCTGCAGGGAGAGGTTGGGTTTCAGTTTCTTTCGAGGAGAAACAACAAAACAGCAGCTAAGGCATGTAAAACTAACTTTCTAACTTTCATCCAAAGAGGATGTCATCTACAGCTGGCAACCAAGCTAATTCAAAACAACTTAAGTAGAAAAGAATCCTATAACTTTAGGCAGAATTCCAAACCAGCGATTTTACAACGGTGACAATCATCAAGTACACGTTTGGAAAAACAAAAAGCGCTCGCAGTAAAGTGGTGCGCTGAAGCTGCATTCCAGAGAGATGTATAATACACACAACACAAATGTGGTTTTCATTATCTTTATATTGTGGCTTTGTCGTGTCACTTGAGTATTTCAGATGCTGCACAGGTCATTCGGCAAATTCCTCTTCAAACTTTTGGGTCAATTTTTAGCTTTGAAAACAAGAAATCGTATTAAGAACTGGTTGGTTACAGATGAACCAACACATTTGGATTAAAGAGACAAATAAAACTGATCACGAGCAGAAATTGCTCCTTTTCAGCAGCATTTAACTCAAATAATGTGTAGTGCGGAGGAAAAAGGGTTTAAAAGTGCAGTAAGTAAAAACAGCTTGAAGGACTGGCTGGACAACGCAACGTCAGGTTGTGCCTCACAGGAAAGGCATTCCTTTGATCAGCAGGTAAAACCGATTTGACTTCACTTCAGATTAAAAATCACTATCGGACAAGAAGACTTAAATTCTTTTATTCAGGTTTTCAGCTTGAATCCGTGACAGGAACAGGAAAGAGGAGGAATAAAGGTTTTGTCAATAACAACTCAAAGTACAGCTTTAAAAAATATTCCCACATCAAAACTTGCTGAAATTTTATTACGTCTTTGGCTGTTTGCGAGCTATTCTTCACGGTGACGAACTGCACCAGACCACAGAATGTGGAGCTGATTTATGAGGCATTAGCAAACTCAGACTAATGGAAATTATGAAAATACAGTCAAGACAATCAAAACAGACATAAACTGTGAAGTGGCTCATGTATTGGAGTGAGAGGAACATAAAACTGCATGATTTATGTTTCTTTACACTAAAGGCATAAAAATAAGTATCTAGGCTTCTAAAGCCGTACTGAAGAGAGGGCGTTTGGGACACAGCCTGACTGTTCACCGTTAAAAGAACGACAGTTGACGTTTTAGATTTTGCGTTTCTTCCACTCTGGCTCTTTGTCGGCTTCCTCGTCCTCGTCGGATTCCTCTGCAAACATGGGCTCCGGCTGGGTCCTGCAGGGAAAAGAGCGATGATTTAACAGTTTGTTTTTCCCGACAGCATCAGAAACAAACAACAACAAAAACAAAAACAAACACATCCAGCTGAGAAGCAATGAATTAAGAGTGAGATACAGTTTTATGGGTTTCTTCCTTACAGATCAAATGAAGCGTAATGAAGTTCAGATTTGTTATGGAGCAGAAAACTGCTCAGTAATTCAGACTTTTTATGCTCGTTTAGTGTCGTCATAACTAACCAGAGCTGAAAACTCTAATATAGCATGACTTCATAAAAAACAATTATAGAAATGGCCAATTTAGTTTAAAACAAGTGAAACATTCACAGTCCCTGCCTAATTTTTAAAGTTACAGTTCAGACTTTTTAGTGTACAGTGGACATGTTATAAACAGTTAGCATCTTACCTGCTGTAGACAGCTCTTTGCACAGCCTCAGTTTGGAGGAATAGACCTTAACTTTGACTGGACTGGCGAGCTAACAGCTGGTCTGAGCTGTGCCAAGACCAAAGTGGATTACTGCTGCCTTAAAACAACTTCGGTCTCACAAAGTTCATAGCGAATAGTGGTATTAGCAGCTAGCTGTAGCACTTCTGAAGAGTAACCTATTGTGGTTTTAACCCTGCTTAGACGAGCCATTAACTTGTCTCGATCAGGTCAGAATTAACTTCTACATCTCAAAGCTGAAGGAGTTTTCCAAAAGTTATCTGCAACAGGTAAGATACTGACTGTTTGTGACCTTTCTTGCACTTAAAAAGGTCTGAACTATTTTTTTAAAGAAAATTCCAGATCAACAAACAAAACTTTATAAGAAACTATTAGCATTTTGAGAAAATGATGCAACAACATATCTGATGTGAATTACCCACAGTGCCATTCTATAAAACAGACTTTTAGCTCACAGATTTGTTGAACATTTCTGAGTTTAACACTAATCTACAGTGTAGATCAACCTGTAAAACTGTTCTTTTTTCCTGAGTATCATATCAGAGACAGAATATAGTAGCCCCTCGCTAATTTGCGGTTCGTTTATTGAGGATTTGCTATATCGTGGTTTTTCAAAATAAGACTGAACATGACACAACTGGCTGATTGATGGATGAGCCATGGGTTGTTTATTTAAAACAAATTATTTTAAATGATTTTACATCATGTGTGCAGCCCACAAATATAAGGGAAAGCTCCCTCCTGCAGTCTGATCAGCTGATTTCCTTCTCTGCCACTACACATTTCTCCTGCTGCAGCTTTGTGAAGGGTTAACCCTTTGCTGTCCAGATGCACCGATTGACTTTTGTCTTCCAACTGAAAATTCAAAGTACGTCACATCGTAAAACCGTCATAATCACAAAATATCAAAGCCTACATTTCTGCTCCGTGCTGCAGAGCTGTGTGATGTGTGACTTGGACTACTGTATCCCTACTTCGCGGTTTTTCACTTATCGCGGGTGGGCGTGGTTCCCAACACCCACGATAAACGAGGGACTACTGTAAATTAAAAAAGATCCCAACCCTCATCGCACACTGTGCTCTAATCAGAGGCAACTTTAGAAAATAAAATGGAGTGATAGAAAGAAACAGAAGTGTCAAATGTTTTCCATTCCCCACTCTTACTGTTTATACGCTGGAGCGATCCAGTAAGGATTCTCTGACGCTTCCTTGGCATGCCGGAGGATGGCCTCTCGGGGGTTACTGTCATCAGTTTTATCCAAGGCGATGTTCTTCACAATGAATGAAGACAAAGTGCCGCCATGAGCCGCTACTCTGCCTCCTCGGCCTGTAAGAGCACATAATTATACACTGTTACAATGAATGAATGAGCCTTCTGTGCTGCTACATGGATTTCACTCCACCAGATTTGGAGGTATTTTGCTCCTTTCTTACATGCCCAAACCTAAAAAAAAATAAAAATAAAGGATATAATTTAAACTTAAAACACACATGGATTTCTTGCTAAACCTGCTCAGCGCTGTTTGGGGATGGACAGACACGTCTTTCCATTGCTTGTAAGCATCCAGCCAACCATCAAGCATTGCCTTGCACTTATGTGAAGTGAGTTCACACACAAGATAAACACTGTAAATGCAGTCTGTAATCTGTGGACCACTGGTCTTCTATCAAGAAGTCAAACTCATTTTCATGAACTAAACCATCATTTTAATAAGCGTCTTCCGCTAAACCTCAGTGACAAAAGGGATTTGATATTTATATACATATATTTATATATACAGTACAGCGCAAAGGCTGGTCCTGCAACTACAAAAGAAATTCCATCACAAAATTTCTGATCGTTATAAAATTTTATTTTGTCAATAGTAATTTTTTAACATGTTTTAAAAATTCTACAGAACAAGGACACATGATAAAAAAACAGCACATATGAGGTCTTAAATGAGCTGAATACAGTTTCGGATAAACCATTTGTGCTATTTTGTCTAGAAAACTTGGTAATCAAAACAATTTAGCAGTGTGCAAAAAAAAAACAAGTTCCTCTAAAGAGTTTATAAACCACCCGTGGCAGCAAACGCTTAAGCGTGACCATATCAGTCTCCCACATCTTTATCCAGGAATTTGGCTCGCTCTTCTTTACGTTCAATTTACTGAGGTTTGCAAGTATTTGTCTAAGCACTACTCCAATAAAATCCCACCACTACATCACAATCATGTTGTCGGCCCTTTCTTTTTTGGGGCCATTCTGTTGTAGAGTTGATGCTGTAGTAGGGTTAACTGTTCTGTTGTCTAACCTAACTCGGGCCATGCTCCAGTTTATTACGTTCACATGAAGGGGGTTATGGTTGACACAGTGACTGTAATATGCTCCTGTGACTAGAAAACAAACCCAAACCATCAGCCCTCCACCACCGTGCTCAAAAGTTCGAGGCGTTTGTTTTTATTCCAAATGGGACAGTAAGACTCTTCTACGGACTTGCACTTCATTTTAAACTTACCGTGTGAACCTTAAAAATTAACTTGACTGTCGAGTCCAAGATTTTCTTTTTCTTTTTTCAAACAGTTTTTTCATGGCCTTACTTCAAGGTGAACTTGCTGGAATGTTCCCACTTGTTTTAAAGTGTTTCCATTTGTGAACAATGGACACCACGTTCTTGGAAAATGCCATTAAAACTCATTCTAGATTGATAGGTGTCAATAATTGCCTATTTAAAGTGATTTTTAACGTCTTTCCACTTTATTTTATTAAAAGACACAAATGCTCTAGATCATTCAACAGAAAAATTAAATCTATAGAATAAGGACAACATTGCTTTCATTTAGTTTTTATTAAAACAAAATAATAAACTTACATGTTCCTTTTAATTCATATAAGCTACCAATTTATTCTAAAGTTAAGTAGAAACAAGATTTATTTTGATAAAGTAGAATATGCTAAACTAAAACATGTAAACATCTAAATCTCTTCCTTTGCTTGTTATACTCTTAAAATGCTTTTTTAAATTAGTGTTTTTTTATAATTCAAGAAAATAGCATAAATAGGGAAACCTTGCATTGTTGCAACTAAATAATTACAATCCTTTAAATAAATAAAATACTATAAAATAAAATAAATAGCTGAGAAAATGAAAGCACAAACGCTGTTGCAGTGAGCCAGCTGGACTTCACTGACAAGAGAAATGTTGTCGGGCATCTGTTTTTTGTGGAACAAAACTTAGTTTGTAATCATGAAATGATGCAGCGTGTAAAGAAGTGAGCATTAACTTATAAATGTAGGCAACAAATGATGGTTCAGCACAGTTAGCAGCTTATGAGCAGCACTGTTGGAGCTCAGCATCAGCTGGCAAGCCCAACACTGTCTGAACCAACAACTGCAGACTAACACATCTGTCTAAAAGAGTTTGCATCTGTCCAGTTTCACACCTCAGTGATAACACACTTAAAGCATAACCATACCTTGTTAGTGTTTCTCTGTATTTGTGCTTTCTTCCCCTTCAAATGTTTGTTTCACAGTCACAGTGACCACAGACAGTCACTGTGTTTTATTTTATTTATTTCCATCTTTTCTGCTTCATATCCACCTAATATTTGTCTGCTATATAAAGACATAATAAAATAACATCTTACCTGGTCCAGACACAGGGGGTTCAGGTTTGTGGGACTTCTTTGGGTCGAGTCTGTCTTTCTCCAGCTGTTTTCTTGTACTCCTCTGTCGGGCCTCTTTGAACATGGGCAGGGCATGAGCTAGACAAACACAAAGTAAAAACATATTCAATTTACCACAGTAAATAGTACGGATGCACAATATGTGACATTAAACATAATCCAAGTTGAAGTGTTGCATCATTTTCAGCCCCCTTTTTGGCACCTGCATTTGGCAGCAGACCAAAATGACAAAAGACCATGCAGAATAATGTAGTATTTTAATTCCACAGCAGAGAACGTTACTGTAGGTCTAGGGGAAAGAAATATTGGTATTAATATCAGTTATTGGCCACATAAGTTTTAATATACTGGCAAATCGGATACCGGCCAAAAATCTAATATTGTGCATCCCTTGTAAATAGAATTCTATAACACTGCCAAACAAGTAAGCGGTCGAGTACTTAAAAAAAGGTTAAATCTTTCCCTTATATACCGGTAAATGTCTTCCCCAAATAACTGTATGTATGAGTTGAGTTTTATTCTTTTTTTTTAAGGTAAGTTCAGCTTCTTTCCAAAATAATGTGCATGCTACTTCTATAAAACAAATTAAAAATAAGATTATAATTAAGAAATCTTATTGTGTTTATAATTTTGCAGCGCTACTGAAATCCAGTTACATACTTTAATGCTCTAAATGTGTTTATGTCTCTTCAGACAACACATTACCATACATTTAATATGAAATGCTCCATTTAGGAAAAACAGTGGCTAATACAAAGTTACACAGGTGCTTAAAGCACAAGTTGTAGAAACCTAAATAAGCATGTATCGAATGTTAATGTGGATAAAAAAGGGAAGAAAAGCCACTTGCAGTGCCTCCTTTGTGAGAAAATAAAACCTTTTAGACATTTTACTCACACTGAAAGTAACGTAATACGTTGAAAGAATGGAAAAGTCAAGAAGCAAACCAAGATCTATCCATTTATTAGCTGTGGACATTAAGCTTTCTGGTATGCCTGCACTCCATCTCTTTGTTAAACTCTCAGTTCCTAGAAGAAACTACAAAAAAAAAAAACAACAGCAGTTTGACCGAGTCGATCTCCTCCAACATGCCGCTTCTTCTCGGCTTTTTACGCCACGATGCTCACTACGATATTCGATACAAGTCAAGATTCGGACAGTCAAGCTGCCAATTTTTACACTGTCATGAACACCATCATAACAAAGGCTCCCCGCGCCTAAATCTCTGAGCGCGTGAGTGGACGAACGGGGTGTGTGATTAGGTGTGAATGAGTGCACTCCAAGTAGTGTCAGAAAGACTATCTGTGTGTGAGAGCATATGTGTTGGGAAGTGTGTACGCTCTGCCCTTATCCTCGCGAGGGGGGTTACAATGAGACACTTTAGGAAAGAGCTAGATAAAGTGATTTTCCATGCAGGCGCTCTTTCGCCGCTCTGTGTTAATTGGTCTTCTCCATGCTACATTAAGCAAAAAGGTTACTGTTAACAGATTCCCTCGCTTTTCTCAATGGGCCATCACTTGCTTCCTGTCTCTTCTAATTTTCCAATGCCAGGGCATCAAGTGCGTCACTCACCACTCGCGGCGTGGATATGCTCGCCTATTTTACACCCTGTTGGCATGACGATGAGCTCACATGATGCAGCTGAAAATGTTGCAGAGGCCCCCAAACCATGAATTGTGCCTGGATTGGGTCTCAGCAGTCAGCTGCTCTCGTCGTATTGGTTCATGGTTTTGGTTGAGGGGGACAAAGGTGAATGAGGCACGCACCGAAGAGATGATGCGCTCGTGAGTTGGTGATATGATGACTGGGCGGAGTGAGGTTGGTGTGTGCGGTTACGCCAGCAGGAGATCACGCCAGCAGAGGTGGGAGAGAAGGTCGTCCCTCGCGTGATTCCTGCATGACAGGAAGCCACGCGACGGTCGCGTGGCTTGGTGCCCTGCGGCTATTGATTCAATAATCCAAACCCCACTCCATCAGCTAATGGAGCAATGAACAGCCCGGCCACACACTCATAATACAAAGCCCTCGGCATGAGATGAACTGGTTTGAAAATTTGTACGTGTGAAACAAATAAGGCAAAAGTAAAAGTAAAGCTGAACCAGTATCAGACGTCACATGAAGAGCAGAGACTCGGAGTGAAGACAGGTCAATGTGATTGAAACTAAGCATGAGTGGGAATATTTTGAGCGACTTGTACAGATGTGAAATAACTTACGTGTGATGACATAATCTTGTGTTAGTGCCTCTGCGTGTTTCTCTTTCCGCTTGTTCTTTACTACGCACAGTTTAGCCCCCCTTGAAGAAAAACAATATCACATTTTAAACAATAATGTACTTGTGAGTAAAAAAAAAAAAAAAAAAGCTTTGCAATATAATGAACATTTCTTTAACTTTTATTCAAAATAAAAGAAACTGAGAACTAATTTAAAATGTTTAGGGTAATTAGTTTATTTTTCCATCCTGGCAAATAATTAGCAACTATGGAGATCAACTTTTTTTTAAATTGTATTTTACCTAGTAATCTTATTCAGTCATCCAGAAAAATATGAAAACATTTATAAACAGAAAAGCAGAAATGATCAATGTTCATAAACTGTTTGTTATTTTAGTGTTTTAATTTAAAATATTTGAACTGATCATCTTTAATTTAAAAACACAATGTCAGTCGAGCTAAAGTGAACAATATCTGTAAATTTGAAAGTAAAATATTTAATATTTTATGTTCTGCCTTCCCTTGTTATATCCTGTTGATCAAGAGTTTTTCATATTTAACCTCATATCAGTTCAAATGTTTTCAGCTTTCATCAAGTTTATCTATTTAAAGACAATTAACAACAAAAATAAAGCAAAAGTTATTGCAGAAAAATACAATGCATTAAAAACAAAGTTTTGTATATGTAAGTTTTTTGAAAGAATAATGTAAAAGCAGGAGAAAACAATTCAAGGTAGCAAATAAAATTCTAGTATGCTAGATTTAAGAAAAAATAGTTTATTTGCGTCATTTGAATGTGAGACCTTCACTAAGCAATTTTGCAACAAAAATAAATATGAAATAGGAAAGACATATTAAGTTGGACTTTCAATTAAAAAAAAGATAAACATTCATATTCTGAATACAGGTAGTCCTCGGCGTACGAACGGGTTCCGGACTTAAGAACGGTTCGTAACTCGATTCTGCCGTAACTCGGATCCGAACGCACATGGCGCCG
>JARVLU010000528.1:17568330-17579048 GCA_031762415.1 Simpsonichthys santanae | reverse complement strand
AAGGAAGGAAGGAAGGAAGGAAGGAAGGAAGGAAGGAAGGAAGGAAGGAAGGAAGGAAGGAAGGAAGGAAGGATGGACGGACGGATGGACGGATGGATGGATGATGGCTGGGAAAAAGGATTTCTCTTTCTGCAATGTATTTAGCATCTAGTTTTCATGCTTACCTTCAAGGTAAATGTAAATTTTCCAACTGCAAAGATGAAATGTTATGTAGAAAAACTATTTGTCTGCACTTGAGAGCAAATGTTTTTGCATCTGAAGTCAGTATCATTTGCTGTTGTGTTTTTAAAGAGCACAGACAAACATTTTAAGGTTGTAGCTTTGTGTGAAACTAAACCACTGACATCAAAATGAAATTACAAGCCCATCCATCATTTCATTACATGTCCTTGTGGATTCAGACATTTTGTACATATTTGTTTGTAACCAAGCCGTAAAGTAAAAAAAAAAAATAAAAATAAAAAACTGCAATAAGAGCAGTTGTGTTCGTGAGGATCGAGGCACAACTTACAGCGCTGGTGACCTCGATTTCGTAGACTTTCTGGAAAGAAACTCGGTCAAAGAAAACCAGCTTCCCATTTCCTTCATCTTTCTTCACTGAGGTTCCTGTGACGACAAGCTTGTCATCCGGGCTAAAACAGCAGTCGGTCCTGCAGAAAAATGTTCCACACACGTTTAAAATCCACAAGTAATTTTAATGACAACAAACAGACAGACAGATTGTAATTAACATAGAAGTGGAAAAGTCTCACATAGAGAAGTAGTTGGTCAGTCTGGTAGCTTCATGTACAGGCTTCCTGAAGCTACGAATATCCCAAATTTTCAGTGTGTCATCACCTAGTAAAGAAAGTTTGATTCACTATTAAAGTGTAAACGGTAAAACACATTTTAAACATCTACTTATGATCAAGTTAAAAAAGAACTTAAACTCAAGAGTTACTTATGTTACAAGTTATTGTATTGTCTGTAAGAGTTGTGCTACAAGCTTCTTGAATAAATTACATACCAAGCAGAAGCTAAACATTTTTGTGTTTCTATACTTAGTTACTTTTCTGTTTTTTCAGTGGGTGGGAAAGGGGGAGTTACCAGTTTATTTTCAACTTTGTAAGATACAAACATCTATTACATACACTGGTAAGAATCCAACATGTTTTATCAGTAATTAAAAACAACATAGAGCCTAAATGCTCAGAAGCAAATTAATGCAACTTTAACGTGCTGTAGCTAGCTGGGGTGGTTCGGCTCATATTGAGTTTTCGTTACCTCCACGTGAAGCCAGAGTCACGCCGTCATATGAAAAGCACAGACAAGAGGTGTCTGATCCTGAAGCATGGGCTTGTGGAGAGTGAAACTTTGTATGAACCTAAGATGAAAAGCAAAATAAAATAATTACAACAATTAATCAACGCTGGAGTTTACATTTATGGTCTGGTTATGTAATTAAATGTAAAAGGGAAAAACCTTTAACGATGTATTGTAATACAAAATGGTCAGTACTCTGATTTAATATCACAGCTGTATCAAAAACATTTTATGTCTTTAAAACAGAATTTGGTTTTCATCACTATCATGAACAGCTAACTATATAACTACAAAGCCCACCTCAACTCATGAAATACAAGTAACTTAACACACTCTAGCAACGCCACAGACATTTATCTTGGCAAACTTTTAAATGCTTTCCTGACAGACGGTGTTACACGTACAGTTCACTTCACATCTCTGCTCAAACCTCAGCTCTGGCTGACATCGGTCCAATCAATCTTTGTTGCAATATTCTTTTACATATTTTATGTTACAAATGTTTTCTCAGAAGTTTCAGCCACTATTATCATTGATAAATCACAACCAGGATTATTTATAAAAGTTCAGACACTTTGACTTCTAGACAGCAGCAGCTTTGTAGAGAATTAAAAAAAAAAAAAAAAAACTTTTCGATGTCAGATTTTAAACTACAAAAAAATAAATATACCACATTTCGCCTTAAAACAGTCAGAGGAGCTTGTACCATTTTTATTGCACTTGAAACATAAAGAAAAAGAACAAAACAAAAACACCGAACTATCTGTAGTCCAGGTTTTTTGATGTGTTACTGCATAGTAGCTGTACCTGAGAAAAATAGCTGCTTTATAAAGGCAACATTTTTACAAAACCACATGCCAAATTCATTGTTTGTGAGCAATTCACTGTAAATGTTGCTATATATACTCATTATGAATAATTTCTCATCCTAGCTGTGATCATTTGCATTTAATATTAAAAATCAAAGTCCCATTTCATTTTAAGGCAAAGAAAAATTAAAGTAGTCGGTAATTTCTGAAGCTTTTAGGATTAAAATAAATTATGCAGCTTTATAAAATAGCAGAAAAACTTTTTTCCTCTTTAAACAGGTACAGTAGTCCCTCGCTACTTTGTGGTTCGTTTTTCGCGGACTCGCTCTATCACATTTTTTTCAAGATAAGATTGGACATGACAAACAATTGACTGATTGATGGATGAACTGCATGATCAGCATGAAATTTTTACAATGGTCCCTCGCTACTTAGCGGTTCGTTATCGCGGGTTCGCTCTATTGTGGTTTTTCAAAATAAGATTGGAAATGACACACAACTGGCTGATTGATGGATCAGTCTCACGATCGGCATGGAATTTTTTTTAAATTTAAAATCAATTATTTAAATTATTTAGCACCTGCTGCACCTTTGTGCAGCCCAGAGCTGCAGGAAAAGCTTCCTCGTGCACCTCTGTGCAGTTCTTACTGCATGATAAACTTCCTCCTGCAGCTGATCTGCGTGCAGAGCAAAGAAGTGGGCGTGGCCAAGAGCGCTTGCAGGTGGCTGAGAGCAGCGGAGGCACAGAGAGGGAAATTATGACATTCTGTGCTCTTTTTTTAATAGCGTTTAGGGTTTACCAACATTGTTTAGAATATTGCAATAGTGTGGGAAGGGTTTTAAACACCTTAATATATATGCATATAAATTTATAAATAATAAATAAACTACTATTTACTACTGCTATTCCTACTTTTTAGTTTTGCATTTATCGCAGGGCTTTAGGGTACAGATCCCCCGTGATAAACGAGAGACTACTGTATTTAAAGTTCTCTCTTGATTAATCCTTTGAATTATGAAAGAAATAAAACTACTGTACTTTATTTAGACTAAGCGAGATTTTTCAGACAGCTGAACCTCATCTGCCTTGCCTTTTCCCTGGTCCCTCCCAGGTTCACTACACAGTACCTTAGTTTTACCTGGCCTGAGTACAGCCAGATTACAGAGATCGATCATTACTAGACTCTGGTGGAGCAATAGTCTGGGAAGTGGGATCGCTAACACTCAAACAAACATAACCTTGGTTTATGTGGCTACATTGTCATTAATTCTAAACGGAATGCAAATAAATCAGTGAAAAGAGAATTGCAGCACAGCGGGCTGTTGACCAAAAAGCAGGGGATAAGCAATATGAAGTGAGCACACATTGTGGAACACAGATAAGATAAAGACGGTGAGAGAAAAGCTGGCAAAAACTGCAGGAGAGAGAGTGGAGCATGAGCTGAATGAGTGATGTGCCCACGTGATAACAGAAATAAGAGGCCATACTTCGCCTTCCAAGTGAGTGAAGGGAAGTTATTAACTTGCTCGAGACAGATAACACAGTTACCTTGGACTGTAGATAACATGGATTACACTTTTCCAGGTCTGGTCTCCCCAGACAATAACTTTCTGCTTCCAATTATTTTGTTCACAGATTACTTTTGACACAATGCCTTTATTCTAGTAAGTAATCTTTAAGTATCTGCCCATCTTTTTGTTGTCTGCTCTAAAATTAACTTGGTCCCCCCCAAAAAAATGTAGGAAAGAATGTTTTAAAGCATTGATTCCATTTTCTAAACTGACAGTAACCATCTCAGTCCTAACACGTAGCAGTGAAGGCACCATACATGTGGCTGTGACACCGATTCAATACTTGCACTGTTACTCAGCACAGAATAAAACGAAGGATGAGCTGAACATAAAGTATGTTGCAATTACCCTGCCATGTGATGCTGTATGAAGCTGGGTGTTCTGCTATTTTTCAGGATAGTTTTTAAGCTTTATTGTAAAATAAAGTTCACAAAATGGAAATATACTATACGCTCTACACAGAAATAATGCAAGTGCTACTTTACATAGCACCAGAGAACTGTGCAGATGTTTGTTTTGTTCCTTTCTCTCTAAATGAACCTGTTCCAACCAAAGCTTTGACTAAAACCACAGATTTTATTCTCACGTCAACTAAAAACACAAGTTTAGACCTCTTGTTTGACCTGGAATGAATCACTCCAGGAGGCTTTTAACAGCCATCCGTAAGACTAAAATCATCTGCTGTTAGCACTTGCCGTGTTTAAACCCCATTTTTAAAACATAATATAGCAATTCTACACAAGATAATTTCACACACACACACACTTACATATACACACACAGAGCTAATCCATATCTACACACTTTCCACAGCAGGCATTGAAAAATAGCAGAAAGAACTCAGCATTGGGTTTCATCCTCAGCAGACTATGATAACAATCGACTACGGCACCAACTGTTCCAAATCATGCTGAGCTTGATTATATAAATACTGCACGTCTCTATGTCTCCTACTTCTCTCATATTTTTACAACTGCACACCTGAAGGACAATGATGCCGACTGTGCAGTCAGTTTCACATCTCACTCTGACCTTTGTTACCATCTGGGGGGGATCAAGTAGCCAAACCACAGTCCAGAGCAGCTGCCCTGATCTTTCAAGGAAATCAACAAGTCGTGATGGCGAGGCTTTGTGTGTTGGGGAATCACACTGGAATGAGGGGTCAAATAATCCAATAAAAGTTCGAGGAATCGTATTCCCCTCCAACTCGGTAACACACAGAAAGCCAATTTTGTGGGCAAAGATAAGTAATTCCTGAAAAACATTGCTCTTCAGTCAAATGCTAGAGAGTTAAAGAGACAACTACATGACCGTGACAGAAACAATAGACTGAGTGCTAAACCAAAAATGTATATTTGATGGTGTCACCAGAGATAGCCTTTTGGACTTGTGTGATTAATATTCACTCTGGATCATACAACTGCTTCTAAGCATATGTTCTACATGTTTAAAGGCTGCACTGAGAATATATAACTGCAGTGACTAGAGCTGAGTGAAATCCACTTTTATACAAGAAAACCATCCACAAATTAAACCCTATAAATCATTACCATCTGCTTAGACAAGCTTGTGATGCTGTTTTATCACTGCATGCTATTTAAGGTATTTTAAGTGATTTTCTCCAGTTAGAGGCGAGAGAGTTTCATTGCTATATAATCACAGAACAAAGTCATTTAACAATAAATAAGCAGAACGACTTGAATAAAAAGGTTCACGATGTTACAGAATTTGTTATAAATAAGCCCACCAACACATTCTCATTATCTGGTCAGAGCAGCAAGCTTGCAACATTTCCAGCTGTTGACCAGATGTGAAGGTGCGCCCACTCGGAGGGAAAGCACGTACTGGTAGATCTTTGTAATAGCTATTGTTATGGATCACAAGCTCTCTATGAAAACCAGTCAGTTCTGCTTCTGTTCCACGATGTAAACTAAAATCTACACATTAAAGTTGACAATTGTAAAATAATATCTAACATTACCATTGGAGGAGTTAGTTGTTGGTACAATTGTGAAAGGTTATACTTTTGATAGTGTATAATACAAATTTAATAAAAATTGTAATAACTGCTGAGTAACATGTTGATAGATTTAGCTTTGAATTTACACTAGTTTATTCATTACACAAACTCCAAAGTTGCTTTATAAAGCTGTAAAATGAGCAGGTGAATGCCAGAATTTACGTTAGTCCCTTGCTATTTCGCGGTTCGTTTTTCGCAGACAAAGTCCGAGTCAGAGTTTCTTTATTTAACATTAGCACCACATGTGGTATATGTGGTGGAATGAAATTGTGTACGCAGGGTTCCAGTTACATCCAACAAACGTATAAAATGTAAAAGAAAAACACGTTATGTTATTGGGGTTTTTCAAAATAAGATTGGACATGACACACACACTGATTGATGGATGAGCCGCACGATTGGCATGGAAATTTTATTTAAAATTATTTAGCACCTGCTGCACCTATGTGCAGCCCACAGGTCTCTCCTGCAGAGTGTCACGATCTCGGCTCTGCAGCGGGGAAGTGGGTGTGGCCTAAAGCAATGGCAGGTGGCAGAGAGCAGCCGGAGGCCAAGAGCTAAAATCATGACAAGCTGTGCTCTTTTAGAGCGTTTAGAGCTTAGAAAATTGTTAGGGACATTGCAAGAGTGGGAGAAGGGTTTAAAACACCTTAATATATACCTGCATATAGTAGGGCTGAACAATTAATGGCGTTTGCAATAATATAGCGATATGATAAAACAAGATTTTCTAATTGCAAAGGCTGCAATTTGACTGGTCACATGATCTGGATGTGTGACTTGCGATTGCACAGAGCAAAGCAGAGCAGGGAGTGGGAGAAGTCAACACTGCATTTTAACTGGTTGCACAATGGTGTCAGGCTTGACAGAAGCTGACAAATCTGAAAATTTGGTACCAAAGTGGAGCAGCACGTCTGTTGTTTGGAATTATTTTAGCTATAATAATAATAAAAAAAGAAGACGCTGCACAACAACATGTATTGTGCAGAACCTGCCTTGCTGCTGCTGCTACCTCTCGAGGAAACATCACAAATCTTTATCAACACTTAGAAAAACACCACAAAGCCATTCATGATGGTGCATGGCTAGAATGCCACGACCAGTGCTTCAACTTCAAGTAAGCAAAGTAGCAGCCGACAGGGGCCAATGACGGAACTGTTCAAAGCTATTACTTTGTACGAACATAATACGAAACAGCACGTGGAACTAACTCAAGCAACAACAGAGTTCATAGCGAAATACATGATGCTCATTAATATAGTGACCAAGCCTGGGTTTACTGCTTAGATAAACACAATGGATAAGTGGTACAGAATGCCCTCGCTCACACATTTTAGCCAAGTTGCTATCTTGGAGCTACACAAAAAATGCAGAAAAAGAAAACAGTGGAGTTTTTTTGCAACTGAAATAGACTTATTTATTTATTGTGTTCATTGAAAAAAAATACATGAGATTGAAAAATAATTGCATATTAAATCGCAATCGCAACATTGAAGTAAAAAAAAAAATCTCAATTAGAATATTTACAAAAATTGTTCAGGCCTAGTATACAAATACTAAAATAAACTACTACTTACTACTACTACTACTACTACTTGTGTACATAATTTTGTTCCATCTCATGTACCACATGAGATGGTAATGACAATAGTTTACTTGAACTTTGACTACTGTGTCCCTACTTTGCAGTTTTGTCCCAAACATTGTGATAAACGAGGGACTACTGTACCTGCAAATGTTTTTGCATGATGGTGGCATTGAAAGTACTGGTAATATACTTCTGTTGCCGTTTGTGTGCGAATGCAATATGAATATGTTCCACCAAACCCTAGTACTGTATAAAGAGAAACATTTTGTGTAGTACACCAAGTTTGCCATGCCGTGTGATTAAAACACTTGCACCGACTGATTTATCAAAACCATCTCTGGCGTGCGCCTACTTTGAAGTCTGGAAATAACAAAATGCACCAATGACAGCATTCCTCGAGCCTCTGCGGTCATGTTTGGAAAGAAGATTTGCACCCCGTATCACAGAGTGCACATAACCTGGCAACAACACAAATGCATGCGCACAATTGTGGTCAGAGAACAAAGATGCAATCTCTGCAACCGTCCACTGAAAGCGACCTGTTTGACTCCCATCACAGAATCAGTCAGCTCACGTCATGGTTGAAGAGCACAATGTGTCATCTTTAATAGCTTCTCTTTGGGCTGATCTATAGATGAAGGTCATGTACATGATTGATCATGATTGACCTCCCTGCATATTTTGGGCATGAGTAATAGTAGCAACATAACAGGAGATCGGCTTCATTTTAGTGGGGGAGGGAGCAGCAATAAAAGCATCAAGAGGTCAACTCCTTTTTAGGCTCGTGGCTGAATTTGAGTCAGCAGCACAGGTTCCTGATTAGGGCAGAGGGCACAAAGTAAAATTCTTCAGCCATTCAAACAGGACAGGCTCCAGTGGTCAGGAAAGAGACATGACTATTGTAAGCTGCTACAGGACACAGGGCAAATATTTAGCTTGGAGAAGCAAAGGTAATAAATTTTAAGCTCTTTACCCTAATCACTCAAAACTTGCTGCTTTGTGCAGCTCCAGGGTGGGATGATGGATGGCTGGGGAAAAGGTGGGAATCTTTATGACACCAGAAGTTAAAAATGCACACAGATTATAGGTTTAAAGAAGAAAAAAGAAGCCACAGTTCGTCCGCCGTTTGATTATGAAGTTAGCTGTTGAAGTAATTATCATGTAGCCTACTTCCCATTCAACTAATCTGGATAAGCCCTTCTTTCCAATCAAGCTGTTCCAACTCACTAACCACGGTTTAGTTGTTATTATAACCATTCTCACACAATTTAACTGAAGCTTTCCACTTTGTTCAAATTCCATAAGGGATTGGAGAGATAAGACAACGTGAAAGAAACAAAAGGGGGGGGGGGGGGGGATGACCTGTTATTTTTCAGAAAAAAGGCTTGCACGTTTTTGTTCCAAATATACACTGACATGATAAAATAATCTCTTAGGGAATGTTTGGTAATGTCTGTGTTTTCTTTTTCTTTTTTATTATTCAATTTTATGCTTTCCAATATTTTAAGGCTCTCTAGTGGGCAAAAACAGGTGTTGTAAATAAATAAATAAAAACACCAAAACTAGAAGTAATTTCCTCAAGGCTTTAAAAACATTAGAATTTGTTTTTATTTTTGTGTGTGATAAAATACTTTGTAAATTAATAGGTAACTCAAGACAAACTAGAATAAAGGATGCAATTTGTTCTGATTAAAATACTGAACTTTGGGAGCTACAATTCCCGTTTTCTGTGTAAAGCGTGCACCTCTTTCTATTTTTTTTTATCATGAATGTGAACGTTCTGACTAAAGCAGCCTGCAGGAACTAATGCATAGTATATTCTGTTGTTGTCTAAATGCTGACTACAAGCAAACGTCTCACTGAGACAACCATCTTTATGATGGATGGAGCCCTAAATAGACTTCACTTCTATAAAGATAACTCCAGAAAAAGAAGTCAGCAGAGAGCCAGGCGTCATGGGTGCCAAGATCAATTCTTACCTCACTTATATTAAAAATTAAATGTATGTTTTGATCATGTAATTGTGTATTTAACTAATTACGGGAAAAGGGTAGAGGTAAATTGTAATTGGGCCTCCCTGTAATCTTTATGTAATTCAGCTCCATAAAGACAAGGCAGTTATTAGTTACATAAACAGCTATTTTGAGCCATACTGTTAATGTGACTCATGGTCCTAGTTATTTATTTAGGTCAAAACAGCAATACCTCAGTCAGTGTTTTACATAAGTTGTGTTGATATTTCTTTTAAACTTTGTTGCTCCCCCAACTTTTTCTCTTGCTGCTTTTAGGAGCTTTAACATTCCACTAACGTTACAAAACAGATTAAAAAAAATCCTAGTGATTTAAATTAGCGATTCAAGTTTGCTGATGCAATGCAATTTAAAAGGCATGCATTTTAAATTCGTCAGAACTAGAGCTTTGTTGATGTGTGACCCCTCTCTGGCCTGTGACCTAAGTTTCATGACTTTGTGCCCAAAGCCATAATAAAAGAGACATCCTATGTTAACAATCTGTGGCACATTTGTGGTGCTTGGTATGCAATTTAGGACTCACGCTCAGGTTTCTGTCCCAGATCTGGAGGGTGCCATCTTGGCACCCTGCTGCGATGAGCTTCCCGTCCCGGCTGTAGGTGCAGCATGTGGGAATGACCTTCTTCCCCTTAGAGGAGCGGGGTTTGAACACAGACTTGTGCTTTTTCTCTGAGTTCACGTCCCATGTGCGTACAGTGCTGTAAACGAACAAGAAAATTAGATATTTAGGTAAAGATGTGATGAATATATACGTTGTCTACTCCTCAAATCAGGTGTGATCAATAAATATATTAAATGGAACATGCACTGGTCATTCTCATGGAAACAAGCTTGGACAGTTTGGTATTGCACTGTGAAGACATTTTGCAAATAGCAGAGTAGTAGATCAGTGAGACGGGTACGTCTGAAGTTTTTATAAAATCCAGATTCCCTTTTCTTCCATCCATCTGTTGAACACATTACACCACCTTGAGCTCTGAGAAAAGAGATTAAATGTGAACCTTTCATATAGATAAGTACAAATGTGAGATTTGATTCCAAAAAGTCATAAAATGTAACCCAAAGGGGACGACTTAAAGTTACAGATTTATGTATCAAGCATTGAATACTCATGAAATATAACAATCTTGAAAAAAATACAAGAAAATATATATCCAAGTCTCCCACTAGTCGCACAAAGAAACAAAGAATTAGAATTAGTCAGTTTGCTGTTATTTTTTTAAGCTACATCAGAAAAGGTTTTACAGGATATGTAGTCTCTGAAGAACATTTCACCTCTGACCCTTTAACATAACCATTTGTCAAGAGGAACTGCTGCAAGCATCTTCTTTTAACCAAACCAGACCTAACTAAACAGATACTTTACATTTGTGTGTCTTTATACAGTATATATACAT